>CM053647.1:9386842-9789342 GCA_028654395.1 Scutellaria barbata | reverse complement strand
AGGGGGATGCTGTATTAGCCCCTCTTCCGGGCCGACGGGCTACTCGAGCGACTGCTCCTCCAGTTTCTGACGCACCTCCATCCGCAGTCTCTCCCGCTCGTGGTGATATGGGTTACTCTTCTCCGCCACACCCAGGTACAGAGGTACCTGACTCGCCTATTGCTGCTAGTCCGATCAGGCACCGGGCACCTAGACGGCGGCCTCGTGTGGTGTCTTCTTCATCACCGGACACAGTTCCCCAGGCTGCTGATGTTCCGGGAGGCACCTCTGGATACGACGAGTTGTTCTCCAGATTCACCCATGCTATGGACGATCGGTTTGCTCAGATGGACTGACGCTTCGACGATCGATTTGCACACATGCAGTCCAACATCCTGGCTGATCACGAGCGCTTTATGCAGTCGATTCCCGGCATGATTTACGATCAGCTGCAGTCATTCTTCGGTTCTTCGGCTGACTTCGCTCGCAGATATGGGTCCGACCATCCATCCAGTTTCCCTACTCACGGATACGAAGGGCCGTCTACATCGACGCAGTACAATCCTGATGCCGATCAGACCGATCATACATATACGAGCCCACATGTCGATCCATGCCACACACATTGGGAGAGTTGGCCACAAGTATCGGAGCAGCAGGCCACTGATACATATACCCCGGCTATTGACCCAGCATCGGCCGTCGTTCTTTATCAGCCACTGCATTTCAGTCATGTCGATACTCATTCTACGCCACCTGTTGGGGAGAAGGTTGATCACGTGCCGGGCTTGGATGCAGAGTTTGTCGCTCCAGGTATTCTAGATACGAGTGCCGGGTTACGGGAGATGCGTTTGCCCAGAAAGTCTCGATACTTACGATCTCCTTTCACCGCATGGATGAAGAAGCGGACTGACCATTCCATGGCGGATTTCTTACTATGGACCGAGCTTGGGGACGCAGCTGATCAGTAAGAATGTTTACTTTACAATCTTTCCCAAAACATTTTATTTTTCTTTGTGTATAGAACTAAAATGCCGTCTTCTATTGTTTTGCAGGCGCAACGTGGGCATCGGATATCCCGTTGGACCATCATGGTTCACAGATATTATGGATCCACACGGCGAACTGGATATCTCGGTACAGATCAGTCAGGATTGTTTTGTATTTTACTTATATGATTACAAATTTATTTGGGTATCATATTCATGTTATCTGTTTCATCCATTCAGGTCATTGATTCATATCTCGCTATACTTCAGAGCCAGCCCAAGGCCTTTGATGTTGATGTAGATGAATCTCTCAAGGGGTTGTATCAGATTATAGATTGTTCCTTCAATGTAAGTACCGTATTCTTTTATATATTAGTTTGGAATGATTGCTCGATAAATGATTCACATGGGTTTGTTGTGTTTTTGTAGGAAACATGCAAGGAAATCTGGAATAGGATACATGCAAATGATGATCCCCGAATGCGTTACGTAGAAGAGGTGCAGGAGGAATTTGCACCTGAAGACCTGGATCGTCTCGTTCCTTGGATTTGTGGTGAGAAGCCGAGGTGGAAACATATCAAACCTTGGTGGAACAGGACGAACAAGGTACGTTATTCTAGGTCTTTTGATAACTCGTTATTGTTCGACTGATATTGACATTTGATAAATCTGTTATTGTTTTTCGAATGTAGATATTTATGGTGCTCAATTTGGACGGGCATTGGGTGGCGGTGGAGGTGGATCTTCGTACGTATACATTGGTTCTGTTCGACAGTCTGCGTCATCATTGGGACGCTGATGTGGTGGCACTACGACTTCGACAGACTCTCCCTATTCGTCGCATATTGCCGAGATTGTTGAACCATTGTGGATATTATGGTAAGCTAGGATTTCACTCCTACTGTCCAGCGATGCTTGGTTGCTGCAGTGCCGAGTCCAGATTTTGCTACAAGCAGGATGACCCTACGAGCTGTGGCATATGGGCATTGAAGGCGATAGAGAGTTGTGTTAGTGGCATGTTTCCGATGCCAGATATAGTGAAAGGAATCTGGCAGATTAGGCGTGATGTAGCTTTGGCATTGTATAAGTTCTCGGCAGACGCTGATACATGTGAGCCTATAGACTAGATCGGTTAGGCCGAGTTTGCACATTATTTTTCCAAATAGTGAACATTTCCCGTTGGTACATTTTTTAACATTGACAATGTGATTCTCCAGTTTTCAAAATTTATTTCACCAATATATTTTTCTTCACATAATTGCCCAACTACGAATTTATAATATAAGTTACGTAACACAAACTAAAGCAAAATACGGCTCAGATGTAAGACACGAAAGAGCAACTACATACACCCGGATCGCCCAGATTCCTGGGCCAAATAAATCGGACATTTTCTTCGTGTATGTGATTCCGATTGACAAACTGAACACCTTTTTTTCTTTCTTCGTATTCCTTCATCGTTTCTGGATTGGACGTCTTCATTCCCAACTTCCTCGGCCCGATAGTCATACTGGTCCGGAATGCGCTCGGTGCATCTGGCTCTATTATGGTCACCTCGGCCGCAGCGGCTGCACCTTCCAGAACGGCCCGAAGGAATTCGTTTTCCCTTAGGTCGTCCCGCTTGTTTCACCCTATCAGGTGCTCGACATAATTGACTTTCGATGTCATCCGACGCCACCCAAGTTTCTGGATCAGGAACGGGGTTCACCGTACCACTCCACATCCCCCTCCACCAGTTGGCTGTGTAGTATGGTGCTACGTATGATGAAAATGATTCTTTTGCAAAACTACAACAAATAACAATAATAGGTCAAGCATGTTGATTTATGTTTCGAAGTAAGACGCGAATTGATAACATGTTGTATAAATACCTTATTGCTGCACATGCGTGCGAACACGGGATCAGGTCCAGCTGAAAAATGGAACAGGTGCATTCGAACTGGTTTAGCTCCACAATATAAATTTTACTACCATCAGTTACCTTGTACTTGCTTCGTTCGAGTTTTGTAACTTGCATACGCCCACCAAGCTTCACCGACTTGACTAATCTTTCATGTGCTGCGATCGTTAAGGTATTTTCTCTATCTTCGGCAGCAGTCCGCCTCTCGTAGAACCATTTCTCCAAAATGCGTCTAGAACACTCCAAAAAAGAACATACAGGCAGTTTTCTTGCCCACACAAGCCGACTATTCCATGTCTCTGCAGCGTTAGATGTCATGAAATTAAATCTTCTCACAGGACATCTCGCGCGAGCCCATCGTTGTTCTCCAGCCTTTGACAAGGTAGCTATCGCACCTTGTATGCCGGATGCTTGCAACATGGCCATATACCTATAATGACAAACAGGTTGACAAGTAAATACTATATAGCTTCGAAAAAACAACACACATGTAGAGAGTTTTTGACGTTAGATAAAAGATGTATTTGCAGTGGCATCATAGAAAACGTACCTATCGAACTGTGTGGACTGATAACAATATGCAGCTTTGTGGAAAAGTCCCACCAAGTGTGTTCCGTGTCTCGCCAAGTGTTGTTGTAAATGAAAACAACATAAACCATGGACCGCATCAGGGTACACTTCTTTAATGCCATTGCTGATGCTGGCGTGCTGGTCGGACACTATAAGCAATTGGTCTGGGCAGCCATATGCTTCACGAACATGTTTGAAGAACCAGGTCCAAGACTCGTCGTTCTCCACGTTGCCTATGCCAATTGCTAATGGAAAAATTTGGTCGTTTCCATCTTGTGTCACAGCAACAAATCCAACACCTTTATATTGACCTTTCAAATGACACCCATCCACAACTATAACCGGCCTTGCATATCGCTTAAAACCATGAATAGATGCAGCCATTGCGTAGAAGACAAATTTGAATTTTCCATCTCGATGGGTTTCCAAAGCTGTATATGAACCGGGATTAGAAATTTTCAAGACCTGCATATACAGTGGGATCATTGCAAATGATTTTTTCGGGTCACCGTATGCAACCCTCATTGCATGTCGTTTTGCCGATAATGCCATCCTATAACTAACTTGTACACCATGTCTCTCCTTCATTTCATGCATTATGGTCCTCGGATCCAGCTTGTAATTTTCTTTTCTAACTGATTCAACGTAGTACTCACCGATCACAGCTGCAGGAAGTCGGCGAGGTTCACTACTACTCAATTCACTCCCACAATTATGTTGTAAAACAGCTTTTGAGATTTTCCAAATCCCATATTTCTCGTGTGCGTGCAGGGAGAATGGACAATTATTCTTTATGCATTGCACGTACCATCTCGTCTTGTCGGATTTTGCCACACAGTATTCGCCTACATTGTCGATATGGTAAAATCCAACCGCATTTTGCAACTCTGTTTTGCTACCAAAAGTGGCTCCTTTGTACAGGCTTGAATCTTCGGTCGGCTCGTTCACTAATTCGGGCTGCACATCAGCAGGTACTTCTGGAATAAACCACTCCGGTCTCATAATATATGATTGGAATTCCTCAAACGCCAGTCGTTGCTCTTCATCTAGAGCATCCTCAACTTCCTCGTCTAAATCGAAGTCATCATCAGCCTCTGTCGCATTTGATGATTCATCTTCATCATTGCCCGAGCCTGAAACATGATATAAGCGAAAACATACATTACAACTGCAAAATGTTATATCATACTTCAAAATATATAAAAAAATTTACCACCGGCATCGTCCACTAATTGTTGTGGTACTCTATCTGGTTCAGTTGACTGTGAGATTTCTTCACCCTCTGTAAACTTGTGATGTCCATAAACATTCGGAGAACTGTTCAAATCGATGTAGTCGACACCCCAATCTGAAGCAAATTTCACCCGACCACTTGAAGAAGGCCAAGATGCCCACTGATCCACGTTTGAGGTCCCAGCCTGATTAGCTTCGTCTTCATTCGGAATTCCGAATTTCTCATAAAATGTTTCGTCTGATTGTAGTCCAAGGGGAACATTTGAAAAATCCCAATCTTGTTGGGGAATGTCAAATGCCGGATATGAGTCTGTCCTGGTTCGTACTCTTCCCGATGAACCCCCTATAGAGTTGGGGTTCTGAGATTCAGTACTTTTAAGGGAAACAAAAACGATAAGACACTCCACACTCATAGACAATACTCGTTCCAGATCCGAATCATTCTTAATTTTTTCCTTTTTCACGAATCCATTTATCTCCACCAATGAATGGATCGCATATCTATAGCAATTCATGTCAGCATACACGAGTCCATGAATTGACTCTAATAGATCAGCAAATGTAAGTCTTTTAAGGTGAAGCAGCTCTTGGGAACCGTTTTTGTACTCCAAACCTTCCCAATATCCCCCGAACCAAACAACGACAGAAATGAAACTCATTTTTTCCTATACATGAACAAAAAAACAAAAACATCACACATCAGAGAGTAATCATGTTTATATTGTGACAAACTGCCAAAGTGGAGCGAAATAATTATCGGGAAAATTACACAAAAATTACAATAGACTAATACACTCATATTTAACTTTAAATTTTTAATATTTTCATAGTAGTTTTATATTAAAGATTTAATACTACAATGATAAAACAAAAAATTTGAATAATTCAATAATATAAATATAGGTGACAACAAATATAATTTACTCATTACAGTTATCTACAAAACTCACATCAATATTCTATTATTATAAATTTCATATCTAAAATATTTAAGATAATTACAAATTTAAAAGTACGAACATACAAGATTAACTCTAATAATTATTTTAGCAAGACCTTCTTTACCTTGAAAGAATTATTTTAATTAGAGTGAATTCACTTATTTTAATTTATAAAATTAAAAATTTTGTAAAGAAAATTTTAATAATTGAGTTATAAAAAAATAATTCATACACGAGTACGAACGTCAATGAATTAGAGTCAATTAATTATAAAAAATAATTAGAGTTAATTTACTTATAAATTAAAATAATTTATAAGTACGAACATACAAGTTGACTCTTTTATATATAACATTAAAAATAATTTATATATAAATATAAACAAATTATAGATTGTTCAATAATAATAATTATTTCAATTATACCTTAATATTAAAAATTATCATATATTCGAATTTTAGTGAGACATGTTTTTTTGGAATTTTCGCTTTCAAATAATTTCTTCGAAATTTCGTGTACAATTATTTCTCAATTTTCGTGAATTATGTTTTTCACAATTTTCGTGGAAAAAAATAATTATTTTTGTGAATGATAATTTTATTTATTTTCGTGGATATTATTTTCGAGTTTAATATTTTCGTGGATAACAAATATTATTTTCGTGATAATTATATTTCGTGCGAAATATTATTTTCGTGGAAGAAAATTTTTTGTGATAATATTTTCGTGCATAAATAATTATTATTTTCGTGGAGGATAATTGTATTTATTTTCGTGGATAATATTTTCGTGGATAATATTTTCGTGGCTAAAATAATAATTATTTTCGTGCAGGATATTTCTAGAAATTTTCGTGAATAATATTTTCGTGCAAAAATAATCTTTATTTTCGTGGATAATATTTTCGTGCAAAAATTTTCGCATTATTTTCGTGGATAATATTTTCGTGCGTAAAATAATAATTATTTTCGTGGAGGATTTTTCTCGAAATTTTCGTGGACAATATTTTCGTGCCTAAAATAATAATAATTTTCGTGGATAATATTTCTCGAAATTTTATTTTCGTGGATAATATTTTTTCCGAAATATTATTTTCGTGGAGGATAATTTTAGCAGTTTTCGTATATGCTAAATTTAACTATCATCGTGTACGAAAATAAAACATATCTAACAAGAAGGTAAACACAAAAATTAATATCACAAAGTATTAAATTAAATAAATATCACAACTACAAAATTCAATTAAACACGAAAATTTAATATAACATTACATGACAAAATTTACATACTCATAACATACCTTTAAAATTCTTCAACACAAAAAATTCTTCGGTGCTTTCAAGTTGTAATCGACAACCAAAATTATACAAATTTATACAAAATGATTATTTGAGTTTCAATGCTTATTCGATCCTCCAGTTCTATACTTATATAGAAAATTTCATGACATAAATTCTTACAGTAATAACAGTAACAATTTGCAAGCATATTTTGTCATATATGCCATTATTGGGGAGGGGCAATTACGTTCACTATATAAGCTTGACACGTGGTGGGAGGGGGGTTAATGATGGGAAAATGATACATTGCATGATGGGAAAAAATTATACATTTTCGTGGCACATGGGCGGCTGTGCATTGGTTGACTTAATTTGCAATTGTTTGTGCAATTCAATCCTGTGGGGCCCATATGCTATTGAAGTCAAGTTGACTTGGACCAAAAAATGGGCATTTTCATATATTTCCTTATATTTTAGAGTATATTAGGTGCAAAGCCTATATCAATGAGCAATTTTGTATGTAATTATAGGAAAGTGGGTATTTTAGGCATTTTTCCCAACAATATATTTGATTTGAAATACTGACATGTCAGGCACCTGAAGAGTTGCAAATCCTTTTTTTTTCTTCTATATAATAATAAGAATAATGATGATGATGGTCTCATCACCTTTAATAATTACATTTTCAACATATAAATTAATTAATTTTAAAGATTTTTTTTCCCGATTTGGAATAACTAAATTATGTTTTGTGAATTTAAAAAAAAAATTCATAATAACAACCAATTTATATATTAGTTCTCAACTCTAAATCTAAAATTTGAAGTTTTCAAAAGAATCTTAATTTAACCTTATTTATTAATTTAAAATTAGATTGAGTTCTCAATACACAATTCATATTTTTTATTTTCATTTTTATTTAATTAATAGATTAATTTATTTATATTTAAATATGTATTTATATTTTGAATAAATTAAGATAAATCGAATCAAGATTATTCTAAAATTGCACTAATTTGTTTTTAAATTATCCAAAATATAAATAAATTTATAAATAAAAAGAAATAAAATTTTATCTTTGAATTGAGAACTCAATTTAATTTAAAAATTGAAATTAAGAAATTTAAAAAAAAAATTGAATTTCAAATTAAAAGTTAATATATAAATTGGATCATGAAATATATTCATAATCAATATATATTTTTCTCTACTAGCAGTTCATCAGTGCAACGCACAACTTGTCATATAACATTTAATAGTTCTAAATTTTAATAACATATCATATCGATATAAAATCTTAAAAATGAAATATATAATGTTTTAAATATCAAGATTAATAAAAAATTAATATTTTAACTTTAAATTTATATCATTCTATATAATTTTATTTTGGTAATTCAATAATTTGGAACACAAATAACAACATATAAATTTTAAAAACTTATTAAACACAACATTCTTAGTGAAACAACTTTGTTGGTTATTCCTTACATAAAATAAAATTTTTAAATGTTCGTGAGTCAACAAAACAATAGAATAATTAATACCGATAAAAATAAATTGTTCAATGTATTATTATATAACAATACGGTAAAACCCTAAGAACCACCCAACATCCCGTCTTCTCCGCCACCGGCCACCGGAGATCCGTATCTTCAGACTCGCCGCCGCTTATTCTGCCGTCTCCGTCAGTCTCGCCGCTTATCCCTCTGTCCCTGCCAGCTGGTCTACTTCACTTTCCATTCACAATTTTTTGGGATTTTGACAAATTCACATCGAAAATGGATGAGCGAGTAGTAGAAGAAGTGAGAGGGCGAATACCCATTAGTGCGAGGCCCGAATGGGCCGACATCCGGCCTGTATCGCAAGACGACGGCCCGAACCCAGTCGTGCCGATTGCTTACACTGATGAGTTCAGCGAAACCATGGATTACTTCAGAGCCGTGTTCTTGGCCGATGAGCGTTCCCCACGAGCTCTTCAACTCACCGAAGAGGCTATTTCCTTGAATTCCGGGAATTACACTGTAATCTTATTCTTACTCTTATTATTACGATTGTTAATTTCTATTACTTTAATTGTTTATCCTAATAGACTGCAACTGGAAAAAACAAAGCTTGAGTTGTTACTGATTTGATCGCTTACTGTTGTTTTTGCAACTAGAGTTGTGTTTGAAACCCTAGAGTTTGAGTTAAATCGATTGTTAATCGTGATCTTAGCCTTATGATGCTAAATTGTGCTTATATCAAACTTTATCACATATGCCGGTGAATGCTTGTTTGGTAATTTGATGATGCTAAGATTGGGGAGGAAGATTGCCAAAGCATTTAAGTCTCATTAATTTGAGATGGTTATGTTTTCACTTTCGTTCTTTTGTTACACATCATAGAAGAACACACAAATCTTATTAGGGAGAGGGGAGTGGGTTTCTATCTGTATATCAGTGAGCTGACTAGATTTGACTAGAATCTTTTTTCTTGAAGGTCCCGTATAAAATTCATACTTTACTTTCTTCTTTTTCAATAGGTGTGGCAATTCAGACGTCTAGTACTCGAGGCACTTAATTTTGATTTACACGAAGAACTGCATTTTGTTGATCAGATTACGAGAGAAAACCCAAAAAACTACCAAATATGGTAACCACCTTCTTTATTTACTGTCATCGTTATCCATGTTACAAATTGAATTGATTTCTGATGGAAGTAACTTTATTTGATTGTCAATGTTTTGGTTTTTCCTAGTCAAGCTTTTGTTGTACTATATCTTTGAAAGGCTCTAGATATTTCTCTTAAAAGACTCAGGCTTGAAGAGCTTCATCTTGTGTATAATATCTGGATATCTTTCTAGTTGTTGCCATTGTATTATTATCTGTTGAGTGCAATCCGTTGATGAAAATGCATAGATTTATTGCTGTCTATGAAGATAAGAACAAACTGGATACAAAAAGAAGAATGCATATGAGAATTCTGGACAGAGCATACAAAAAGAAGAAAAGTAGCATGTTCAGTGACTTGTGAAGGCTAGAAATTGAGGTTTAATCTTGATTTAATTGAATGAGTTGTATGCAGTGCTTGTAATTAGGCAGTGCTATTAAGTTGTTCTAAGTTTAATATTAGTAAGAACATGAACACCAACCATTCTGAACCAGAAATATTTGGGATTAATATCACTGTGAACTAAATATAAAGATATATAACTTGTTTGATTGTTATTATGCAAAAGGTAGAATGTGTTTTGAGTATTTGCATGTATCATCACCATCATGTAATGTTCCAATATCTAAATAAATTCCCCCAATAAAGATGGAAGGACATCTTTTATAATTGAGAATGAAGAATATGTGAGACAAACATGGTGTAGCCAAAATAGCATCTTTATTGGAAGATGAGAGAACAAAAGAAGATATACTTATTCGTATCATGTCTGGGAGGGTTGGTGTCTCAAGGTAATGACATCCATAACATCCGTAGCTTTTTCAATGGCACATCCTATCCTTCTCTCTGAAACATAGGCTTGAATTTCAAATAAAAGGATAAAATGTATCATCGCAATGTAATTGGATTGTGTAGTAACAAATCGGCAAGTCTAGAGTAATATAGATGTTCTATTTTTCAGCCGTTGTGTTAGTGGTTCCATGTGCTGTATGATCTTTCTACTGCTCAGACATGGAATATAAGTGTTAGATTGGCCTGAGGCATCTGTCATATGGTTTGTGGTTACGAAGTCGATGATCTCCGTGTCCACATGCAAAAACATTTTACCGAGTGGAAAATATAGACTCACCAGAGAGTTCTGATGAAAAATCTCAAGAGACAAATATTAAAGGAAAAAATGCATATGATATTCTGTTTTTCAATCAGTTTTTTAATTTTCATGTCTTTTTACTCTCTTTTATTTTACTATACGAGCTGTCTTGAATTTTTCTTAACCCTGAATCTGAACTGAGAAAGAGATAAGTTGTTTCCCTGGTATTGCTCACATTATTAACCATTGAACTTCTAGGCATCACAGGCGGTGGGTTGCTGAGAAGCTTGGGTCTAATGTTGCAAGCAAGGAGCTTGAATTTACAAGGGAAATCTTCTCTTTGGATGCAAAGAACTATCACGCCTGGTCCCATAGGCAGGTAGGCTAGAATTCACGTTTCCTTATTTTTAGGGTGAAAAACAAGTTAAACCTCAGCAAGATTTCATTTTTTGTGGATCTATTCACCTAGTTAATTGTAAAATTTCTTTATTCAGTGGGTTCTTCAGGCTCTTGGAGGATGGGAAGATGAGCTGGCCTACTGTGATGAACTCATCGATGATGATATTTTCAATAATTCTGCTTGGAATCAGGTACTGAAGACTTTATCTTACAAACACTTGCATCCAGTTCAAGATAACTCTATGAACATGGCAAAACGTGCTCTGTTTGTTATTTCCAGTTGTATGTTCTTAATGTTTTGGAACTGCACTATGTTGAATACGACGATTCTAAGACAACGTGGAATCTTGATAGTGAGGAACAACTGTACAACTTGGTTTCTCATACCGTTGATGGATCAATATTATTTTGTCATCCATTTTTGATTAATTTTTGTAAATCTCCTCTCATTTTGTATCTACATATGTTTTGCAGAGATATTTCGTAGTGAGTAGATCTCCTCTCTTAGGGGGGTTAAACATGATGAGAGACTCTGAAGTTGCCTACGCAATAAAAGCCATTTTGACCAAACCCGAGAATGAAAGCCCTTGGAGATATCTCCGAGGTCTTCACAAAAACGATGCAAAATCTCTAGCTAATGATCCTCAAGTGACGTCTGTTTGCTTGGAAGTTTTGAGGGATAAAAGGGAATACGTTCATGCCATGAACATGGTTTTGGATCTTCTCTGCCATCAATACCAACCGAGCAAAGAGCTGGAGAACGCCGTTGATGCTGTGTCTCCAGACGCGAATCCATCGGAATCGAGCTTAGCTGAAAGAGTATGTTCCATCTTGAAGTTGGTTGATCCCATAAGAGAAAGGTATTGGGAATGGCGTAAGATCACTATTCCTGCTCAAGATTGATGCTAGTATAGCATGCAATTCTCAATTAAAAAAAGAAAAAGAAAAAAAGGGATCTTGTTTGAGTTATATTATTTATTACAAGTTGGAAATTACCTTTGATTTAGCTTGTTTATTTATTATTGAACTGGTTTGGTTTCTTGTTAACTGTGAAAGTGTTGTATTATGATTCACAGTAATGTTTTTTGCTTTTTTTTTTATTTTTTTTTCTGCATGGGAAAGTATGTCTGCTGCTAATGTAAGTAATGGAATATAACACTTTTTAAATGAACTTTTAGGATGCACCAAAAGTGAATTTATTTTAAATTAAAAATATTGAGTAAATTGCTAATTATGAAAGAGTTTGAACCCTAAAGAAATTTAACCTTATTGGAATAAATTGTGGACACTACTGTTGAATTCTTTCATATGTGGAAGAAGCTAATTAACCTTGTATGAATTATTTATTCAATGCATATTAAGTGAACTTGTTCATTGCATTATTAATTGAAAACGTCACACGTTACAAGTTTAACCATCCCATCTAGAGTATTCCAACACAGGGAGACGTATAAAAAAAAAAAAAGCAAATTTAAAATAGAGCCACGATTCTGTTAAATTTCTGATGATATTAGAAAATCTTACAATCTTTAAAAATAAAATTGACATGGAATCATTGATTCAAAGTAATGAAACCTTAGGGAATAAAATCATGATCTCTACCAAGCAACATCACATCTTTCAAAGCCTATCATTGTCTTTGTATATATAAAAGTAAGAACAAATGTGTCACATCTCCAACAAACAATTTTTCATATTGATTTTATTAAATCTATAATAAATAGAGTTTTAAAGCTAATTAATACAGCTAAATAATTTAATTATGTTAATAATAGATATTAGTAAATAATTAGAAATTTTAATTAAATTTGTTAAAATACAAGCTAGACTTCAAATATAAAAATCATTTATATATATATTTTAAATTTTAGAAAAAAATATATAACAAAACAAGAAAAAACTAATATAAAGATAGGCGAATTAAAAATTATTATTCAAACTTATTAATGGTGAAATTAAATAGTTTTTTAAAAAAAATTATGAAATTTATTTGAAAATTTTTGATTTTCTTTTTTTTATCATTTAATTGAAAAGAAATATGGGGTTACTCTAAACTTTAATAAAAAAATCAAACAAAAAAATGGGGAGTTGAAGAATATAATAGACATGACAAATTTTTTTCCTAAATAATAAATAAAAAAATTTATATATGCTTCTTTACAAATGCAGAATATATTTCAACAAGTACATAATATATTAACCATATTGTGTTATATTTAATACTAAAATAAATGATGTGTGTCACACAAAATTATAAATAATTTTTTATACATAATATTTATATTTTTCTAATCTCACTAAGTTTAATTTACTACATGGGTGTATTAATATATAAAATATTTATCAGAAATATTTAAATTTTTAGAATTAGAAAAGTAAAAAGAAAACGAAAATGGCGCGCCTCACTCCCCCACTTAACACTGCAAGAGCTCTCTCTCATCATTTGATTTTCCAAAGGGAAAGGAAAAGCGAAACCCCCCATTTTCACCAACAAAACCCTAGATTCTTCGATTCAAAATGCCAAGAGAAATCATCACTCTGCAAGTGGGCCAATGCGGCAACCAGATCGGGATGGAGTTCTGGAAGCAGCTCTGTCTCGAGCACGGCATCAGCAAAGATGGCATTCTCGAAGACTTTGCCACTCAGGTGAAATTTTCGGTCTCTACTGTTAGCTGTATGATTTCGAGTTTGTGCCTTGTCGGTTTTCCCTTTGGGTCTCGAATGATGGGGTAAAAGTAAAACATGGTTAATGCTTGTTTCATTTGGGTGTTTAAGAAGAGTGTCGTTTTAGTTAGTGGGTGTCGCTTGTTAATTGTATGTAGTGATTGGGAAAATCGGAGGAGGGAAGATTTGAGTTGGTTTTCTTATCCATCAAGAAGTGAGAGGAGTGCAAAGACGGTATTGGGGCGTTTCTCCCACCGTAATTTGCTAAAGCATAGTGAATTACAATATTCCACGTGGTTATATGCTGATTGAGTCATGTTGGTTCTCCTCTGTTCAGGGGATTCTGTTTTCTTGGTTGGAAATAATAGAATGAGAAAGTTTAACTTTCCTTTTCTTGTTGGGTTTACTCTGTTTTTGGTGGAGTATGTGTTATTGAAATGTTGTGGAATGATAATTTTGGTCTTTGGCGCACATTGTTGTAAAAATCCTCACCGAACCCTGCCCAAGCATCTCCTAGGTGCTTGGCTGTGCTTGGCCACATCTGCTTTAATTCCTGATTCAACCCCACTTAATCCATCTAGGTCGTGCTTAACCTCACATGACACCTAGTAACTTTTACATTATTGCTGGTGATTGGGGCATCATTGGTAGGTTTGGCTTGCTTGAGTCAATGAAGAATCAAGAAATCAAGAATTTGGAGTTTGTTTTCCTCCCTTTTTTTTCCGGGTGAAGTTCTGTTTATTCACTAAGTTTTGTGGGTTATTTATCTTTAATTTATGTCCTGGAGAATTTTTTTAGTTTGGCCTATATTTTCATGACTGTCTTTTCCTGTTGTGATGAAGCAACATAAAAAAGAAAAAGGAAATCTATAATTTTGTTGCCAAAAGAAAATTGGACAAAAAATTCAGTTCTGGATTCATATCCCATCTTTCAGTTAGAGGATGATTACTGTTTTTTTCTTCATTTTCCTTTTGTCAGGACTGATAATTATAGTTAGTGCACCTTCTGGAAGGTAATGCATGCATATTTTTGTATTAAGCTACAGACAATACATGAATGTTTAATTTCATCGAGGTGTATAGAGATCTAAATTTTCTTATAATGTAAATTTAATTTTCTGTCAACTATCATTGTCTACATGGTATACTAATGATGAACCCATTTGAATATACATGCTGCAGGGAGGTGACCGTAAAGATGTGTTTTTCTATCAAGCAGATGACCAACATTACATACCACGAGCATTGCTTATGGATTTGGAGCCTAGAGTGATTAATGGCATACAAAATGGTGAATATAGGAATCTCTACAATCATGAGAATGTATTTATTGCAGATCATGGAGGGGGTGCTGGAAATAATTGGGCAAGTGGGTACCATCAGGTAATGCTGTTTCCCACTAATACTCAATATCTCAAGGCCCTGGACTATGTACTGCAATACATGAGAATTGATATAATCTTAGTGAAAGTAGTATGCTTGTGGCTTTATTTATTTAGTTTTCCTTTTAATTTTAAATGTGCCATTATATTTTTGCCTATTGGCCATCATAGGAAAACTTATTTTCTTTATTATGCAATGCCTTGTTCTACTGAAAAATATCTCTACAAAAAATGATCAATTTATTGGTTTGAATGGCTAATATTTTCGAGCTTTCTACTTTGATCTGTTAAATTCATGTGACTCCCTTTTTCGGTTTTACGTAGGTTTCCCCCCTTGATATGTTGGGGTTCCCATCATGAATTCAATTGATGAATTTCTACTGCTAATGAAATATAGTGGAGTTTTCTCTTTTTGATCTGTTAAATTTACTTGACACCTTTTTTTTTTTTTGGGTTTTGGTAGTCACCTGTAACATGAATGCTTTTGATGAATTCTGTTGCTTGATGAATTGTTCATCTATTTCCAAGTGAGGAACTCCTTATTGACTATGGGAGTGACTTGGATGAAACCTTATTTCTTTGAGACAATCTAATGAGTGGAAAAGGAGGTTGTTGGAGACTTCTGTCCTTCCTATATCTTTTCTTAAGTGGTGGAAGACTTGTTACTTCCACTATGATCAATTACCCATTTCTTGTTCCATCCTCCTTTATGCATCTATGCAAGTTTATAATTAACTCCTTTTTGCTTTTTATACTATATTGGTTACTTTGTTATCTCAGGTTGCCTAATGCTTCTCATTAAATGTTGAAGGACGTTTGGGATAGTTTGTAAATGCTTGTGATCTGCATCTCCATCAAGTTGAATTAATTATTATAACAAAACAGTTAGAGTAGCCTGAAATCTTCCATGTGGGATACACCCCTAGGATTTAACAAGGTTTGCCTACATGTTATTGTAGACTACTTGTTGAGTACTAGCATGATCAACATGAGATGTGTAATTGGTTGTGTTCTAGAGATTGGCTTTTGTGGAAGGAGATCAGTGATCCTCTCCAAATCCTTTTTCTTTTTGCTTAGGCTGTGCATGTGGTCTTTTACACACCTTCATAATTTCTTGAGCTCCATTTGGTTTACCTTATATTGTTAGACATTGTCTTGTTTGATGTTTAAGTTGGACATTAGTTTGATTCTCTCTCTGTGTTCAACTTTTAATCATTCTGATTAGGGTAAGCAATATGAAGAGGATCTAATGGACATGATTGATAGAGAGGCAGATGGCAGTGATAGTCTTGAGGGTTTTGTTCTGTGCCATTCAATTGCTGGGGGAACTGGCTCAGGTGCTACTACCTCTTTGACCTAATGTTATTTCTGAAGTTACAAAAGCTCATGATTTGTCTGTAATGATGAACTATTAATGGCTTGTTGCCCATTTGTATAGACCAGAAAGTTACAGTCATGGTTATTTGACACAAATCTTTTGCTTTAAAAGTCTACTATTTCATTAGGCTGTGAATTAATTGTTGCGACATCCTTTTGATTTGATGTCCTCGAGCATTATCTTATGAGGATGTTTTTATTTGTTCATGGTATTGAATGACTAAGTCTTAAAATTTAATCACCAGGCGCTGCTGATTATTGCATTTTTGTTGTGCTAAGAATGAATTTTTTATTTTTTTTTTTGCAGGGATGGGTTCTTATCTGTTGGAGACTCTAAATGATAGATACAGCAAAAAGCTTGTTCAGACGTACAGTGTCTTTCCCAACCAAAATGAGACTAGTGATGTGGTAGTACAGCCGTACAACTCCCTTCTGACACTCAAGCGTTTGACATTGAATGCTGATTGTGTGGTTGTTCTTGATAACACTGCATTAAATAGGATTGCTGTAGAGCGGCTTCATATCACAACTCCTACTTTTGCTCAAACAAATTCTCTAGTTTCCACTGTCATGTCAGCAAGCACTACAACGTTACGTTATCCAGGATATATGAATAACGACTTGGTTGGCCTTCTTGCTTCTTTGATCCCTACTCCTCGATGCCACTTTTTAATGACAGGATATACACCTCTCACAGTGGAGCGCCAGGTTGGATACTATTAAATAACGTTAGTTATATATCGAATTGATCTGTTGATTATTTTCTTTTTTAATTATTTAACAAGGATGTTGTTTTTTTTTTAGTTGAAACCATTTTTTTCACAAGTTTTGCCATCAATGTCAAATTGGAACATGGGTTGCTTAAATTCCCTCTGCTCTTACGTTAAACCCAATGGTAAACTTGTCTGCATCGGTCAGCACATCCATCTTATCTAAAGCAGATCAGTCATATTATAATGATTGATCAAATCTGACTAGTTTCTGGTGATCTATGTGTCCTCAAGAGAGCAGATACCAGATTTAGGCTCTACCTTCATTTTCTATGGTTGATATTTGTGGCATTTACCTTAGGATTTTTATAGGGAAATATAAAGCAGGCCTAGATTCCTGTACGTACTGTGGCTTAGAGATGAAGGCAGTGTGATTCCTCAAAATTGTTCTGCAATCTAATGCAGATTCTCTTATTTGCAGGCTAATGTAATTCGGAAAACAACTGTACTTGATGTGATGAGAAGGCTTCTTCAGGCAAGATAACAATTATCTTTATTTTGTTGTACACTTTTGGAAAATGACCTCATGGTATTTTTACTTGCAGACAAAAAATATCATGGTTTCCTCTTCTCGAACAAAAGAAGCTAGCCAGGCAAAATATATATCAATTTTAAACATTATTCAGGGTGAAGTGGATCCTACTCAGGTATTTATGCCAAATGCTGAACAAATTCTGATTTTATCTCGTGGTAGTTACTTATTTGTATTAGGGTGTAGAGTTTGTTTGTCATGCATGATACTCCAATTGACCCACTTGACAAAATTTAGTATGGAGGAACTCAGGCAAATAAATAATATGGAAATAATTCTGGACAGTTGCTGTTTTGTTTGTGACATTGGAATTAGCCTATGGGGTTGCATGCATGAATTCACTTGAAAAAAATTGATGCTAAGACTTCATATTGGTATTGCTAGACTCAGGTCATGGTATATAATGTAGAAACTTAGGTGAGTTTGTAGAAATAATGTTGCTAAAGCATGTATTTGGAGCTATAGTTTTGACTCCTAAGCTCAACAGCTATTGTGGAATATACCATAATAATTCATCAAAATAGATAACTGTTGGCTGCTGAGCTTGATCTAATGGACAATGGATCGAGCAATTATGTACAATTTTACTTCTTTTATGAGTATACAATGGGCTGATAATTGATGAGAACTAAAGTAAAATAAGCATGAAATTTGACATTTTGTTTCAACAAGGGGTACAAATGAAATTACAAATTTGAGTCATTCTCTTTGTGGAGAATTATTACTTATGAAATTATGGAACTTCGGTCACTCTTATCCTAACTGAGACAGATGTTGTATCCATTACCTTGAGCCTTGATGGTTCTACCTCCATTAATGCCAACTCGTCTTTGATTTTTACTCTTATATAGCAGTTGGCTTACTTAAGAATGATCTTAAGAGGACGTAGTGTGATCCTCTATTGTTTACATTACTATGTAATGTTGCTCATAAGTTCTGTTTATTTTTACTTCTACTGGTGATGTCAAAACCAGGTTCATGAAAGTCTACAGAGAATACGCGAAAGAAAACTTGTTAATTTCATTGAGTGGGGCCCTGCGAGCATCCAGGCATGTTCCAAACTTGTTTGATCTTTGGCTGAGGTGATCCAACTTTATAGTTTAATATGATCAGATACTATCTTGTTATTATGATAGGTCGCATTATCCAGGAAGTCCCCTTACGTTCAAACAGCTCATCGTGTAAGAATTTACTCGTTTAGTTTCCTTTTTTATAAATTTCTGTTCAGGAAATGTGGAACATATAACTTCCTATTTGAGAAGTTGTATATAGACATAGACATACACATCTTAAGTTCAAACGTGAAGGTGCCTGGTTATATGTTTTCTGTAATCATTAGGTGAGTGGACTCATGCTAGCCAGTCATACCGGCATCCGCCACTTATTTTCCAAATGTTTGAGCCAATATGACAAGCTGAGAAAACGGCAAGCTTTTCTTGACAATTATAGGAATCATCCAATGTTTGCTGTAAGTTCTCTCTCTCTCTCTCTCTCTCTCTCTCTCCTTCCTGCATAATGGGAAGCACATAACTTAATCTGCAGTATGAGAAATCAAGAAACAACACTCAAAGAAGAAGAATGCATATTTGGTTTTTCTCCATTAAGTTACATCAAAACATGATTGGCTAATGGGGCCACCATTTGATTGTTGTGGAAAAAATGTATCATCTGAATGTGTATCAAGTATCAAGACCCATCTTACAAAACTGTGTTGAAACGTGTTCAGGACAACGATCTTTCTGAGTTTGATGAATCTAGAGACATAATCGAGAGTCTTGTAGACGAGTACAAGGCTTGTGAGTCCCCAGATTACATCAAGTGGGGAATGGAGGTATACACCACACACTACCTTTCTGCTTGATTTTTTCATTTGTATACACTATACACCGATGCCATTATTATTGGTTGCAGGATCCAGATCATCTCCTCTCTGGCGAAGGAAATGCTACTGGGACTCTGGAGCCAAAGTTAACACTCTGACTTTACTATTAACCTTTCTGGTCTGTATATTATGCCCTTCACATACTTTCCATACACTATTTTCTTGATTGCTCTTCTTTCTGCTGCTATTTCTTTGGCTTGTTTCTTCAGATTCGTTTTGATAATCTTTGCATGGTTTTATTTTAGTGTGAATACTTTTGCTCTCTCTCTCTCTCTCTCGATGTTATGTACTGGTTTAACATTTTTGTTTGCTTATTACAGAAAAAAAAAAAAAAAAAAAAAAAAAGAAGAAAGTGAGTTTTGATATATGGCTTCGTTGCAAAAAATCACAATTTTTTCATGATTCTCAAATTTAGCAAAATAAATTATGTTCTTAATATGACATTAATTTTTTCAAACTTAATTTCAATTAATTACTTTTCAGGAATATCATCAATTAACCGATCAAATATTAAATATATCGCCCTAGTTCCAATCCATTCACTCGAATAAATAGATGCTATTTAAGCGAAATATATTTGAGTTTTTATAGATGCTATTTAAATCAAATATATTTTGTATTATATCTATTGTTGAAATACACTTTAAAAGCAATATATATATATATATATATATATATATATATATATATATATATATATATCATAATTTTTTTTATACAATTGGTGTATGGATTTTGGATTCGTGCATCTGATTTGATCCGACCCACACGCTACTTCACGCTGCACACGCGTCCCCACGTATCTGGGTGGTTGCGTTGAAAATCATTCAAATTTGCTTCAGGTGCTAGCCCTTTATGTTATGTTAAACATACTTTTATATTATATTAGTTATATTTTTAAGGTATTTATATTATATTAAGCATACATTTATGTTATGTTAAACATATCTTTAGGGTTTTTATGTTATATTAAACATATCTTTATCTAACGTTAAACATACTTTTATATTATATTAAGCGTACTTTTATGGTTTAATGTTATGTTAAGCATATTTTTAGGATATGTTTGTTTTGGGTATATGTAGAATTGGGGAAATTCAATTTTGAAATTTTGAAATTTGTAAATAAAGATGAATATTTAAAATTTGTGTTTTATGAGATTTTATAGATAGGATTATTATTGTAGATGTCAAATCAATGTTGGAAAAAGTATGTATGTGTAATATTATATTATTAGTTGATGTAATGGTAATGATTAATTTGTTATGTTGATAGGTTATAGGTTGATGTAATAGTAATAGAATAGGTTTTTGATAGATTTGATAATTTTTGACAAAAGTTCTTAAAGAAACAAAGATTTGGGATTTTAAAATCCCAAATCCGAACTTGTGAAACCCGAAACAAACATACATTTAGGGTTTTTATGTTATGTTAAACATATATTTATGTTATGTTAGTCATACCTTTTAATTATGTTAGTTGTACCTTTATATATTTTATAAAGGTATGACTAATATTAATTAAAAGTATGTATAATATTTACATAAAGGTATATATGTACAAATTAGGGTTTTTTGTTGCTGAAATTATAGTTTTTTCGTCAAAATTAAGTTTTTTTTTTTTTCAAAATTAGGAATTTTTTTTAAAGTTAAAGTATTATATAAATGTATACTTAACATAATATAAATGTATGACTAACACAACATAAAGGTCTGGATTAAAAAAAAAAATACGCGAATCCGGGTAGGATTTGGTCTGACCCGACCCATGTTGTATGGATCTAAGATTCATACAACAGTTGCACACAAACCTCACTCTATATATATACACGTGTATATGTACACACTCATAATTAGAGGTGATCAAATGGTTTGAACTGCCGGCGTCGGTTAGAAAAATCGTGAAACCTCAAACCGAAACCAAATCGTGGGATTTTCGGTTTCAGTTTCGATTTGTAAATAGGTGGTTCCGGTTTGACGGTTTTAATATTTTATTTTATTTTTAATTTTATTTAAATTAAATTTGCATATAAAAATTACAATTATTCATATATTACAACATAATATTTTTGTTTGAGTAGATAATTTGATATAAATGAAAAATTAGAATTTACATTTACAAGTTACAACAACACAACATTACAACTTGCAAATAACAACTTCAAATATAGGATATTACAATTTAAATACAATGAAATACAAATCATATAACTAAAAACTTATAATACAAATTAAGAATAATAATCAATACAACTTAAAATGAAAGAATAAAATACACAATATTATTTATATATAATATAAAAAAAAGATAAACTGACGGTTTAACCGTCGATTCGAATCGTCGGTTTCCAATTTGAAATTAACCCGAACCGAAATCGAATCAACGATTTTTCAAACCGTTGACCTCGATTCAATTCCAATTCAATTCCGGTTTTCCGAAGCGGATGACCACCTCTACTCATAATAAAACTATATTTAAAACCTAAATACAACATCTATAGCACCATTTATATGTCCGAATACCTATCATTAATTTTTATTTTAGTACATGTAAAATTATATATTTATATAATTTACCCTTTAATAATAATAATATTATTATTTTTATTACTAACTGAAATGCCCCCATTTTAGTTATTTGAAAATGTAGATAAATAAGTTGAAAATATTTTCCCATTAAAAAAAATTAAATAATCTTTTTATTGACGTAAATTATTGACTCCATATATTCCCTAAAAAGTTCGAATATAATTTTCGCTTTTTAAAACTGTGTGTGGAATTCTAAAATTAATTTAATTTAATTTAATCCCCACATATAAGAATGACCATTTAGTCCCTAGAAATTGCTTCTAATTACACGAGTCCAACCGTACTATAAATACTCCCATTCCCGCCTTTCATTTGAAATCTCTCTGAACGTCTCAAATATGTACTGCATCACCACCGCTCCGCCGCCGCAGCCATTGCCGGAAACCTGCAGTCAAGGCCATCGGTCCACCCTCATCCTGCCGACCGCTGAGGGCGGATCAATCTGCCTTCTCTGCCTATCCAATCTACTCTCCAATCCCAAATCTCCAACCGTGCATGTTTCCTACGCCCTTTCCCAGCTTTCTCAAGCTCTTTCTCAGCCTCAATTCCTCTACTCTCTTCTCACCTTCCACTCTCACTTCCTAATTTCCCCTCTCATCGCTGTGCTATCCAACTTGGAGGATGAGCCCATTGCCAAACAGACTATTGATTTGATCCAGACGTTATGTGATTGCTCGAATAGCAATTGTAATGGCAATCAGGATGTGCAAAAGGAGTTCGTAGCTAGGGTTTCCGATTGGCTTTCCAGTGGCTCGTTGGCATGGAGTCGTCGCCAATTATACATGGTAATTAGTGGATCCATTCCCCCCTCCCCCCGGGGTTTCTTTTTCCATTGATCTTAACGGTTGATAATGTCCGAGTTTGAGTATCTGATAGTTGTACTGCATAGTAGTAGTGTTGTTGCAATTCTTGAGGTGATGTTTATGGAGATTTTTGGTAATTTGATTGATACTAAATATAATTAGGCGTTTCTACTTGTTGAAGAGGACAATTAAAGCAACATATACAATAAAATAATACTCGTACAAGCATATTGATGCTTTTTTTTTTCTTTCCCTTATAAATATTGTCTGCTTGGTGGTCTTTAAATGTTTTGGACTGTTAATCAACACCATGTGTAATTGTATACCTTTGCATTAGGAGAAATTTAAAATTAAAAGATGGACTACAATAACTATAGCTGGTCGTATTCATCTTCAGTAATAAGTATATGAAGTTCTTTTATTGGTGATCGATGAAAATAAATTTCTCAAAATTGATTGATTTCATTTGGTCATATCTCTCTCTACCTGTTTACTTTGAATATCCCCACATGTACGCTGATAAGTCTCATATTTAAACATGTTTTGAAGTTCTTGATCTGTTTGGCCCTTGATCAATGCCATGGATAATTGTGTTTTTGTAGTATTGGAAAAGTACAACTAAGCAAGTGAAACTCAATGTTAGTTGATATTGAAGTCTCCTGAAGTTATATGTGGAAGTATAAATTGTGCTATGTTGGATTTATAAACACTCAATGAACTTTTTGATAGAGATGACAGCAAATATTTCTGAGTAAGGGCCTAACAATGAAATTTTAAATCACACAGTTCCTATATCATTAGAAAATGTTGGTCTGTGGGAAGTTGTACTTTTCCTGGTAAGGACACCCTAGTTTCTTTTATGTTTGATTGATTTGGTGGTCTTTGGCTTAGGATGAAGTCATGAGTATTGTTTGATTGTCGGAAAAAAGTTGAACAAATTCTTCTCATTTATGTAGGTTTAAACATGCATTTGAAGGTACAATTTAATGTTGTTGCAACTTTAACAATTCTTAAATCTTACTTTCTTTATTGGTGAAAATAATAAATCAGAGAGATTTTGAACCACTAGTAGTAGTCTCATAGAGTATAATACAGACATATATATGCAATTTTTGTTGATTCAGATTATTATTCTGTTCAAACTCCTCAGGTTGACAATTAGAACGATTGTCTTTCCCATTTGATCTTTCCATGATGGAAAATCTAGCATAACACAATGTAAAAATGCTTTTTGAATAATTACAGGTTATTCAGTTTATTTTCCCTTTAGCATGAAGAAGCATTTTGATCTGTTTTCGGCATGATACAGTATATAACTCAGGGTAATAACAACATAATGTACTTTTTAGTTTACTTTGACTCCTATAAACAGAAAAAATATTCACTCTGAAAATAGATCTTGATTGACTGATAAATCATGCGTGAGATGGACAGTAAATCTGATTTTAATGAAGTCTGAATTCTGATCCCCAGATTGGTATGCTTTTCAAGTTGCAAACGTGGAATCTTAGACAGTTGAAGTTCTAAACATAAGATGAGGTCATTGACCACTGGTCAGGCCGAAGAATGAAAAAAACTGGAAATCTGATTCAACGGAGAAAAAACGGAAAAATTGAAAACCGGTTGGACTGCACTTATTAACTTTTTATTATTTTTTAATATTTGTGCAAAATATTTTATATATTATATAATAATGTTAAGAAGAATGCAAAAAAATGAAAAAGAATGCAGATTATACTAGGTAACCTGTTGGACCGCCAGTCGAACCGTTCCGACCTGTTGAATCATGAACTGCTAGTCAAACCGGTACAACTGGTCCATTTCCACAAACATTGTGATTGAGTGCAGAAATGAGCATTAAAACTCCACTTTCCTTGTTAAATCTTTAACCTTCAATTGATTACCGAGCAAATCCTTCAGTTGATCTACATTCATAAACATGTATTATTTGTGAAAATGATGATTCCTTGGACATTTGAGACCAATGATTGTTTTTGGGATGGTCGAATTCTATAACCTTGGCATATTTATTGTGCACCAGAGCTATGTAGACAGTAAGCTGGCTTAAGTGTTTCTGGATTCTGTAAAGTCCAAAATATATATGCCTGTAACTTGTTTTTTATGCAATAAGCTGCTAATTCCAATTTTCTCCACTAATTGACGCATCTGTAGATTTATTTTGTAGAGTTACTTTAATGGTTCAGGATCTACAAAAATCGACTCTTGAAAGGATGCTTCAGTTTCTAGCATCATTTAACATAAAAATAAGTCAAGCACATTTCCATCTCTATCGTCAACCTTCCTAGACTTGTTCTTTGCATAATCATTTTTATTTTAAATGCAGCTTCACTGCTTAGGTGTTCTCTTGGATAATCAGGATTCTAAGTTGTATACCTGCATTAGAAACAAAGATGCTCTAATTTTCAACCTTGTTACAGGGCTTCAGTTGTCAATGTAAGCTATAAACTAAACAACAGAGAAATTGTTTTCTTTTACTTTATACTAACTCAATTCTGAAACACTTCTTTATGTAGAGATGAAATCCAAGGGGAGATCATGTTTGTCCTATACAGATCATCCCTTCTTCATTACACATATGTGGATCACAGTGAAACTGATATGTTGCTTGCCTACTGTCCCAAGCTTTTGTAC
The DNA here is from genome assembly GCA_028654395.1 of Scutellaria barbata. Classification (NCBI taxonomy): domain Eukaryota; kingdom Viridiplantae; phylum Streptophyta; class Magnoliopsida; order Lamiales; family Lamiaceae; genus Scutellaria; species Scutellaria barbata. Next base: position 9,763,660 of record CM053647.1, on the reverse strand, counting down.
CTCTCACTTAACATCCTTATGAAAAGCCAAAGTGATGATGTTCGGCTTAACTGTGTAGGTTGATTTCTCTCCCTTACTCATGGTCATGGTCTCATTTTTTTTCCGTATATTTTTATCTCACCTGTCAGCTACAAACAAAATTTACAATAGAATTTTTTTGATACAATAGTTCAGTTGCTAATCAGTATTTGTATGCCAGTACTTTTGTTAGGGAGATTCATGCACAAGTTCTTGACTCAAATTATCTTATGATTCTCATTGCACACATGCAGCATTATCTGTAGTGTTAAATAGTCATGTTAAGTGATGATTATCACCATGTAATGAACAACTGTTGCATGATAATAAATGCATGTGTCATGTTGTTTATTATAACAATTCCTCACTACTCTGTAGCATTTTTGACGGTGTTGGCTCAGCGGGGGTTCTTTCAGAATGCATGCTCGAATCATGTTAGGAGCATGGATTCCTTTGAAGCTGAGAGCTTCATGCAAATAGCAGAGCATGCTATAGATGGGCCATCTCTAGAAGTCTTGTTTGCTGAGGCTGTAAAAGGCCCCCTGCTTTCCTCAGATTGCCAAGTTCAGATTGCAACACTGGAGTTGATCTTTAGATATCTTTCATCAGAAGTTGTCTCAGAGAAAGAATGCCAAGTATTCGTAGAAGAGAATATAGCCGATTACATATTTGAGATACTGAGATTATCAGGTAAACTTTGAGGAAATGCAACTAATTTGCCTACAAACAATCGATGATAATGTGTCATTTGCTGCTTTCAAGCTTAGCTTTATCCAGATATATGAGATAGCATTAAACTCTTTCCTATCAGTAAAATCATGTTTGCTTCTCAATCATCTGCAACCTTTTTACTTTTCTATTTTCAGTTAAGTGAATTTACCTCTTCACCAGTACTCCAGTATGGCCGGAGATTATGATGTTTTGACCCTAAATTTATCAAACTGTGAAAAAAGAAGAACCTGCTGCATCAAAATATATGAGTTCATATAGGTAACTGTTAACAGTTTGACAACTTTTTCCTTTCTTTTCTTGTTTGGGTGACTTTGTAGGAAACAAAGATTCCATTGTCAACTCTTCTATTCAGGTTCTTGATCTGTTATCAAATGCTGAGCAAGCCTTCAGACAACGACTAGCAATTGGATTCTCAACGTTGGTTCCCCTTCTGCGTTATGTAGCTGAGGTTCCTTTTCACCCCGCACAATGTCAGTTACTGAAGCTCATTTTAAACTGTGTGTTAAACTGCCCTGGAATAGTATCCACCTCGAGTGCTGAAGAAATAAGTAGTACCTTAGCAGGAATGTTTAAGAAGCATATAGCAGGTGAGATCGGCATGCTTTCAGAAACATTCACTTTGTCATGCTCCACACTTGTTGTTATTATGAAATGTTCATCTTCTCGTGGGAACTCAAGCATAGCAGCATCAGTTAGAGATGCATCAAGATCTGCCGTTTCAACTTGTTTTGGGGATAACCACATAAACACTGATCAGATTTTGCATTCTCTTTACCTACTGAAGGAAGCATATGCCTTCGATCAGGATGATGTTCCCCCTGACTCTTCTAATGTGGGACTGAGGTTTTGTATCATGGACATATTTAAATTTCAAATTTTGCCTTGGTTTATGATGATGATCAATGACATGGAAGAAGAAGCTATTGCGTTGGGCGTGATTGAAGCTTTCCATGCAATATTGCTTGATTCTAATATTGATGCCAAGGATTTTGCAGAAAGTCTAGTTTCATCTTCATGGTTCAGTGAATTGTTTGGATGTTTGGGTTTGTTTCCGATTGAGAAAATGAAGTGGGGTGTTTATCTGATTTTCAGTTCAATTGTGGATATACTTCTTGGAACTGAATCAGGGCAACCTATTAGAGATGCCGTTCCCCATTTGCCATCTGATCCTACAGATTTGCTATTCCTTCTCGGTCAGAAGAGTTCCCATAATCACGAGTTGTTCTGTTGTCAATCTGCAGTTCTGATGGTGTTGTATGTTACCTCTCTCTATAATGACAGGTAAAAATCTCTTCATGTGCATAACCATCACATTCTGCTCCTATTGACGTTAAATAAATTAACATGTTCTTTCTTTCTGAAGGATTGCTGATGATAAGTTGGTACTATCTTCTCTCGAGCAATTTATTTTACTCAACAGCTGTGATTTCTTCGGTAGATCATCTGCCTCAGTGACCATAGAAGTACTAGTAAATCTTTATGGGTTTTACAGAGGATTTGCCAAGATGAGCTACCAAATACCTTACAGCCCAGAAGCTGAAAGAATCATTTTTCAGCTATTGGCAGAAAAGGCTTGGGATTCTCTTTCTAGCAAGATCCATTTTATATCACTTAAATGGCTGTTTCAACAAGAAAAACTCTGCAAGTTGTTATGTTATCAGATGTTGAACTTCTGCAGTTGCAACAGCTCAATTGGCAACAATGCAGTTCTAGATCGTGAAACTAGCCGAATAGTTGATCACCATGTGTTGGCTGAGTTGATTTCATCTGGAGATAACTTTGGAGCAATGGTTTTCGTATGCTTACTCGGGGATCTTGTAGAAAATTCCTCCCAGGATTATGACATTATTTCAGTATTAAAAGCATGTACACAGATAATTGAAATTGCTCCAGCTGCTTCAGATCAGTTCTGCATGCATGGAATAGACGGGGTTCTAGAAAGCATCTACAATTTTTCGACTTGCTCTTCCCCCAGATTATTTACGGTCACATCTCAACTTGTTTTCACCATTCTAAAATCAGTGAACTCTGAATCAATGTCTAACAGTGCAGCTTGGGTAGGGATTACAGTGAAGGTATAGAGATTTACTACTTTCTTTTATTAACTGTTGCTAATGTCTTTTAACCTTAACTTGACAATCATGTACTTTGTAGTTGATGGACTACCTGATCCCTGCTGTGGCTTCAGATGGATGGACAGAAGAAGTTCTCACATTAATCGGCATTCTTTCTCTGATTTTGCACCACTCAACAAAGGAGGCACTCATAGAAGCCTCAAAAATCATATTCTTGAATGTTCCTTTGATTTCGACTATTAATTCCACAATATCCGAAGCTTGTTCCAAGGGACATGCACTGTTTGACCATGATGGGGGAACAAGAACAGGGGAAATCCTCATATTTGTGCTTTTGCTTCTCTTTTTCTCCATGAGAAGGTAAGAATTCCTCATATTTGTGCTTTCGATTCTCTTTTTCTCTACTAAGAAGGTAACTCTTTCTATAGTCGAGAAGATTTTTAGCCAAATGGACTATGACAAAATGAAAAATGGATAAGTTGTTTTCCCCTCTTTGTCGAGAAACATTCGTCAACACTCAACATAAATGTTTCTTGACATTCATTGTAACTCAACTTTGAGAGGCTTGAGAAACCCATTTCTCGATATTCAGATGGTGGAGAGACACCTTTCAATGTCGAGAAACAAGTTGAAGAAGTTATCTTTTAACTCAAAGGCGTCTTTTCAAAAGAAAAGTGACTATATGTTATGTTTTCTTACAACATAGCTGTTTTTTTTATTTTAGTTTCTTTCATTCAAATGACTAGGAGAGATGCCCACTTACTTTTTTTGCTTATTCCATTCTAACTTCATCAGTATCATAGCTTACGAGCTATTCTACCAGGTATTATCAATTTCCAAAGTTTGCTTGATGAGGGTAGTGAAATGCAGCCACTGTCCTATCTCACCATCCGATGCCATGATCTGTGCAAGTTAATGCATTTTGGATCTGCTCAAGTGAAACTCATAGCTTCGTTTTGTCTTGTGGAACTATTTATGAGCATATCTGATCATACAAGTGGAAAACCAGTTGATCTGAAAATTAGAGAAAGCTATCTATTGTCAATGTTAGCTATATTACAAGGCTTGATATTTTTCAGTGATATCAGAGTCGCGCTCAACTGTTCGCATTGTTTGTCATCTCTCATTGCATGGAATCAACCGAAAATTGAGTCTCTCTTCTCAGAGAAGGATAGTTGGTGTAGATTAGTTGTAGAGGAGCTGGTGATGTCTTTATCCACTGCTAATCTCACAAACTCTTTCATGATTCATCACAAGCCCTCTGCAAATGTTGCTGTTGCATTGCTGAAACTCAGCAAAGGACCTTCATGGATGACTAAAGTGTTCGATGAGTCTTCTATTCAAAGTATTGTTCACAACATTTCTGAAAACAATGTGAATGCTGAGCTGGTGATTTTATTTCGACAGCTTCTGAGTTGTGGCTATCTGAATTCTGCACATGTTGCTCATCTTAATCGAGTTTTCCAGGTGAAAAATCTGCATCTTTTTGATGATCAATAAATTGCTTTTTTTTTTTTTTTTTTTAAGTTTTGGTCTTGCCCAAATCAAAATTTGCAATATAATCCTATAATTTTCAATGGGGGTAGATGGGTAGATTTTAAATTTGCATTCCAGCTTTCTGGTTTTTGTTGTACCATACGAACTTTCTTATGTTGCAGTTTACCTCGTGAATTTTAGGATAGTTGCTATTTGTTATCTCAAACAAATCTTATTTATTGATTGTGAGACACATCCACAACCAAAATTTGTTTGAGATGACAAAGTGTGACAGTTTCGTGAAGTTCAAGGTTAAGTGCAACAAAAAAAGATTAGTGGAGAAAATACCAAAAAGTCGTGAATTTCAACGACTCTAGTACTAGTTCACAACTAAATGAAAGATACAGGATTAAAGTGCCAATTTTGACACACTGGGACCAAAATTGAAACCACACCTATAATCATATGACTAAAATGACTATTTTTCACTTGATGCTTTGAATGGTTTTGTTCTAACGTTCAATTAGGGTATCTTAGGCATGCAGGAGTCGCATATATGCCGATGAAATGGAAGACAGCAACATGTACAATAATACAGACAATATAGCAGCCAACGTGGGCGATGTGGGGAAAGCAATCGCCTTTCTTGTTAGCCTCATCTCTTCTCACACATATCCGGAAGGTGAGAGATCTCAAAGTTGCAAGAAACAAGTACTTGTAGAAATAGAGTTATTTACCAAATGCTTGATGGAAGAGGATGATCAAGCATAAGCATTTTTCTTCAAACTACGTTATGTTGCAAAGTTAGCATGGCTATGGCCAATGCGCATAAACTTGTATTAACTGAAGAAATACCAAGAATCATAAATAAATAAATGTTCAAACTTCTTAACTTCAAAAGAAGTTGAATACCTATAATGAAAGCCATAGGAAATGTAGGTTGACACTGAATAGATCACACCAATAAGTTTTAACAGGTATATGCCACACAGATTACTCAGCAATTTGAATAATAATTGTTATAATAATACTAAGAAGACTTCACAGTAAACATTCACAATCATGGAAGAGACAAACCATGGCATGTAGGGATTAAAGGTCCCTATGTACAGAAGAGCAGCATACGAAAGGTACCCAATACGACCTCCCTTTCTTCTTCTTCTCTTTCTTGATTTCAATCGGATATCTAGCCGGAGAATTCCACTCCTCTGCATCTTTGTTGGTATCCTGATTTTTGGTTGCCGGTTTTTCTGGGCCTAAAACAGAACCCAGAGTAGCAACACCAGAGTTAACATCAGTCTCGAGTTTCTGATTTTCAGGTGGGACTTGTTTCATGTTTGGTGACTTGACTTCGTTTAGAAGAGTTTTTAAGGGACCATGCTGTTGTTTCCCTGTGCTCCAATTAGTTACTTTGGTGATTATTTCCTCATTTTTCTTCCTCCCTTCAGATTCATTAACTACATTGGTTAGAGAAGGAAACCATCCAGCTTGCAGTGTATTAGATTTCGACTGTTGATTGTTCTGCTCTGTCTCAATCTCTGTAGCAGCTTTGACCTCATCTCTTTCACCTCCAGATTGAACCAAAGTCATGAATGATGGTGGCTCAAAAGTATCCGATCTGTCAGAACACGCTTCCTCAGTCGTGGGCTTCTGCTTTTGAGAATTGGTATCTAATGAATCTGTTGATTGAGAGGATAACACTGTTCAGTTGATTGGATTTAGAAACTCAGACCTAACAGTACCACCAATGTAAACTAGTAAAGTGATTGAGATTTCTATGAAAACGATTACAATCTTGCATTGTGATTGGGTGCCAGAGATGAGAGTTTTTACCTGAAACAAACGATCCACAGTTCCCTTCGAGACTATCTGATCTGCCACTTGAACTACCAGAAATTTCAACAGCAGAAACACTATCCTTCTGTACAGTGAGATCATTAACTTCAGCTTGCAAGGAATTGGATTCTTCACCCTTTTTTGTAATCTCGTCCGCAACCGGGGCATGAGTTTTGTGTATATCTTGGAAGTCTAAAGGTAAGGGTACTTTCTCTTCTAAACTTGAGGTGACTGGACATTTTTCCAATGCTAAAACATTACCATCGATTTCTGTGCTCGAGACAATACCAACTGAATGGCTCTCCTCCACACCAGGTGAAGTTACATCCAAACATTTGCTCGTGGGAGAAGCTTCTTGCACCTGTGGTGTAGGGCTTTCTGAAGTTTCCCTCGATAACACAACATTGTCTTCTTCATCAAGTTTAGCAGTATCAATGGATTCTGATTCTTTATTAGCAGAGTTTTTGCTCAATAGCTCTTTTGAAATCCAATGTTCAGGAGCTATTTCCGATGCAGCCTCATCGTTATCTTTCAATTTGGTTGCAGTTTCAGAAACGTCTACAGACTCGACTCCAACAACATTCTCCATCACATGAATATTATTTGGTAGTTTCGAAACTACAGGTGACACGCAGTCTTCCAAGGAGGCAGTTGGCAGGGCATTTTTGTCTAGTGCATCACCAATATCATGATTCAGCTCAGAACCTGCAATTGATTTCTCAAAACCATTGTCCCTGGATTCTAGTGAACTTGGGACATCGGTTTCCTTATCTGAAGATTTCGTAGAATCAAGGATTTCATGTACTTCCACAGAAGCTCGTTCGCCCTCTTCATTCCCAGTTTCCAAAACCTCACAATTAGACTTCTCATCACAAAGATCCACATCTTTCTTGAATGCTGTAGTGGTTTGATCATGTTCAAGTGCAGAAGTGTTGTCTTCAGAATCAGGAGCTGGAACTGTATCAATAGCAAAGGGCTCCTTGATTTTGATGACATCAGCATTCTCAGTGCCTGCTACGATGATTTCTGGCTTGACTTCTTTGTCAACACAAATGACAGTAGAAGCTGTATCAGAGTCTTTTGTGGCATCTAAAGTTTGTGAGTCTTCATCAGGCTTAACTGAATGAGAAGTCTCTTTTACTCCCACAAGAGCATCTATGATTTCCTGAGTCTCGTCCTCATCGGCAACTTCAAGAAGAATGTTGTGGACCCCACTATTCGAACAGTTTTCAGCAGTTTCAGTCTGAGGGGTGACCACTTCAGAAACCGGCTTATCACATACGTCTTCTTCTTCTCTTTCCAATGCTTTGATTGAATGATCCAAAACTTTACCTTCTTCAGAGTCCAAAGTAACAGAAGCCAATTCATTTTCACGCACGTGGATATCGGCATTGTGTCCAGAGTTCATCTCACCATTTGTCAGCTCAACAGAAACTGCTTCGACACTAGTATCAGTCATTGGTGTAACATTCTCTAAGTAACTGTTTCCATTCACCAGAGGCTCAGAGTTGCTTGTTTCTTCACTCCTTGGATCACTCGATTCTTCAGTTCTATCTGCATTATTGGGAGCAAATCAATCATTATAAAAATCGAACATTCATTAGTGTAGAGTCCCCTAAGCCTCTTCCATTATTACTATACATACACCATCATGATTAATGATTCTAAGCACACTGCTTCATCGCCATTTCTTTTTTCCCCTCATCGTATTCAGACCATAGACTTTCTTGAAGCCAATCTATGTGAATGAATTGAGTTCAAGACGTAGTTTGAGTCGTGCAATAAGAGAAAATCATTCACTAGAATCAGTATCCATAATAGTACCATATGTATGCATTATTTTCCCTAAACATCCAAAACATTTCCCATTTAGGATTATGCAAATAAGTAATAATAATTATCAAACATATACGAAATAACACCAGTGATCACCACACCTATTTGCTCCAAACTCATATCTAAATCCCTTGCACTTTCAAAGCGATCTAACCGGGGAATAGCTCCACTTTCCGGAAAATCCGTAACTGCATCAGAAAACACATCATCCTCCGATTTATTCGACTTTTCACCCAACCCTCCACTGCTCTCAGCATTTTTCTTCACAAGATTAGGACCTCAACAAACAAAAGATCAGTCAATCAATAGAGTGAACAAACTTCCAATCCAAGAAAATTAGTCAAAACAAAATCATTTCAAGATTCTCACTTGGGGTGTGCCAATCGTCATCTGGGGCATGTTCATCATCTGGGGCATGTTCATCATCTGAAAGAGGCAAATGATCATCATGTACTTGTGAATCAATGATTTTGTAGCCTTCAATTTTCCCACAATTTTTCTTGTGGGTCCTTCTGTGCTTAGCACTAGGATGTGGGTTTGGAAAAGGCCACCCACATCGGCGGCATAGGTGCACCCCATGACCCTCATGCCCTTCAAGATTCAACATTTATATAATTTAAATTTAAAGATTGAAAATTTTAAAAAAATGGTAAAATTAATAGAAGCTAACAAACAAGTTCTAGCTAAGTAAAATGAAAATAACAAGCATTCATATAAAGATCACTACATTACAACACACACACACACAAGGTATTTAATGTGTGAGTTCAAGAAAGAGATCAAGAAACCAAACCCAGAAAAATTCAAGCAAGAAAAGAGAAACCCAGAAATTATCTCAACAAAAAATATTAAAAACATGTAAAAAACATTCAGAAAGTGGAAAAAAAAGAACCAGTGGAAGTGGCGGTTGTCTTGTGATCTTGAGCATCCATGTCTTCTGGGAAATCGCTTGAGTGTGTGGAGTGTGTGAGAGAGAAAGGTAGGAACGACTGAGCAATGGAGAACGAGAGAAAAGGGAAGACTTTAGAGGGAGGGAGGGAGGGAGGGATGGGAAGAAAGAAAGACAGATTGATGAGAGAGAGAGTGAGAGGATTATTATTAGTTGAGTGCACCATGTGCGCATGTTATCAGTAGCCCCAGAGTTTCCTATGCATGGCGACTTGTGTTCCCCTGCGGTGAGGTGCAGGGGATCGCTGGAGAGAGAAGCAGTAAATGCTTGTACCTTGGAATTTCAACTCATTCATGCTTTTGTTCTTTGGATTTCTTGTGCCACTTCCTCTTTTATGCAATATAATATATAATATAATTCTTCACCTTCTAAATAATGAAAATATATTATTTCAATTTGTTTTGTTGATTTTTATTAGCAATTAGAACTTAGGGATAATATTTTTTTCCAACGTTACTCCTATTGTGTTTTTTTATTAAATTTTTATTTAGTATAATTCAATTATGCATATTAAATATTATGAAATATAATTATGTATAATTATATCTATTAAATATTTTCATATATTTTATAAAACTATCTTAGAAACTTATCTTGAATTGAAGGAGTAAGTATATGGTGATGTTTTTGTTTTTGGATTTTTGAGAGTCAATATTGGATAATTTTGGACGTTATCCCAAGTTTCATAACTATTTTATCCATCATTCAAAAAAATTATGAAAATCGTCGTCTAAAGAATATTTTGTGCAAAAATATTATACAACACTTTTTTTTTTTTTATAAAAATTATTATTCATAGTTGCACATATAGTGGCACACTATCATGCGCTTAGTCGTGTGCGACTTGATCATAAGCATGTGTAATTTTTTTTAATTAAATTAGGGATCTGATATGTATGAAAACAAGCTCTATTAAAGTGACATTTTTATAGATATTCCAAAATTTAATGGTAAGATTTTAGATATTCAACCAAGAATTTAGTAAACAACCAAGAAAATGATTTAATTGAGCTCAAATTTACTCTGTTAAACAAGCTAGAGTGGTCTTGAATGGTTGTTTCTGGTCAATTAGATCGAGTGTTTATTGCTTGATAATAATGATTAAGTACAAAGATTTTCCAACACCTCTTCTATCAAAATGAGACACTATTTATAGATTCAACTAAAGATTACCAAATCTTTCCCCTAGCATGATTTTAGGGATGTCAATGTGTTATTTTGCTTAATTTCATGAATGAAAGTCTAATCAAATCATATTTAATTCATGACAAATTCTCCTGTGCATCTGATGCACGGATCTAAGATCCGTGCAATCTGGGTCGATCTAACTCGGATCCAGCGAATTTCTTTTTTATTTATTTATAAATTTTATGCCTTGACCTTTATGTATAAATTTGGTGACCTTTATGTACAAATGTTGTGACCTTTATGTATAAATGCTGTAGCCTTTATGCATTGTAACTTAGAAAAAAAAAGGAAGAATTTCAGTAAAATTTGTGCATAGATACCTTTAAGTAATATTCATGTGACCCTTATATATATTCATATGACTTTTATGTACAAATATTCATACTTTTATGTAATATATAAATGTATATAAAGATATGAATATTTCACATAAACATACATAAGAGTCATATGAATATAATATAAAGGTATCTATATACAAATTTTGCTGAAATTATTCATTTTTTTCTAAGTTATTTAACATAAATGTCACAAAATTTATACATAAAGGTCACAGAATTTGTATATAAATGTCACCAACTTTGTACATAAAGGTTTTGGCCTGGAACAAAAAAAATCAAAAAAATAAAAAATAAAAAACTCGCGGATCCGGGTCGACCCGAATTGCATGTACACTTGGTGTACATGAGACATACTCTTAATTCATTCTTATATGTGATTTCTCGCATCTGTTGATGAGTACTTTGATGTAATTCGGACGAACTCAACTAAAGGGGGTGTATTGATTGTGGAGTTTGTAGGATTTTTTTAGACTTTTAAAGTTTTGGGGTATTCAATCCGAATTTTCAAAAGTGTTCAATACGAATTTTAAAAAGTCATAAAAATTCTTTAAGTATTCAACAGTTTATGGATTTTAATACTCTATGGATTTTCTTTTATTCTCTTCCAAAAATATAAATAGATTTCACTCTCCAAAATCTTTTCTAACAACTAGAGATTTCTACGTATTCTCTCAAACAACTCTAAAGACGAAAGGTCAAAAGAAAAAAACTTTCGTTGTTCTTCTAACAAAGGTACTACACAAATCTTTTGCTGCTCTTTGTTTTGACCGTGATGGAAATGAAGATGATGAGAATGAAGATAAAAATAATAATGTATTTTTTGGAACTAATGTATTTTTTGTATTTTTTTAAATAATTTGGATAACTTTTTTTTTTATATACAAGTGTGTTCCATATACATTTGCATCAATAGTTCCAACGCCGGAGTATATGAAAATCTATGTAAATCAATAAAAAAAAGTGTATTCCACAATCATGTCAAATTTATGAAAATCTATGTAAATCAATAAAAAAAGTCAGTCAAACTTTGCATGGACTCTATAGATTTTTGTTATGGCCCAACCCAATAAATAACGATTTTATAGAATAACTGAGAACTCAAACATAAAGATATTGAATTCTTAATTAAAAGTGCTACTATTTGAATAATACGATTTCTCCATCTTGCATGAAATATCAACTTTCTTATAAGAACAAAGAAATATAAACTGAAAACTCTTGAGATAGCTTTCAGCTCACGCACCTGAACAGAAATGGCAGAAATTGATTAGAAGAGTTGGGGAAGAAGAAGAGGAGAAATTCAAGAAGGAGAATAGAGAATTTACTTAATTTCTGCATAATTCCTTTTCTCTCTTCCCAGCTATTTGTTCACGCTCTATGCATCATTCCTGCCAACAAATTTCTCTCTCTTCAGGTACCATTCATTCGGAATGCCGTTGTTTCTGACATGTGGTCCTGCACAGCTGACGTGGCCAATTGAGGCATTTCTGATCACGTGCACCCTTCAATTCTCATGGGTTATCCGTATTTGCCTCAATTTCTCAATTGCTTGCCCTAATTCCTCAATTGATTCTGAAACGGCACCGTTTGACATACCAGTTTGATTAGAATTTGGTGTTGAAATTGTTTTCTGAATTCCAATTTCTCCCGTCATAACAATTTTCTAAATTCACAGACTTTTGAAAGTCCAAAAAGATTCAATAAAATCTCAATTGAATACATCCCTCTAAGTTTGACATCTTCTTCGTTTGAAAATCACATCTTTAATATTTTCAGACCAATTAATCCAATTCATAAGAGATATGCTCAACAACAATATGACATATCAACAATAATTATATATTAATGTGCCCATGATAGTTAGAGTAACAGAATTGTGCGAATGAATTAATTTTAAATAATAGTATTCAACCAAAATATTAAAATACCTACCATAAACAATTTTTAATATACTATTTATCTCATTCTTTTAAATTATGAATGTGAGATTAATTGATATATTAAATCTCTGACATATCAATGATAAACACTCAATAATATATTGTGGAGATCAAATCCAAACATAACCCATTTCCTTATATTTTTTCCCCAACTACCCTACCATATAACAAAAGTCCCCATATACCCACTTTCATAACAAAATATCCCTATCTACCCCTTTTTTATGATAAAATACTATTTTACCCTTACTAACATTCCAAATCTTCCAAAAAACCATGCTTGCCATTAGCCAATTTTTCCTTTTTCCAATCTTTACATTTATTAGATCCGGATTAGCCCTCTGATCAATATCAGGCCCAACATGCTTCCGTAAATAAATAAAACTGAGTTTCAAACATACCTAGCCTTTGTCTCTGGAGTTCCCTTGGAATACGGTTCAGGTTTTACGGATCAAAGATCAAACCACTCGCCCGCAGTCTATGGTTCTGAAACCAATTCCTTTGAAACCACTGATCGCAATCCTTCTGAAAGGCCACCCGCCTTTAAGGAGATCACGGGGAGACTCACTGCTGGATGAATTTCACTCAGAATTATAAATTTTTGGATAGAATGTCGGAAAGCAAAAGCCTTGTTTATTGAAGAAAATAAACTAAACTATTTTACAATATAAATTTTCTCTGCCATTGGAAGAGAAACTTGAATTAGCCTATCATGGCTAAGACTCGTGAAGGGGAAACCCCCATGAACAGGAAAACTTGAAAGCTATACTATTACAGACTAGAGAGAAGATTTCTCGAAAAACTTATGAAAGGAGAAGAAAGGGTGTGTTTTTCGATGATCTTCTTCTGAGGCTGAAGGCCTCCTTTTATAGGCATCAATGTGCTCCTGTGCGGATCCATTATTGCCTTGCCAGCTTGCATTCCACTTGGTTAGTGGGGAATGGGCCAACCTTCTTTATTTCTTACTTACCGCTTGGTAAGTACATCTACCACCTTCGTTGTCTTCTTGTGTCGGCAACTACTTTCTTGGTGAGTGGAGGGGTCCTCCACTTTTGTTCTTTTCGACCAGATGCTGATAGTGGGACCTACTACTATCCCTTGTCTAAATTAGCATCCAATGCTTGATAATACTGTATTCCTATCCTATTACATTGAATACAATACAGCTTGTTTTTAATCGAGTCTAATTAGACCCGTTTCCTCTTATTACATTTTTGGTTTTTATTTTCTAAAAACCCTTCCCTTTTTCCTTTTTCTTTGGGTAGTCGGGTTTGTCCTTTTTTATTTTGAAACCCTGTCCAAATAGTGGTTTCTCTTGTATTTGACAGTAAGAGCATAACCGCTCACCCCATCTTCCGATATGTATCATATTACATATCTTCTTCCTTGTTTGTTCCGTGGCTGGAACCTTGTTTTCCCAGATTAATTTTCTCTTATTTTCAAAGAGGTTTTCAGCAAATCCGGTAGTTGTTTCTGTCATGGAATTTAACAGGAATGATCCATTCACAGAGTTATGAAATATTTTGAATGGATACTTCACTTTGTCCATCTCGGTGAGACAGACCCAAAGACCCCAAGCTCGCCTTGTAGATATATCACTTTCAGTCAAGACGACTACCAAAGGGCTGTTTTCTGGGGGTGTTTTGGCTCGGTTAATCGCCCCCATCTCAGGTCTCTGTAGTTTTATGAATTGAAAAACTGGATGAGACCCTTTTCCTGTAATTTCTGGAGCAGCAGAGATAATTTTTAGCTCCAGTATATCTCCTCGACCCAAGTATGGGTTGTTCTGCCATGAATCGTGCACAGCAGTGGATATCCAGTCCGGTAATTTGGAAATCTCCGGAAAGCTGGGTGCGGTAGTAAAGACTGAAGCAATTGCTCCAAAATCGAACCATTCCCGCACATCATGAGGGTTTACCCCCGGGAGCATCCAAAGTCTTGGATACTTGCCAGACCAATCAGCAGTAATTCTGTTTGGATTGATCCCATTTCTTGTTACCAATTTCTCCCATATCTTTTGGTAAACCTGCAGAGGAGAAATAGCTTGATTAGTGTTAACCTGTCTAGGGCCAGTTTGGGGCCTTAGGTTAACCTCTCCCTCTTTTACCCCAGAGGTGCTGGGTTGACTCGGGTTGTCTGGAATTGCTTCCTGACCTTCCGAATTAATAATTTTATCGGAATCCGATAAAACACTTGGTTCGGCCTTATCAGCCTTTTCACCGATATCCGATGAAAAACTTTTATCAGCAGGATGTCCTGCTTCGGGTATAAAAGTACTCTGTTTGTTCATCGATGATGAACTCCTCTCGTATAATTCTTTCTGCATCACCGATGGTGAACAGGCCTTGTTAACAGGTTCTACTAATGCATTCCACAAATCATTATTTGAAGTTATGGCTGCACGTAGAGTCATTTGGACTTTATCCAAATCAGCTTTCTGGACATAAGATGCCGCTTCGGCTCTTACCCTTAGTTCCTCAAAGGCCTTGTAATGCACCTCAAGGTTTTCCCTAAGGTGTCTTGCTCGTATTGTGATGGAATCTGCTTCAAGGATATCCATCTCTTGTTAAGAAATCTGCAAGAACATTCTCATTAGATTTCACTATGACAATATCAAAAAGATAATATTGGCATTCTGCTTGCCATCTGATAATACGTGCCTTTTCGATCTTTGATTCAAGTTTGTTTTTCAAAAAAGCTTTAACGTTAGTATTATCAACTTTTAATATAAATTCTTTAGCTAATAAAAATAAAGGCCATTTTTTAAAGGCCTTCCAAACAGCAAAGAATTCTTTCTCGTTAATATGCCAAACTCTGGCCTGTTGTTCTGTAAACAACCCTTCAGTGTATCTACATGGTTCTTCACCCGTAGATGTCTTTCGCATGAGCACTGCTGCCCATCTGAAATCATTAGCGTATGTGTAGACGACTAACTGATCCTTATCTTGAGGAATCGCGAGTTTTGGCAAGTTACGACAAACCTGTTTTAACTCCCGCACTCTTTGGGAATGAATATCTTTCCATTTCCATTTGGTCTTCTCATCTTTTTGTAATAAAGGACGGAAATCTTTTCGATATTTTGCCAAGTCCTTAATGAATGAACCTGCAAAATTAACCACTCCTAAGAAGCTTTGAAGGTGCTTCTTGTCTCTAAGAACATCTGGAAAATTACAGATTTTCTCCACAATATGTTCTTGTAGTTTCATTCCTGCATGGTCAATAATAACACCGAGAAACTCGATTCTATTAACCGCGATTATTGCTTTCTTTTCAGAGAGCACTAATCCTTCTTTATGACATGCTTCTGAAAATATTTCAAGATGCTTTAAATGATCTTTCATATTTTTAGAGGCAATTAAGATATCGTCTATGTAAACAAACATAAACTCAAAATAATCTTTAAATAGATTATCCATCTTTCGTTGGTATATCTGAGGTGCATTCGCAAGACCCATAGGCATTACGTTCCAAATATACTGACCTTGTGGTGTAGAAAAAGCAGTTAATTTCTTAGACTCTTTTTCTAACTTAATCTGATAGAAACCAGACTTGCAATCAAACTTTGAAAACACTTTTGACCCTTTAATACAATCAATTAAGTGTTCTCTACTTGGTATGTAATAACCATCAAATTCTGTAATCTTATTAATACCTTGATAGTTAATTACTAACCTTGTCTTTCCTCTCTTTATTTCGCCATGGTTTCTTACCAAAAACCCTGGGCTACTATAAGGAGAAATACCTGCTTCGATCAGCTTGAGATCGATATGCTCTTTGATAATCTTTTGCATATCCTTTCGATCTTCAAGATTCATCTGGATCGGCTTGTATCGAACCAACTCGTATCTGTGTTGTTCTTTTACCTTCAACATTGCTTCGATCTGGTTTTTGTCCCACCAGGCTAAAGGATTTTCATTGTAGTTCCTCTGAATTAGCCTTTTAACATTTTCAAGAGAAAGTAAACTTTCCTCATCAATGTCAATCTGGGGTGGTCCTTCTTGTAAGGCATTTTTCAGAAACTGAATAGCTTCTTCATGTGCCTCCTCCATTCCCTCTTGTCTGTATGACAAAAGAGCTTCACCAAATTTCCTCTTATCCTGAATTTTTGGATGAGTTAACTTGGCTTCATTATCACCACGTTTGCTGCGAAAATTAATAGGCATGATCCTATTAAAAGCCTTTTCTCGCCGCAAAACCTGTATCATACTACCACAGTTAGTAGTAAAGGTTAACAGGTTCTTGTGATTATCCTGCTCATATTTTGCAAAAGTTTGGATAAAATTGTTACCAAGCAAAATATCAGCACCTGTATCATGAATATAGATTGATGGCATTCTTACTTTATACCAAGGGGTATCGAATGCGCCTCCGATCATTATTCGTGTTTCTCGAATACCTTTATTGAGTATAAGGATCTTCTGTGAGAAGTCTCTTCCTGCAATAAGAGGTAATTTTTCCACTGCTTCGCTGGGAAAAACTCCTGGCTTTGCTGTGCAAATGCCTGAACCTGAGTCAATATAAGCTGCAAAATATTCCGTCTTATATTGGTCATATAATATCCCTACAGATATATATATAGAGAAAATACTTGTCATTCAGAATCGTTTGGATAGCTTCCTCTTTTCCAAGATTCTAACAAGTTTATCCTTGAACTTCTAACATTATGCTCACGGATCATTTCTTGAAACCTTACTTGATGAGTCTGTTCATTATCCCGCATTTCTCTAATGCGTTCCGTCAACTCATCTTTCTCTTTTCTGAGATCCTGGATCTCTTCATCAATACACCTTCCTGGCATAATTTAGAACCTGTCTGGATTGTTTGGATAAATCCTTCTCCTCCAGCGTTCTAGCATATCTATTCGTGCGTTTATTTGACTAATTTTTAACGCAGCCTCTTGTATCCTTATGACATCTTGGATACTTCTTTGTTCTGGTAGATTTTACTCTCGCAAAGATCTTAACAAAGTTATCGCCTGGTCTCTTTGTATCGTGAGATCAATGATCTCTTGATCTAGCTTGATTCCTGGCATAATGGTTTTATTCTACCCTGATTGTATGTCCATCAAGGTCGAACTCCATCCATTTTTCATCTCTTCTCCAGGGCTTATGTTCCTCAAGGAAACTTAACCCTAGGGTCATAACTCCTTTAGTTATGCCTGCACTTCCTGTAACAGATACATGATAGCCTGTTATTTCTAACATGCCTTCGTATCTATTAATACTTGGTTGTTGTAAATGATATATCTCTTCACAAGGAAACAAATTATCAGTTTTAGATATATCAAAAACAATATGGATTTCTTTCCATTCATTATTAGGGCATTTGATTTTTACATTTCTTACCCTAATCTTTTGTGGATACAAATCCTCTCCTGGTTCTTTTCCTTTTAGGCTTAGAATCCTACCCTCGGAAAAGGACAACCTGTTACTAATTTCAGAATCAAACCTTAATGATCTACTGTTTAGAATATGTTGATCTCTTATTAGCAAATTAACACCTCCTAACCTTGGTATTTTAATTGGGTCAGGTGTCATAACTTTGGCGAATTCCTTGAAAATTCTAGGAATTTCTATATACTCCTTCCTAAGAAACATATCCGAATGATGTGTATTGGAAAAGGCATATGCAATTCTATACGTGATAGAATATGGTCTATTTCCTTCTTTCATAAGATCAGGTCTTTTAAAATCTTGATGAAGGGTTAAGACTCTACTAAAATCTTGGTCTGCTAGGTTATATGCAATCCTAGGATGTATGTCAAACATAAGTTTGCCAGCATATAAATTACCTACCATTGTACCAAGACAACTTTCACTTAAATTATTGATTCTTTTATCCATCACAGATAGATGTAACTCAGAATCAATTCCTTCTTTGAAGGTAGCTTTAATCACTACTTCAATGGTTCCAATATGAATCCATTTCATTGTGACCGCTACTTCTTCTTTGATACGACTCAATTCCTCAAGAATTTCTTCTTTTGGAATAAGTTGCATCTCAATGTTATTACCGGTTAACCCTATTGGAATAGAGAACTCACCTGAGTTCACCCGGTATATGATATGATGCTTGCGCTGTCTTATTCCAATCTTGTCACAAAATCGATTAAGACTTCCAATCTTAAATCCGTCGTAAGGACTTAAAGCTGAATCTTGTTGCATGATTCTTTCCATCGTCTTGTTTGAGATGGTCATTTTTGAAAAGAATCCTGATAGACTGTCCGATGTTTGGAGTCTATCTTCTTGTTCGCCGGAGCTACTCGTCTGATTCTGTAGATGATCCATCGGATCCTTCTGAATCGGATTCGAATTCTTCTTCATAGATGCTTTCATCTGAAGAGATGTCCTCGAACTTGTAAATAGGCACCAAATCACCATAAAAGACAGCATCACGGATGTCGTCTGTATACTCGAACTGGCGCACATCTTTTTGCTTTTGTGGGCAATCGGGCAAAATATGTCCTTTCGCGCCGCACGTCCAACAGTTGCAATCCTTGAAACTTTCATTTGCACGAGTGTGAGCTTGTTTGAAAGTTCTTTTCCTGGTTGTTCCTCCTGTTGGCTTTCCTGTGGATCTAGATCCCTGTGATGAAAACCTGGAAGGACCAGCCTTTTGACCAGATTTGTAAGATCTAGCCTTTGATTTGGACCACCATGATCTTCCTTGTTTGGAAGGCCTTCTGTATGATCCTCCGGACTTAGATTGAAACCTTCCCTTGAAGTGTTCTTTCTCTTTCCGTGTCTGTTTCGTTGTGGTTCTCCGATGATACTCGTAAAATCATTGTTGTCGCAACAAAGAGGGGTCTTCTTCACCATTCCTCTTAGTTTCTTTTTGTTCCTTTGTAGTGTCGCTTGTTGACACCATTCTCGTATACTGTCCTTAAAAAAGGACATCCTTCTGGCCACTGAATCGACTCGGCCTGTAGGTACCTTGTAGGTTTGCATAAGCATCTCCCTCCATGGACTGCAGATTTTTGCAAAGAATAAATCTGTTGCCACGTTCCATGGTACATCTGCTTGGAAATAATATTTACGGAACCAATATATATATATTCATCCGCATAACATATATTTCTTAGTTCGAGAGCAAACAGAGCTTGCGTATACTCTCTTTTCTTTTCGTCTTTTCTTTCCTCAAAATATCCGTCCCTGAGGAAACATATTTTGAGCAGGTGACCCATCCTTTCGACAATTGTTATAACATTCTCGTTGGATAAGATCTTTTTTTTTAGAGAGGCTTCGGTCATCTCCCATGCCTTCTTGGCTGAACCTTGCAAACTATTTATCAGTATCTGGCAAAAATGATCGTTATCAACATCCAGTGTGGATGAAGCAACTTTCATGGATGACATCTATTCATCGATCAACACTTCCATATTTCTGAAATCGATGATGTCTGTTGTGAGCATCACTCCAAACGGATGGGTTGGTTCAAGCATCGTTTTTGCCCAAGGGCTTTTGGATACTCCTTTAAACCTTCCCTGTCTACTTCTGGCTTGTCGAGCTATGTATTCTTCATACTCAACCCCGTCCTGCCACCACCTGGGTTCGAGAGGAACCGGTACTTCAGGTACTGGTGCTTCAGGTACTGGCGCACTTGTGCTTTCCTCTTCCTTCTTCGGAATCGGCAGAATCAGCTCGTTCATCCTGAGGTTTATCAAATCCACAATTCCGAGATTGAAAAGGGATTCAGTTAATTCCGCAAGGTCTACTCTTGAGACTTCCATCCAACTTGTCTTATGATATCAAGTAGGAGTTCGTCGTTGCTTTTAGGCTTCGAAACTTCCGTAGCCTTTCCTTTGGAAATGATTGGAATATCTCCGAACGAATTTTTCATACGTTCGTTCATTGATCTTCCAGTTCCTTTGGATGGTCTTTTCTTCAGATCTACAATTTCTTGTTTCAGATCTGAAACTTCTTTTTGGATCTCGGATAGAGATCGGACTATCTTCTCCATCTGTCCACCATAATAAATGATGGTCTTCTGGATCTCCCTAAGATCTTGCGTGACCTTAGATGTGTCTGGAACAATTATGTTCCAATCTGAGCTGGATGTCATTACTGATATCCTGCACTTGTGTTATCTCGAAATATTTTCGGATATATTTTCTTGATTTTCTCCTCCGTTAGGCACAAGAAAATAATATTGTACAACATAATTTAATTTATTTCTTCAATAAAACTTGGCTCTGATACCATTTTATGCATCGGATCTCAATAAATATAAATCCTGGAAAAAATCAATTAATTCTTCTTCCGAATAATAATCATTCCGTATATGGCTTTGTTATATCTTTCAGACCAGATCACAAGTATAAATACGAGTGTTTTTTGGGGCACGAGAAAGGTTTCCAACCAAAATACCAAGATAATTATATCCGAGTTGTGAAATTATGTTTTAACAAGATGGTTTGGCATTCATAAATTAAGAGTGGAAATAACATTTTGAATAGTGATTTTTTAGGGGTAAATTAGTCTTTGACCACTTTTTGGGGTATATTGGGATAATATTATAGTTGATGGGGTATTTAGGGTTATAAAGATAAGAAAATAGGATATTTGGAGGTATTATCTCATATATTGTGGGATAATAAAACCGATATCTCAAATATATAATAAAATTAAAAAAAAAAACAAAATCAAAAAGTCTTCATTAATTATTCCGCGTTACACGCCTCTTCGCCTCTTCATATGTTGACTTTGTCTATTCCCTAATTAAGTTTAAATATTGGGTAATGTTGAATAATGGATTTGTACGTTGAATATAAATTTGTATTTAATATATATATATATATATATATATATATATATATATATATATATATATATGAAAAAAAATGTTCAAATGTCCATCGTGTGTAATTTTTAATATGTATATCGATAACGTGTAATAATCTCATTCTTTTGTTATATAAAAAGTAAAATTAATAAATATTTTAAATTTTTGACACATCAATTGTAAACATATATTAATGTATCGATAATGGGTAGGTGTCGGGCGGCATATTTGAATACTTGCAAATTAACCATAAATCTACATCTGATATTTTATCATTATTTATAGAGTGAGACTTGTGTGCAACTGTTGTATGAATTTTCATTTCATACAACGCGGGTCGGGTCGGGTCGAATCCCACCCAGATCGGCGCATCTTTTTTTTTTTTTTTTATCCTAACCTTTATGTTTACTTAGTCATACATTTATATTATGTTAAACATACCTTTATGTAATACTTCAATTTTTTAAAAAAACTCTAATTTTGGCAAAAAAAAAAAACGCTAATTTTGACAAGAAAACTATAATTTCAGCACAAAAAAAATCCTAATTTGTATATATATACCTTTATGTAAATATTACGCATACCTTTAATTAATATTAGTCATATTTTTATATAATACATAAAAGTACCTAACATAATTAAAATGTATGACTAACATAGCATAAATGTATATTTAACATAACATAAAAACCTTAAAAATATGTTTAACATAACATAAAACCATAAAAAGTATGCTTAACATAACATAAATGTATGTTTAATGTTATATAAAAGTATGCTTAACATAATATAAATATATGTTTAACATTGCATAAATGTATGTTTAATATAATATAAAGACACTAAAAGTATGACTATCATAACATAAATATATGCTTAACATAATATAAAAATATATTTAACATAATATAAAGGTCTAGCACATGAAGCGAATTTGAGTGGATTTGAACGCACCATTCCAAATGTGTGGGGACGCGTGTACGCACGTAAAAGATGCATAGACTGGCACGTGAGTTGGATCAAATTAGATACACAAATCCTAAATCTGTACATCGATTATATAAAAGTTTTTGTGTTGTCTATAAGACTACAACATGGAGTTAAAACCCACCTTGACCATGGCACATTAACAGCCAAATAACCACTTGACTGTGACATTGTTAGGTAACCTACACCGTACTTTATCACCAAAACATTTGTACATGATTAAGGTGCTTTTGTGAAACATAGTAGAGAGAGAATCCAATTAAGGACATGATGTGAGAGACAATTGGGGTTAATGATTGCCACACTAATGAATATATTTTATTGCATTTATAATAACTAGAAATTGTTTTGTCCTATTCATAAGCACCATAAAAAAGTTGTTTGTTTGTGTTAGGCCAATGGAAACACTTCTTTCTTATTGAATTAATTTTATATTGTTGCGTGAGAATGCTTTTAACTTCTATGTCCTTATAAAACAATTAGTTAGTTATATAACCTAAATAAATTATCTTGTGAAATCGTTTTAAAATCTTGATTTATGAGGTGTAGTTCTATTTAATAGATTTGAAGATAGAAGATTCACTTTTAATTAATAATAACATGAAATTAATTAGATGAGGACTTTAAGTCTCAGTACATAAAATGACCCGTGAAATACTATCATTTAAATTTATCTATAAATAATTATAGTCAGGATCTAAATGACTTCTATTTTGTTCTTATTGACTTTGTAATTCTTAGGCCATGCCATTTCACATTCGAAGAATAAAATCAACGTTTTGTTTTTTGTGAAAATAGTTTTTACTACATTTATAAGATGTTTCAAATCTAAAAGTAGTTGAGATTTCATTTAATATGCACCATATGACATTTTTAATGAAATAGTGAAAATTTGGTATTTAACATATTGAAAATGTTAAAATTTTTACCCTTTTTAATATTTAATATGTCTACCGATAATGTGTAATGATCTTATTTCTTAATTATATGAAAAATAAAATTAATATGCATGCTAGATATCTAATACATCAGCCGTAAACATACAATAATGTATCTATTATTCTCTAATTATATGAAAAATAAAATTAATAGACATATTAAATATCTGATACATAAGCAGTGAATATACAATAATATACCAACAATGGGTAAGATAAGAAGACTTTTTAACATGTATATTGGTTTTAGACTAATTGAATTTGAAAACACTTGTAAGTTTTAATTAAATTATAAATTATATGAAAGAGGGTTAAAATAGTCATTATGAAAAGTGAAAAGGAATAAATTAAATACTTTTTGTTAGTTTTGGAATTAAAAATAAAAAGATGTTGGGAGTAGTGTGTGTATATATATATATATATATATGAGTTTGGTCTAATGAATTGTAGGTGTATGAATCTTTGTAGATGTATGAATTTTAGATTCATACACGTGTTAGGTCGGATTCGATTCGGATCTATGTATTTTTCCTTTATTTTTGCTATAATCTTTATATTGTTTTAGTTATACATTTATATTATATTAGTCATAATTTTATACTGTATTAGTCCTACCTTCATGTAATTCTTTAACTTTTAAAATAAAATCCTAATTTCTGTAAAAAAAAAAAAAAAAAAACCTAATTTCGGCACAAAACCTCTAAGTTCAACACAATTTGTACATATATACATTTATGTTGTATTATTCGTATCCTTAAGTGATATAATCATACCTTTATATAATATATGAAGGTACAACTAACATAATTAAAAGGTACAACTAACATAATTAAAAAGTATGACTAACATAACTAAAATCACTTATGTAATCGTACCTTTAAGTGATAATAGTCATACCTTCAAGTAATACATAAAGGTACAACCAACATAAATAAAAAGTATGACCAACATAATTAAAATATATGACTAATATATCTAAAATGTATGAAAGATATTAATCGATGTCTAAAAATATGCTAAAATATAGCTAAAAACTCTAAAAAGTATGACTATCGTAACATAAATGTATGTTACATAAAGATACAATATTTGGGAGTGAATTTGAATGGGTTTTGGCACACTCATCCCCAAACCCATCCAGACACGAAGAGATACATGGGTGAACCGAATCGGGATCTATTACATGGATTCTAGATCCATAAGTTACATAAAAGTTTTTGAATATATATATATATATATATATATATATATGTGAGAAAGAGCATATATAATAACCTAATCACATGCACATTTTGTGTTAAAATTAAAATAACAAATTAACGAAATTAATTTTCTAATATATACAGTATTGTTATTCTATCTTTTATGGGTATATTAATGTTTATCCAATGTTGTCAGAAATCTAACATAGCTATTAATTTCATATTTTATAATTTAAAAGAATTAGACTATTATACATTATCGATGGATATATTAAAAATTGTTTATGATAAGCATTTTAATATTTTATATATTATTTAAGTTTGTAGATATTTCTGATACACCAACGAAAATATGTACCATGTTAAAATGATGATTATTTTTGTATGTGTGTATGTAATATGGCTAACTAAATAATTTATTTCTTTGATATTGTACAGATATTAGTTGGCAATGCATCCACATTAAAAGGAAAAGTTATGAATTGCCATCTTTACTTTGAAATGGAGGTGGCTCCCATAATAATCAATAAAGTTTTGTAACTTTTCTTTTTCCCTCGCTCTAAACTTCGATTATTTGTGTGGGACTCACACCATTCACTATTTGGAAATAGAGTCTGCACAATAATTCAAACACATGTCTTTTGTTTTATTTTAAGTCATTATGGGAGATTTTTTTGAGAGAATATATATATTGTATATATATTAGCATTAGAAAACATGAATGAGTATGCAAATGTATTTGGATATGTTTTGGAAAAAAGTGATCAAGGGGATATCACCACATGTGGAGACTTTTGCTTATGACTCATGACCTCTTTACTTGAATTTAGGTAGTGATGAATATAATTATAAATAAAAGTTTATATTGTAATTAAAATTTAATTTCAAATTGTGATTTTTTTATATAATTAATCCATTAGGTTCCGGATGTGTTTGCTGTGTGCAGTTTAATTATATATTAATATTTGCATGATGCATACATACTAATTATGTGTAAAACATGTATAGTACGATGTTGTGCATAACAGAAGATTCAGATCTGTATGAGTGGTTGATTCTTGATCATATTATTTTTTATTTTCTTAATATGTTGGAAAATGAGAAGGAGAATCTAGATTTAGGGCAATCCCAAATTTCCTAATAATAAATCGAGAAATGGGAATGATGGAGACTGTTGAACTAATTCATCCCTTTGTTCATGTAAGCAAATGTTTCTGCTCAACTAACATGTGCACTATCATACTATTAATTGCACACTTAAAATGGCATCCAAATTAATTTAGTACTATATTGATCCAAAGTGGTCTCGAAAGTTTGAAGGTAAATGAACCTCTGTTGATTTTAAAAAATCCTTTGAACAAGCTACTCTGCAAGTTATTTTAACTTACAGTATAACAGATGAACTAGCTTACTACTGTCTGTTGTATTCTAAAATTCTTGCAGCGGAAAATATTTTGACAGATGGTTTGTTTTCTCAAATATACTTTCTGATAAAACCTTTTATGATGAATGATAATTTCAAACAAGATGCAACACACAACAAATATAAAGCGATTAAAACATTTAAGGTCTTATAGTGATTTGAAGGTGGTGTAATCCTTCTACGTCCACTCTACTGCTTCTCCAAATAAGAACTTTGTTAACTAAGATTGATTTACAGGTTACAACCTAACCATCTATCAACCCAACAAGTTATCACCTATTAGAACTCAGCTTACACACAGCTACTGCAAGTTCTAAAGGCAAATCCTCAAAGGACTTCTAAACACCCACACAGGGTAATTGTCTTTCTTCTAGACAACTATAAACAATCAGCAAGAATATAATCCTATCAACTAACGACACTTTAAAACAACCTAACACACATCAAATAGGTAAAAAGTATATGTTTTCTTTCTTCAACTGGTACGATAAAGTAATCTTCTTCTTGTTGAGCTTCTTAGCTTAAGCTTGATTACTTCAAGAGATTGAGTGTCTGAAACTGTTTCGTATGCTTGAGAATATATCTTTAATTCTTGCTTAGTCTTTGAGAACAAATGTTTTAGTAACTTGTTTTAGTGCAACTCTTCCTCTATTTATAATTGTAGAAAAAAATCCTGTTGAACAAGAAAATTCTTCATTGAAATATATGTCCTGATTGAAGGTATGACTTGCATTAAATATATCTTGACTTAACATTGCATGTCATTAAATGAGGTAATTGCGGCTTGTAACTTTCTGCATTCTGTCAGGCCACATGCCTTCTTTGGATTGGGTCTGAACCTGTAACTTCAGTTTGTCTCTACCGACTTCATTTCGATTCATCAGGATACTCTCCTTATACTGCATTTAGATCTACCTTGTATTGCAGCTTAGGTTGACTTAGTTGCTGCATTCAATGTTTTCTTGAAACATACAACAGTCTTGAGTGCTCTTCTATATCCTTCGTCTTCATGTTATATCATTATTAACTTACAACAATGTTGTATACTACTCTTAGTTATAGCCGCACTGTATGTTCTTCTTACAGTTGCTTTCTTGAACTTGTAGAATCTTTATTTCTACTTTTAGTATACTGTATTCAAGCCTACTTCAAAATCTTCCATTCTTCAACTTATAAACTTACAAACTCAAAATTAGTCTATATTTCGCGTAAACATCGTGAAAAATGGGGTACTCTAATTTTCTATTACAAGGTTGGTTTGTCTCATCAAAATCTAAAACATTGATATCCTAATACACTATACCTTATATATATAATTGATGTTACATTTTTTTTTATTCTAAAATAATTACCACATGTCAAGTATATCAAATGACATCACTAATTAACAAATGACGTGTACTAAATGACATGAAACATGAGATGTGACACCAAATATAATAAAAGATTCAAACCGAAAGTTTAATTTCTCCAAATATATTTTCGATCGATAACACCCGTTTCAGACTTTTCATGGCGATAATCCATAAATATCGTAGCATTTTTCTCTAGTGAAATTTGCCCACCCGAAAAATACAGAAAGACAGTTTTGAGATTAAATTATTTTCAATTTGAAATTTAATTTGGATGATCAATATTGATTTTTTTTTAAATTAAATGAAGAAATTTGGACTAATAATAAAATAAAATAAGAGCAAAACCAAAAAAATTAACCTAACTATCACGCTTAAGTTAATACAATAACTTTATAAAACAACTCAAATATAATGTTAGTGGTGTTTAATTGGTTTGGAAAATCGAAAACGAACCCACGTCAACGGTTTGGAAATCGCTGATCCAGTTTCGATTCGAAATTGAAATCGTGAATTGTTGTTTGATGGTTCGATTTTGGTTTAAGATAATTTCAACTCGGGAATCGACGGTTTATCAATTTTTTTAAAGTTTTATATTATATATAAATAATATTATGTATGTATATTATTTTACTTTTTCATTTTAAGTTGTATTGATCAATATTCTTAATTTGTATTGTAAGTTGTAATTTTTTTAAGTATATGATTTTTATTTCGCTGTATTTAAATTGTAAAATCTTATATTTAAAATTGTAAGTAGTAAGTAATGCTATGTTGTTATAACTTGTAAATGTAAGTTCGAAATTTTCATTTATACTAATTATCAACTCAAACAAAATTATTATGTTGTAATATATGAATTATTGTAATATTTATATGAAAAATTAATTTAAAAAAATTTAAAAAAGTAAAAAAAATGATATTGAAACAGCAAACTATCGAACCGTCAATTTACAAACTGGAATTGAAACCGAAACCGATTTAATCTTTCATGATTTTTCGAACCGATGGCTCGAACCATTTGAACACCACTATATAATACTCACTCTATTCATATATATGTATATATATTATGTTTCAAAACAATTGCTTGTAAAAAAAGCTAATGTTTCGAAAATTAAAATTAGTTTTTAATCGATAGTTTGAATTAATTTGGAATTATTTTATAAGAAAAAAAACTTATAATCACCTACAACAAACATTAAATGATGGATTTAATGAAACATATATAAACCCCACCTGAAAAGAGAAAATATTTGATCAATAAATCATCTCCAACAACTCCAACTACCTCCTAATAAATATTATACTTAGGGAAAATTGCCCAAATTAACCATTTTACTATAATTGAAACCTATTTTACCCACAAATATAATTTTACACCCCAATTTACCTAAAAACATAATGTTTTGTACCAAAATATCCATTTTGTAAACCAAGTCAACCAATTGTCATAGCAGCCGCCCATATGCAATAATTGGTCAATTATCATGTGCATGCCTCCCCCCTCCCACCACGTATCAAATTCATTTTAGTGATAGTGTAATGCCCCCCTCCCCCTATAATGACATAACATATATAACAAATTATGCTTGCACAATTTACTGTTAGTATAGAAGTGAAAATTTATTTCGATTCTATATAAGTAGTTGAAGTCGAAAAAGCATTCATACTCATATAAGCATTTTCTATATTTTTGGTTGTCGACTAGAACTTAGAAGCGCTGAAGAATTTTTCGTGTTCAAAAATTTTAAAGGTATGTTACGAGCATGTAAATATTATCATATAACATTATATTAAACCGTACATAATTATTATTTTTCGTGTTTAATTGAATTGTGTAGTTGTGATATTTATTTAATTTAATTCTTTGTGATATGAATTTTCGTGTTTACTTGAATTGTATAGATAGATACATTTTATTTTCGTACACGAAAATAGTTAAATTTAGCATATACGAAAATAGTTAAAATTTATCATACACGAAAATAATATTTCAAAAAAAATATTATCCACGAAAATTACAAAAAAACATAATTCACGAAAATTCGAAAATATAATTGTACACGAAAATTCTAAAAAAATATAGTGCACAAAAATTCGAAAAATATATTATCCACGAAAAAATTCTAAAAAACATAATTCACGAAAATTTGAAAAAAAATTATACATGAAAATTCGAAAAAATAATTGTACACGAAAATTCGAAAAAAATATTATCCACGAGTAATGAGTAAATTATATTTGTAGTCACCTATATTTATATTATTCAATTATTCAATATTTGAGTTTTATCATTTTAGTATTAAATCCTTAATATAAAACTATTAAAAGAATAATAAATTTTTAAAGTTAATATATGTTCACTTTGTATATTCAAGTAATTAACTTGGATATAATAAGTTTTGGGATAAATATATGTTATAGATAAATTTTGCAGGTTTTTCGTATTTTTTTTACTTTTTAGTTTATAGGATATTATCAATTACAATTCATTAACTGTTTACTTCAAAAATTATCCAATTTGATAAATATGTAAATCTGATAAGTGTGCTTTTCAGGTAAGCATTTCCATAATCTTCTTTTATCTGAAAAATGATTACAAAATTGTCCCTAAATTAAAAAAAAAAATTCAAATATTGCCCAAATTAACCATTTTACTATAATTTAAAACATAGTATACTCGAAAACACATAAAACATAGTATACTCGAAAATAGTTATAAATGATCGTACAGGAAAATTGTACTATGTGTTGTACACGAAAATTCTTTTAATTAATCGTACACGAAAATAAAAAAATACGATCATAGTGTTAATGTGAATTATTTAGGTTGTGGGCTCATATTAATAATTCTGTACGATTTTGTTTTTAAACTGTTGGAATTAATGTTAGTTATTATTATTAAATTTTATATAAAAAAAATACTGGTCTATCTATCCCAATTGATATTAGTTAATTTACATAATTAATGTTAATTATTATTTGTTTTTTTGTCATTTTTTGTATAAATTTATGATAGTACATATTTTGATAAAGGACAATATCTTGTATTTGACCTGAAATGTTCTAGCGATTTAGTTATAACAATATCATAGTTTAACTATTTATTATTTAAAATAGTAATTTAGTTGTAGCAAAAAAAAAACCTAGAATGTTCAGATTAAACAACATCAATTAATTTAATTAACAGAACGTGAAATTGCTTTACTATTATTAGTCTATTCTAACGTTGTGTAATGGCAAAAATCAATTATTTCGCTCCACTTTGGCACTTATTAAAATATAGACATGAGTACTTTCTGATGTGTTTTGTTTTTATTTTTTTGTTCATGTATAGGAAAAAATGAGTTTCATTTCTGTCGTGGTTTGGTTCGGGGGATATTGGGAAGGTTTAGAGTACAAAAAGGTTTTCAAGAGCTTCTTCACCTTAAAAGAATTATATTTGCTGATCTATTAGAGTCAATTCATGGACTCGTGTATGCTGACATGAATTGCTGGAGATATGTGATTCATTCACTGGTGGAGATAAATGGAATAGTGAAAAAGGAAAAAATTAAGAATGATTCGGATCTGGAGCGAGTATTGTCCATGAGTGTGGAGTGTCTTATCGTTTTTGTTTCCCTTAAAAGTACTGAATCTCAGAACACCAGCTTCGTAGGGGGTTCATCAGGAAGAGTAAGAATGAGGACAGGCTCATATCCGGCATACGAAGTTCCCCAACAAGATTGAGATTTTTCAAATGTTCCCCTTGGACTACAATCGGACGAAACGTTTTATTGGAAATGGGGAATTCCTAATGAAGACGAAGCTAACCATCCTCGGACCTCAAATGTGGATCAGTGGACATCTTGGCTTTCTTCAAGTGGTCGTGTGAACTTTACTTCTGATTGGGGTGTCGACTACATCGATTTGAACAGTTCTCCGACTGTTTATGGACATCACGAGTTTACAGAGGGTGAAGAAATCTCATAGGCAGCTAAACCAGAAAGAGTACCCCCAACAATTATTTGACGATGACAGTGGTAATTTTTTATATATGTTTTAAAGTATGTCATAATATTTTGCAATTGTAATATATATTTTTTTATATATCATGTTTTAGGTTCGGCCAATGATGAAGATGAATCATCAAATGCGACAGAAGCTGATGATGACTTCGATTTAGACGAAGAAGTCGAGAATACTCTGGATGAAGAGCAACGACTGGCGTATGAGAAATTCCAAGCATATATTATGAGACCGGAGTGGTTTATTCCAGAAGTACCATCTGATGAGCAGCCCACATTAATGAATGAGGCGGCCGAAGATTCAACCCTGCACAAAGAAGCCACTTTTGGTAGCAAAACAGAGTTACAAAATGCGGTTGGATTGTACTATATGGAGAATGTAGCTGAATACCGTGTAGAGCATTCCGACAAGAAGAGATGGTACGTGAAATGCAGTAAGAATAATTGTCCATTCGCCCTGCACGCACACGAGAAATTTGGGATTTGGAAAATTTCAAAGATTGTTTTACAACATAATTGTGGGAGTGAATTGAGAAGTAGTGAACCTCGTCGACTTCCTGCAGCTGTGATCGATGAGTACTACGTTGAATCAGTTAGAAAAGAAAATTACAAGCTGGATCCTAGGACCATAATTGATGAAATGAAGGAGCGATATGGTGTACAAGTTAGATATAAAGTGGCATTGAAGGCAAAACGACATGCAATGAGGGTTGCATACGGTGACCCGAAAAAATCATTTGCTCTGCTCCCACTGTATATGGAGGTTTTGAAAATTTCTAATCCCGGTTCATACACAGCTTTGGAAACTCACCGAGATGGAAAATTCAAACATGTGTTCTTCGCAATGACAACATCTATTCACGATTTTAAGCGATATGCAAGGCCGGTTATAGTTGTGGATGTGTCATTTGAAAGGTCAATATAAATGTGTTGGATTTGTTGTTGTGACACAGAATGGAAATAACCAAAATTTTCCATTAACAATTGGCATCGGCAATGTGGAGAACGATGAGTGTTGTACCTGGTTTTTCAAACATGTTTGTGAAGCATATGGCTGCCCAGACCAATTGCTTAAAGTGTCCGATCAGCACGCCAGCATCAGCAATGACATCAAGGAAGTGTACCCTGATGCTCCCATGGTTTATTTTGTTTTCATTTACAACAAAACTTGGCCAGACACGAAACACACTTGATGGGACTTTTCTACAAAGCTGCATATTGTTATCAGTCCACAAAGTTCGATAGGTACGTTTTCTTTGATGCAACTGAAAATAGATTTTTCAATGTACCTTCCAACAATATGTATGACTATTATTTTATTGAAAGTATATTGTATTTACTTGTCAATCTGCTTGTGCTTATAAGTATATGTCCATGTTGCAAGCATCTGGCATACAAGGTACGATAGCTACCTTGTCTAAGGCTGGAGAACAACGATGGGCTTGCGTGAGATGTCCTGTGAGAAGATTTAATTTCATGACATCTAACGCTGCTGAGGCATGGAATAGTCGGCATGTGTGAGCAAGAAAACTGCTTATATGTTTTTTTTGGAGTGTGCTAGACGAATTTTGGAGAAACGGTTCTACGAGAGGTGGACTGATGCCGAAGATAGAGAAAATACTCTGACGATCGCAGCACATGAAAGATTAATCAACTCTGTGAAGCTTGGTAGGCGTATGCAAGTTGCAAAACTCGAACGAAGCAAATACAAGGTAACTGATGGGAGTAAAATTTTTATTATGGAGCTAAACCAGTTCGAGTGCACATGTTTCATTTTTCAGCTGGATCTGATATCGTGTTCGCATGCATGTGCAGTAATAAGGTACGTATACTCCATATTATGAAGCTTTTTACTATGATACATAAATGAAATGTTTGACCTAACTATTATTATTTGTTATAGTTTTGCAAAAGAATCATTTACGACATACGTGGCACCATACTACACAACCGACTGGTTGAGGGGGATGTGGAGGGGTACGGTAAATCCCGTTCCTGACCCAAAAACTTGGGTGGCGTCAGATGAAATCCAAAGTCAATTATGTCGAGCACCTGACAAGGTTAAACAAGCGGGTCAACCCAAAGGAAAACGAATTCCTTCTGACCATTCCGGAAGGTGCAGCCGCTGCGGTCGAGGTGACCATAACAGAGCGAGATGCACCGAGCGTATTTCGAAGCAGTATGACTATCGGGATGAGGAAGTTGGGAATGATGACGTTCAACCCAGAAACGATGAAGAAATACGAAGGAAGAAAAAAAAGTGTTCAGTTTGTCAATCAGAAACACATACACGAAGAAAATGTCTGATTTATTTGGCGTCAACATCTGGGTGATCTGGAATGTTAAGGTGGATGTAGTTGCACTTGATACCCTTACACCTGTCTGTATTATGTTTTAGTGGCTTACAACTTATATTATAAATTTGTACGTAAATAATGTTCACATCATACGTATTGGTATCACCATATTATGACTTTGTAGTTGGGTATGAAAGTATAGAAAAATATATTGTCAAAATAAAGAAAATATTGTCAAATTACATTGTCAAAAATAAAAAATGCAACTGGATATGTTCAATAGTCCACAAAATAATGTGCAAAATAAGGAGAAACTATCTACTCAAGAGGCTCAATGGTATCAACATCTACCGAAAACTTATACAATGACAATGTTAGATCACGCCTAATCTGATACACTCCATTCAGAATGTCTGGTCTCGGAAACATGCAACTAATACAACTTTCTATCGCCTTCAATGCCCATACGCCACAACTCGTAGGGTTATCCTGCCTGTAGCAAAATCTTGACTCGACACTTTCGAGGCCAAGCATCGGGGTACAATACGAGTGAAATGGTAGCTTACCATAATATCCACTATAGTCCAACAATCTCGGCAAAATGCGACGAATAGGGAGAGTCCGTCGGAGTCGTAGCGCCTCTACATCCTTGGTCCAATGATGACGAAGATTGTCGAAAAAAATCAATGTATACTGTCATAGATTTAACTCCGCCGCCACCCAATGCCCGTCCAAATTAAGCACCATAAATATCTGTAAACAAGCACCAATTACAGTTTTGTCAAATTTACTTATAAAAACACAAAAAAAGAGTTATATTGTAGCAAAAAACTATAAATGTACCTTGTTCGTCCTGTCCCACCAAGGCTTGATATGTTTCCACCTCGATTTCTCACTACAAATGTAAGGAACGAGACGATCCAGGTCTTCAGGTTCAAATTTCTCTTGCACCTCTTCTACGTAACGCATTCTTGGATCATCATTTGCGTGTTTCCTCATCCAGATGTCCTTGCATGTTTCCTACAAAAAAAACAACAAATATAAGTGAATCATTTATCGAGCAACTATTTCATTTTAATATATAAGACAATATGGTGCTTACATTGAAGTTACAATCTATAATCTGGATCCACCCCTTAAGAGATTCATCAATATCAACATCAAGGTCCTTGGGATGGCTCTGAAGTATACCAAGATATGCATCAATTACCTGAATAAATGAAACAAACAAAATGAATAAGATTTCGAAATAACCAACAATCAGTTCAGTAATATACAAAATGCATACAACTTATGTACCTCCCTTTCCAGTTCACCGTTGGGATCCATAATTTTTGTGAACCATTCTGCTCCAACGGGATATCCGATGCCCATGTTGCGCCTGCAAAATAGTTGAAGACATGTTTTAAGTACTATACAAAAGAAAAGTGAAATATTTTGAAAAATCATTAAAGTAGAAGTTCTTACTGATCAGCTGCGTCCCCAAGCTCGGTCCATAGTAAAAAATCAGACATGGAATGGTCAATCCGTTTGGTCAATTGTGCAGTGAAAGGACTTCGTAAGAAACGAGACTTTCTGGTCAAACGGACCTCTCATAACCCCACGCTCGTTTTCGGGATATCCGAAACAGCCGACTCTGTATCGGATGGAGGAACGTGATCAACTTTCTCTGAAATAGGTGGCGTAGAGTGTGTAACCACATGGCTGAAATGCAGTGGCTGATAAAGAACGACGGTCGATGCTGGATCATGAACCGGAGTATATGTCTTAGTGGCCTGCTGCTCCGAAACTGATGGCCAACTCTCCCAAGGTGTGTGGGATGGCATATCATACTCATGTCCGGATGGATCGACATGTGGTGCCGTATATGTACGATCGGTCTGATATGCATCAGGATAGTATGGCCTCGATGTAGATACCCCTTCGTATCCGTGAGTAGGAAAACCCGAAGGATGGTCAGACCCATATCTGCCAGCAAAGTCGTGAGAAGACCCGAAAAAAGACTGTAGCTGATCACGAATCAGTCTAGGAATCGACTGCATAAGCCGCTCGTTCTCATCCCTGATGCTAGACTGAAGGTGTGCAAACTGCCCATCAAAGTATGAGTGCATCTGAGCAAAACGATCATCCAGAACGTGGGTGAATCTGGAGAACAACTCGTCGTATCCGGATGTGGCCTCAGGAACATCACCAGACAGCGGAACTGTATCAGGTGATGAAGAAGACACAACACGAGGCCGTCGTCTAGGTGCCCGACGCCTGATCGAACTAGCAGCAATAGACGAGTCAGACACCTCTGTAGATGGGTGTATCGGAAAAGAGTAATGGAAATCTGAATGTATCTCCGGCATATGATGCTGCACATCACCACGTGCAGATGGCGAGTACTCACTATCCATGTACCCCATATCACCACGATCGTCCGAAATTATAGATGGAGGTGCTTCAGAAGCTGGAAACGTAGTCGCTCGAGTAGCCCATCGACCCCTAACACGGGCTGGTAAAGCATCTCCCTCCGCTGGTCGTGACTCACGTGCGTGTGCTCGTCTAGAAGGACCAACATCTACTGCTGCAGCACCGCGTGAAGCAGGATACAACTGACCAGCGGGTCTACGTCCACGTCGATGCTCTGGAGGCTGTACCCCGGACGATAGGTCCATATCAATGAACTGCCAAAATGACTGGGACTCCTCCTCAAAAGTAGGAACGAGGGTCTCGAAGACATCAAGTTGTAGATAAAAAAATAAGTTAATAGGGTTAGTAGGGTACTTTAAATCAATAGCACAAACAATTTGAAAGCTTAATGAGGTTTATAGACTAGAAAGCTACCTCAGCATCTAACGTCTTGTTCGTAACATCAATAGTGGACTTCGTGAAACACCACTTCAGACATCGTGGAATAGGACGTGGTGTGTCAAGCCTTCGGGCAGCAAAGGTACTCGTAAGGGGAATGGCCTCGTAAGCCCAAATCTAGACAAGAGATGAAGGTAATTTAGTAAACTGATAACAATTTTACAAAAGTTATAAGATGTAGGATTTACACAAGTATCTGGAAAACTCACCAACAAAGCGATGGAGAAGCCATAAAAATTGTAGGTGAAGGTCTGTCCAGTCTGCTGTCGTGGAATATCGGATGGGAGCTTGTCCATGTTTCTCCCAGCGCTCCTCCTGATCCACTAAATCCCAAACCCACATATCGACGTGGGTTTTTCCGAAATTCAAAACAAGAACAATACAGTACACTATGAGAATTTTAGCAACCTTCATAGCATCCTCCTGAGACTGGCTAAACTCTCCATTAATGAATCTGGTACGAAGATCTGAAAGCTTCACCTTAATAGAATCATCGACAACTCGGAAATATATACTATTGTCGGGTGGAACATGCACGCCAGAGGGGTCGAAGTCTGAATCTCCAAATCGTAAACCTGTCACAAGAGCGAACTCCCTACTCGAGAATCTACAGCATCGAGATCCAATGCGGAACCATCTCTCAAGCTCATTCGGATGGGTCCTATGTCGCACCTCCCGAGATACGAGGACATGCGGTAAAATCTTACACCACTCCACTTCAGTCAGCCAGTACAAGAAGTGGCCGAATGACGTCGTACGAAAATGATGCAAGCAATCCCTACCTATGGATGACAGCTCCGTCCTGATATCCTCTAGTATACTCAGCCGCGTATACCCATTAATGTAGGCTGGATGACCCAGACAACCTTGGCGCACCCAAGCCCAATCCAACTGAAATATGCAACGTACTTAATTAATTGATTTATAATACCTACCAAATTTTTTCAATCCTATATAATCAATTCTTCCAAAATGTTCGACATTTGACATTATTGTATGGAATATGAAGTTTAGTATATGTACTTCTTCTTTATTTTATATTTTTACCGTTTTATTGATAAATATTATTATTATTATTATTATTATTATTATTATTATTATTATTAAACTTTAAGAAATCATCATATTTCAATAAACCCATTATATAAAATACATTTGATAATGTGGAGAAAATTGAATGGCGTATGAGGAATTCCAAATTTAATATAAAAAATATGATGTTAGGGAGCTAAATTTAATACGAATCTAAATTTAATATAATATGAATCTAAATGTTAGGAATTCCAAATTTAATATGAATCTAAATTTAATATAAAAAATTGAATATTAAAAGTTGTTAGGGAGCTGATTATCGCAATTTTATGATATTAATATTTAATTAAGACAATTTTTTAAATACGTGTAATCAATTGTGCTCAATTCTTAATTATTTATAGTTTTATACTACATGTATCGTACCCTCTTTTCACTATAGTACACGAAAATTTTCTAGCACGTTTATTTCCTAATTTTTTTTGAAAATTTCCTAATTTTCGTGAGTTGCAATTTCAGAATTTCGTGCATGAAAATTTTCGAGCACGTTGAAATTTCCTAATTTTCATGCACGAAAATGTTCATAATTTTCGTGGATAAGTTTATTCCAAATTTTCTGTGAACTATAGTGTTTCATGAAAATTTTCGTGGACTATAGTTTTCACGAAAATTTTCGTGTGATAAAATTTTTCACGAAAATTTTCTTTATTTTCGTGAATCTCCCTATAAATTCGTTTATACAATAATTTTCGTGTTAGCCGAAAATAATTGGAATTTTCGTGCACGAAATTCCCCTAAAATTTTCATGAGATTTTCGTGAGCTATGATTTTCGTGAGCTAAATTTTCGTGAGCTATGATGATAGGATGAAATGTAATAGATTTTGATGAGACAAAACGTGTAATAGACTAGATCTTTAGCTATCTGGATATGTTTTACATGTAAATATGCT
Source organism: Scutellaria barbata (assembly GCA_028654395.1). NCBI lineage: Eukaryota > Viridiplantae > Streptophyta > Magnoliopsida > Lamiales > Lamiaceae > Scutellaria > Scutellaria barbata. The sequence continues at coordinate 9,725,443 of CM053647.1, read as the reverse complement.
AAGGCAAGGATGCTGGAAAGACTTGAAGATTCTGCCAAGCAGCCAGGAAGCCGAGTCCCTGCTACCTGCATACTGTGTCAAGCAACCAGTAAGCAAAGCTCGAAAAGGATGCTACAAGGAACCTGGAGATAGTCAATGAAGCTGACTTACTCGAAGAGGATACTACCAGATACATCAGAGTCAATGCAACCTGACTAGCCAGTAGAGTCACTCCAGTTCCAACAAATCAGAATCTGCCATGTGTGATAAAGCAGCAAGGACACAGTACAAGCAGTCTGTAGAGTGAAGCTGCGCAGACAAAGGACAAAGCAGTTGCAGAACAGAATGAAGGCATTTCAGAACAGGTGTCAGAAGATCGGCAGAACCAATCAGGAAGAGACACCTCATCATGCGAAGGACTGCCTTCCCAACGGGCAGAAAACTATCTGATGCCTATATATAGGAGTCTGATTTACAAAGGGAAAACACAACGAACTACACATACAACTAAGAGAGAACTAAGAAGCAAACAGACGCGAAGAAAATCTCTTACAAGCAAAAGCTCATACTCTCAAGTTAATCAGACTGAGCAGCAGCAAGCCAGCTACCTTTGTGATCTTTAGAAGTTCAAGGAGCTTGCTGCATTTGATTGTGTCTATATCTTTTCACTTTATTCTAAGTCTGATAGGAGTCGTTTAGGCAGGGTTGACACTGCTAAGTTGTAATCTCTCTGAAGAAGAGAAAGGATCCTGTGTGGGTCGATAGTTGGTCACTGTGCAGCTATCTGTGTGGATAGAGCTGACAGTTTGTTTAGAGTATAGTTTGTGTTAGCTGAGTCTATTGTAAATCAAACTTGCTTTAACAAAGTTCCTCCTTGTGAAGGAGTAGAGAGGACGTAGAGGGATTACTCCACCCTTGAACCTCTATAAGCTTGGTTGTGTCATTTATAGCTTTCTATCCATCTATCTGCATCTGAGCATACTGCATTAAAAGCGTGTTTCGAAAAACATAAGTATTTTCGCTGTGCATTACATTCTCTGTCTAAGTCCTGAGGTCACTGCCTGAGCAGGAACCTATCGAGCAGTAAGCTTACTAGCTACCTGTTCATCAGGGACTTAACATTCTTTGGAGCAAAAGTTGAAAATTTGATAAGGTTAATTCACCCCCCCTCTTAACCTTATACCACTGGGACCAACATATGATTTTCGTGAGCTAAATTTTCGTGACCTATGATTTTCGTGAGCTAAATTTTCGTGACCTATGATTTTCGTGAGCTAAACCTTGGGCAAAATTACAGTGTACAATTAAAATCAATTCCAACAACAAATAACATACAATTTCAGCACCAATTAAAAACAGGCGAAACAAGTTTCATCTTCAAAGTAAAAACAACCCAAAGCATACAACAAGTTTTATCTTCAAACTGTCATCATCATATGGAATTAAAACCAAAGAACCAAAATCAAAGGGAAGAGTCAATTAACTACCAAAATCAAACCTAATTTCCAAAATCAACATCCAACAACCAAATAATGCAAAATAAAAGCCACAAAAATTAGGAATTAAAACTAATCTCTTCAGCCATGGTTCGTCCCCAAATCTGCCGCCGATTCGCCGTCGCCGCCGCACAAAATTTCCGGTCAAGCCTTACCACATTACAGGGGCTTCACAAAAATCGGTTCATCTACAATGTACGCGAAAATGGCAAGCTTGAGCAAGGGTGAAAAATTGAGATATGGAAAGGGAGAAGAAGGAAGGAGACGACGCCCACAACTGGAAAAAAAATAATGAGTGGGGTTCAATTAGGTCAAATAATTAGGTAATGAGTGGGGTAATGAGCCCGCATAGTTGCAATTGCATGTTGACTTGGTGTCAAAATAGGTATTTTGGTACAATTCCTTATATTTTTGGGTACATTAGGGGTAAAATTATATCTATGAGTAAAATATATTTCAATTATAATAAAATGATTAATTTGGGTAATTTTCTCATTGTTTATTTGTAAATAATTTGACAACCTCATGGTTGTTAAAATAAGCCACGTGATCATGATTAATAAAAGTGACATTTGTGTGTTTTTGGGAGATTCGTACCCCCGACTTGCTTCATTCATTTTTTTTTTCTTTCTCCTGCACCCGTTCCACTTTTTTTTTTTAATTTTTTCTTTTTTGTTTTCCCTCCTACGCAAACACTCCTTTTTTCCCCTTACCTCTTTCTGTGGGTGTCCCTCCTCTTTTTTTTTTCTTTTTTTCTTTCTTTTTTTTTTCAATTTCTTCATATGATTACTATAAATTATTTTTATTTTTCTAATAAAAATTTAGGATTTTTTATTTTTTTTATAATTTAAAACTCTCTTTATCTTAATCTGATTCATAGTAATATATGAGATAATTGATGCAACAAACACCATAGTTGGTTATTAATTGAGTAATATGATTTTGAATAAATTTTGTGGAAGAAGATGATGAAAATCGTGTATTTGAAATTCTGATTTATCTATAGGTATTACATATATGTTCTATATGTATTATAAAAATTCTGATTGTTCATGATGCTATAAATCAGAATTATCCTAAAACATTGATATATGATCAGTGATACTTTTCAAGTATTACTGATATGATCTATAAGTACTACATATATACTCTTTAGGTATTATAAAATTATATGGTTGAATTATATGTAAGTAAAACCTTCAAGATATTATGAAAAAAAAAAGTTTGGGGTATTATTGGTTTATTTTATAGGTATTACATATATGTTCTACAATTATTACAAAAATTCTGACTGTTCATGATGTTATAAGTTAGAATTACCCCAAAATATTGACATATGATTGTTCATGACATCAGTGATACTTTTAAAATATTACTGATATAATCTATAAATATTAGATATATACTCTCCAGTTATTATAAAATTATATGGTTGAATTATATGTAAGTAAAACTTTCAAGATATTATAAAAAAATAGTTATGTATTGCTGGTTTATTCTATATGTATTACATATATGTTCTACAGGTATTACAAAAATTCTGACTGTTCATGATTTTATAAATCATAATTACCCTAAAATATTGATATATTATTGTTCATGACCTGTGATACTTTTAAGGTATTACTGATGTGATCTATAAGTACTAGACATGTACTCTTCTGATATTATAAAATTACATGTGTAATACTTATAAGATAAGTGTAATACATGAAATGAACATGCATAATACCTATAAGGTATTTATATAATACCTTAAGAGCATACAACTAATATCTTCATTAAAAAATCTTAAAATTTCAAAAAAAAAATCATCTTCTTCTTAAAAATTAACAAATCATGATTTCATATTGTTTGAAATAATTGATTTTCAATGTTTGAAAATTATTGTAATAAATTGTGATTTGAAATCAATTATCTAAATCTATGAAAAAGAGTAAAAGAGAAGAGGAGGAAGAAAAAAAACCCATAAATAACTTCATGAAGATTTGATGAAAAATACGAACAAGAATATAGAGAAGAATAAGAACAAGAAGATAGAAAAGAAGAATAACGTACAAAACAAATAAGAAAAATAACAAATTAATAAGAAAAGAGATTAAGAAGAAGGAGAGAGAAGAAAAAGAAAAGAGGAAAAAGAAGAAAATAGCGATGTTTTTACACTAATACTTGAAGGATGATAGTGTGATACCTTAAGAGTAAATGTGTGATACCTTAAGAGTAAATGAGTGATATTTTAAAATATAAAATTCAGGTGGTACGCGACGTACACCAGCTATGATGTGGCCGTGCAGGGGCGCAATTAAAAAGTGGCCCATGCGCCGGTTCAGGTTGGGGACACGGATCTAGGATTCGTGCCCCTAGTGCATATAAGTTTTGGTGTTAATGAGATGCACCCATATCTCGATGCCATCACCTTTTTTATGGGAGTGAGATCTTCTATTACATGGTGTTACATCTCCTATTTCAAATCAATTACCACACGCCACGTGTATTCAATAACATCAATAATTAATACGCGGCGTGTATTAAATATTATGTAACAAAAAATGTAACATCAAATGTAATAGAAGATTCTAATTCATTTTTATCATCAACAATATCGTTATATACGGACGAAACATTTGTTAATGTTAGTCCAGAGAGATTTTCCCCAACCAAAATCAGCTTCATAGTATCCAAACTTACTCCAATTGGTACACAACATAACTATCATATTATATGTTTTAAGTGATTAGGAATTGTGATAGATTTATCTGACAATTCTCATCTTTTCAAGCCTGATCAATTTATATCTAAACTATCTCCAAACCCTAAATCGATAAAATTCTTAAATGAGCTTTTGATAAAGTGATTAAATGTGAATATAATAGTTTAATTTCTCAGAAATAGATTGAAGCAGGACCCTATTCTTTGCTGCTTTAACTATTTCTCCTAGAATTTGATGATTGAAAACACCTCAAACAGCTAAATACGAAGCTGAATACATATAATCACTCTATTTTGGTCTTTGTAAGTTATAGCTTCTTGAAATTACAAAGGCTTGCTTTTTTAATCATAATTGTAATCTTGTAAATTATAATCTTTACAATGATCTTTTTTTTACTTCCTTTATCTTTTAGCCATTTTATTGCTCATCATATTTGTAACTACAATTAAATTGTTTCTCAGGATTGAGGAGATTGTTTTATGTGGCGGCTTTGCAGAGAAATTTGTCCATAAAAAGATGGGTTTTCTTATTTCTCTGTTGATAATTAATAGTTGTTGCAGTTATAGTTTCTTTATGTACATTGAAAACTAAGCTCACAACAATGATATAATTTAATTTAAGCACACTTTTACAATAATACTTTAAACTAATAATGTAATCTAACAAATTATTATATGTTTTCTGCTAAATAATTTTATCATGGAGGTTGGGGTATGAATCTCTAGTATAAATTCACTTTAGAATATTTTCAGCTTAAAAAAATAGAGATTAAAGATATATTTTTCATGCAAAGTATTACACTCTTGTAATTTTAATAGTATGTGTAACATAATGGCATGTATAAAAACGGCTCGAATTGTGAGACAAAACTATGGGTTGAGACGATGGTTATTAATTCTTTTTTTGCGCAAGATAAAATTGTTCCTTTTTTTTTTTTTTTGTGCTTTGTGGTTCTTTGGGAATTCTTCCCAAGTATGATCCATGTCTTGTGAAAGTAGTACAACAAATCATTAATATATATATATATATATATATATATATATTATGAATCAAATAGTCTTTTGAACTCGCTTTTAGAAGAAGACAGAGAGAAAAAAATGAATTTTATATGAAATTTGGTTTATGATGCGTGTAGATTGTGGAGTAGAGATTGTCTGTTTTTAAATTTTTAGGTGTCTGTTTCTGATAAGGTGCATCCTTTAATTTCAATCAATCAAGAATGTTTGATCACATTTTTTTTCAAAAAACATGATCGATCTAATAATTCTTAGAATTAACAATATTTTTTCATTTGAACTATATATCATTTGATTTTTTATTTTTTTATAAACTTTGGAATGATGTAGTTTTGTTGTGTGGGTTTTAAATTTGTCTCATTTCACAGTAATTGATGATTTTGGACATGTGTATAACTAGTATTTGTTTGATATGATAAAATATATTCAATTTAAAATTCATATAACAAAATTGAGTATTTCAAAACTTAAAAAAATAAATCACATGCGACTAGCTCAAATGAGGAAATACATATTTTTCCTAGATCTTATTAATTGAATCATTTATAAATGTTGGCAACATATTAATTCACATGTATTCACAAATACTATTTAACCTAATATACATAATTTCAAGCGATTTTTTATTCACCTTAAAATACAAACATAATTTCCATGATATTTATGCATGAAATATAAAAGTTTGTTCTCTTGAGTAAATAAAATAAAATATCACTTTATTAATTTCTGAACCATGTTAATAAGTTACAAGCTTAAACCATACTATACCCATAAACATTGTATGTATATATGTATATGCTTTTGTACATCGTAATTCACAACATTATTCATACATACTCATGCAACTTGCTATATGATGACCAGATTCATACTTAGCCAATTTTGTTTAGATTTAGGGTTTGGCCTAAGGCTTAACATTCACATTCTCACCAGCATAGCCGCAGCATCGGCAGCCATAACGTCCACAACACCGGCCATAACGACAATCTTCTCCACCACTACTTTTGCCGCCGCCGCCGCCGCCGCCGCCACCACGACGTTGGTCGATATATTCACCATCAAAGGACATTGCATCGTTGGTAGTAGCTCCATTGGTCTCATCAACTCCTTTAATTAAGTTAAAAACCCACAAGCAAAGTTTAAATATTCATCAATTTTTCCTCACAACATGAAGAAATAAAAAGTATCTAGAAAAGTTTTATTTTGTACATATATATTATGTAAGTTACCCATTCAAAGATAAATCATGCATTTATATTTCATAGTTCTCTTTGCTATTATAGAACCGTACATGAGATGTTCATCTCATACGGTTCCTCATAGGTCACAAAGAAATTTAAAGACCTTTTAACATTATTTCTCTTGATGTGCTTGTAGGATTGATAGAGAATCAAACTCTTATGCTAGGGCCTAGAATTAGACCAACGAAATTCTGTATACTAGATTTATAATAAAAAAGTACTTCTGAATTGATCTCATCCTTTATTTTTTTTTAAAAATTAAATTTCTTTGTTGGTTAACGAACGTGTCTCACTTTTTTATGTGTCGTTTTTGTACCATTGTAAAAACAACATATGTTTGGTTGCAAATGATCTAATAAACATTTTGATTGAAATTTTTAAATATTGGTTTGGTAATTTGGATCCTATTAATTTTAAACCACAAGTTTTACAGATCGGTTGGTATTTTACTTTCATATTGGGATCATTATCGACGTGAAGACCCTTAAAATTTTAATTTTTTTCAATTATTGTTCGAGTTTAATTAGAGATTTGATTTATGCAAATGATTGCTTACATAAATGCTGATAATGCTCTGAATTTGTGATTTTGATAATACATATAAAAATTAATTTATGTAGCACTAATATGTCATATGGTCTTTAATTTAGAATGCATATTTCAATTATCACTCAATTTTGTGTCACGTATATTCAACGACATGTATATTATTGTTTGAAATCGAATTTTCTACATGAAAATATGATTAAAATTGGAAAATATATTGAAAGTTAAAGACCATTATTGGACAAAATAATGAAAATTTCTCATTCTTATTAGATATTGAATTACTCCGTTTAAGCAACATGTGAGACAAAAAAAACAAGACACGTAATCTAAATTGTTTGTAAAGATAAATTAAGAGTTGCTTACATGATGGTTTGTCAACTGTAGCTACAACTTGTGAGGAAATGAGGACCATAGCTAAGAATAATCCAAGAAAAACAATCACTTTAGAACCCATTTTTTACAAGTGTTGAAAATTTGTGTGTATGTGGATGAGCATATATGTTGTTGGATATGTTTAGCTATTCATAGATAGATAGATGCAGTAAAAGTGTCATTAAGTAACGTCATGCAAAGCTTATTGTTACATAAAATTCGACTCCTTTGCTGTTATCAAGGAGGGGTAGGCTATTAGTTGAGTCTTATAACATTGAAATATATATAAATAGATAAACATATATATATATATATATATATATATTATCTATATAAAAGTGTGAATATTTCTTACAAAATATAGATTACCGAATATATCCTTATTATAAATTATTATTTAAGGTTATAACAGTAATTTAAGATTTTCATATTTAAATAATTTTATATTAAAATTTTAACTAATTCAAAATCTTATAGAATCCTATTATAATTAAAACTCTAATATAAAAGTATTCTATATACAATATTTATATTATTTTTTTCTTTAATTTGAATTGATTTCCACGTGCAACGCACGTGCTCTAAATCTCGTATATATATATATATATATACATATATATATTAATAAAAATTAAATTTTTATGAAACCATTTTACGGAAATTCATGAACGAGGTAATTCACAACTTAATCATAACAACAAAAATGCTGAAATTTTTGTCACATTAAATCACTTATTCAATTTTTTATATGTCCCTGAAATGATCTAGATAAACAAATGATTAATTATTATGTTGCTAAGACACCAAAATTCATGGATATATACACACGCACAATATATATATATATATATATATATATATATATATATATATATATTGCTAAAATTTATATCTAATTTAAAATTCATGTTTACTAACCCCATCTCCCATTATACAATGATTGGATAAACTTTACGAATTTTCGAAGTATTTTGCAATCAAAATTCCAAAAAATTCACTCGAATTGCCATTTACTGTAAGAGAGGAAATGACGAAAATTTTGAAAGGAAGAATGAGTAAGCGACGTTAATTTCACAAGATAGTAAATGGAGCAGTAAAAGCCAAAACAATGGATAATGAGGGAATCAATTCTGACAAAAAGCTGCTTACACACATCAATTATATTTAATTAGTGGCCCCCTTTAACTCAGAAATATACTTTATGGTAGAAAATGAATAAATTATATATTTTATGATAAAAAAGGGTAACACTTACTCCCTCCGTCCCTTAACACTTCGCACACTTTCCTTTTTAATTTGTCCCTAAACACTTTGCACACCCCAAAATGGCAAAATTTATCATAATTTTTATCCTCACAATACACACTTATTTACACACAATACCATTACTTTTTCTCACACAATATCATTTAATATTCAAACTTTTTCTTAAAAATTGTGCCCAATTTGACCATTATACCCTCAATTATAAAACAAATATTCACTTTTTCTTAAAAATTGTACCCACTTTGATGTGTAAAGTAATATGGAATGGAGGGAGTATATCTTTTATAGATATAATGGTATAGTGGACCATTTCCTCATATATATATATATATATATATATAATCAAGAAACAAATTCATTCATTATATCCCCAAACCTAAACCTTTCTTCTCCATTGCAATTCTGTCAATAAACCCCAAAGCAAAAACACCATGAATTTCCTAAAACCCAAAGAACCCCGGCAGACGGCGGCGTCACCGTCGCCGTCTCCGCCGCAGCTCCTCCAGCAGGCCTTCATTTCACTTCAAAGCCATTTCTCAACCTTGTTCCAGAACTTGCAGCCAAACCCCCCTCTCAAAAACCCCTTATTCTGCAGAATTACAAACGAAAACACAAGCAGACCGACTCCCAATCCCATCAACAGCAGCAGTAGTCTCACTCCGAAGAATTATGCTATGTCGGCTGAGGTTATTGAGGAGAGGCTTGCAGGAATTCCTGTGTATGCTCTTAGCAATGGCACTCAAGAGTTCGTTTTGGTTTCGGGTACGAATACGGGTAGGAATCTTGGTTTGTTCTGTTTTAGTGAAGCGGATGCTGAGACCCTCCTTAGGCATATGAAGTCTGTCGACCCATCTATGAGTTCTGGCTCACAAGTTGTTCCTGTTGCTCTAAGCAAGGTATTACTCATTCAGGCATTTCATCGAGCATGTTGTAGGGTTACATATGATATGAGTGTAGCTACAAACTTAGATTCATTAAGATGTCATTAGGAAATTGATGGAGAAACATGTTTTTGTCTATTCGGAGGGATTTAAATTTTGTTCAAATTACATTTGACAAGTTTGAGTTAAATACTTTATAATTTATTCTTTTTATGTTAGGTTTGAGACAGATTTTAATTATCAGTATTTATATTATATAAATATTTAGGGGTTTGATGTGTTTTCATTGATAAGTTACAACTTTCTTAGACGAATAGTCTCAATTTATTTTTTGATATTCATTAATTTTTTGAATGCTCAGGCTCGTCTATTTATAGTATTCAATGATAATTCGTACACATCTAGAAATCTTTGGGAATGTCTCAACTCTATGATGAGTTCTATTCAAGGAATGTCTCAACTCTTAAAAAAACTATATATATTTTTTTTAAGGATGTCTAACTTTTCTAGAGAACATCTTTTCCATAAATTTGGCATTTCTATAAAATGGTCCAAACATAAATGGACTTCTCCAATTGTATAGGAATAGACCAATAGTGGCCCTCGATGAAATTCATGGCTTCGTTACTGCTAGAAGCTGATGGTGATTAGTTATGTTTTTTTTTTTTTTTTTTTTGATAGATTTCGTGAAGAATTGTGGATAGTCATTTGGTTCAAAACAACTTTTATTAGAGATAAGCTACTATGTTTTGATTGGTTTCTTGCAAATGTTCTGTTCTAATGTCAGTGAATGCACTTGATTTATATTTCTTTATGTTCTAAATATCTGGTTAATTCAGAATGAGAGTAATGGAATATGTGGTTTCAGATTTTTCAGCTTAAAGTTGATGGTGTGGCTTTAAGATTGTTACCTGAGGCTTCTCAAATACAGAATGCATTGAAGGTGAGCAATGATTCTAAAGAAACTTGTTACATTAATCCGTTGTTCTCTAGGCTTGTCGAGTTGAGACCTCACAATGGTTTCCTTGCATTGAATAAACTTCATTTCGTTCTATTAAAAGCTCTCATATTCTTGATCTAGTAATGATTAAAACGTGATATAGAATGTTTCGTTCTCGACTCTTGAATTGATTTTTGTTTTACACCTCTACAGGAGAGAAAAAGGGTAGGCACTAAAGGTGAAAGCTTCCCTGGGGTTCCAGTTTTCCAGGTTCTTCTTATCACTTCCCATGTTTCAAGCTTGTTTGTACTTTTTACAAATTCTATATGTGAAGAGCTAATGATTTGATGAGTTTAGAAGGTTAAATTAGGCACACATCAGTGATTGTCATAATCCATGTTGTAATGTATTGGTAGCAAAACAACGTAAAAGATAGAATAATTCATAACTTAATGCCTATGTAGATGAAAAATATTAATATTCACAACTATTAAATGCTGTGTGCCTCATCCGTTCTTTTAAATGTTATAATAAATATTTTCATTTGGTTAACCTTGGTGAATTTTATCCCTATTTTACCTTCACTATACTTTTTTGGCTTGCTGAGTTTATTTGCATATGGGCCTATTTAAGCTCGCTTAAAGAAAAAATGGCAGATTGAACTCAACTTTGTTCTTTGTGGATTTTGTGTCATAGTGACTTAGATCGGCTTCTTTCAAAAGAGTTGCAATATTTATATTATCCATTATAAGAAGATACAGGGTAAAACTCAAGGTGAATGATGACTTTGTTAAAAGAATGATATAGTGGTTGTCATTCAAAGGGGCTTATAAGTTATGGGCTTCAACTTCAACTCGATGTTCATAAGTCTTTATAAGACCTATGCCTAAGCTTATTTGGTTTGTGAGATAAAATCGGATGTAGAATACAGAGACACTTAGGTTGTGTTTGGATGGAGGGATTTGAGGACGGATTTGAAATCTTGTGGTTGTGTTTGGATTGATATGGATTTGAAATCCATCACTTTCATTTTGAACTAATTTTTTAGCAATATGGGTGGATTTTGAAATCTCTCTGATTTGAGTGGATTACCTTCGATTCAAATCCTTCAATCCAAACACAATCTAAGTGAATAAACTTCCTGGTTAATCTTACTTATATGTTATCTGCCCTCTGCACTTCATAAAAATTTAAAGGGCCTCTAGTGTTATTCCATACACAAGAATCTAATCATGTGGTTTATCCTTACTAATGGCTAGGGGTTAAACAAGTCTACTTGAGCCGAGTACTGCCAGGCTCGAACTCGACCCAAACCCGACCGAGCTTAATTTTTTAACGCTCGAGCTTGGCTCGACTAGCTACTTGAAAAATACTTTTTAAAAACTTGAAAATGAAAATTTTAATGTAAAAAGTTAAATTATTAAGGGCAAAAGTGTAAATTTAACATAGTTATGGTTATGCTCGATTAGGCTCGCGAGCTTGTCAAGCCGAGTAGCTCGACTCAATTTTTTTCATGCCGAATTCAATTTTTTTGAGTCGATCACGAGTAGCTACATTTACACTCCTACTAATAGCCCACAACTGTCACTGCACGCTTCCCTTCTTACAATCACATTGTACTCCATATGCCAAATAACACAAAAGCACAAAATTTTATTCGATTTTTATCCATTTAAATACTGTTTGTGATTTCTTGCATGATTTCTTTTCATAGTCATACCTCAGATCCCTTTGTTGATGGGTTAGTGACTATGATCATTTCCATGCGTACTTGGCTTTTTTATCAGCAACACATCATCTAATCTGCACTTCAAATAATGTATTGCAGTCTAAAAGCTTGATTTTGCGAAGCCAAAACAAGAGATACCGTCCTGTTTTTTTCAGAAAGGTAAGAAATGAGACGACTTTGAGAACTCCTCACTACTTTTATTTCACTCTTTTGATAACATTGATTATTCTCTTAAATTTACGAAATGATTAGGAGGATCTGGAGAAGTCCCTATCAAGAGCTTCACATGATCAGAAGCAGATGAATCCGAGTCTTAGGCAAGGAGATATACAGGTAGGTACTTTCGATGATTCATTAGTCTCCAAAATACAGTGTTAAAAACGAGTAAGCGTTTATTTCTTCACTTTGTTGCGATTGTTGTAATAGGTTGCTGTTCTCGAGGATATAATACAAGGGATGAAGGTGAGGAATTCCCCCAAAAAACGATATATATATATATATATATATATATATATATATATATTGACATTATGAATCAACTTCAAACGCCTTTTGTACTTGAAAATGGTATCGTATCATTTTGTTTTGCAGGATAGTTCAGAGTCATCATGGGACGATGTTGTTTTCATCCCGCCAGATTATGATGTTTCGACTGATGCATCTCGAAAGTATTGAGCAGATTTTGATATCTTGAGCTCTTTACTTTGGGTTTTCTTGCTCAATTTGTCTCACTTTCAAAATCAGAGGAGTTGGTACTTTTGTTTGCTCATTTTAGTAGGAATTGTAAGTAATTTTTATGTAATATGGAATATGATATTTCACTCGAGCGAATAATAAGAAAGTAAGCTTGGAAGAGCATGTCGTGGTGGTGAAGTATGCGATGTATAATATACAGAGCCGTAGATTTTAACTTTTGCAAGAACTTGGAAGATAAGATTTTTCTAGAAGGTAAGTTGTGATCGTATCTGAATTTATCGAGGGATCAAGTAAAGGGAGAAGAAGGCTGAATTTGTCACCTCGATATTTTTGCACTTTATTCGATGATATATATATATATATATATATATATATATATATATATATATTGTTACATATAATTCACTAAATTAAGTAAATTGTTGCACCTTGTTTTTTCAACTTTCCAATGCCTCAAACTAACCTTATAAAAAAATATGAATTTTTTTTTTAAATATAGAAAAATGCTCAAATGTTTATTATAGGCAACTTTTTAATATATCCACCGTATAATGATTTTATTCTCTCGTTATATAAAAAATGAAATTAATAAATATTATAAATTTTTTGATATATTAGTTGTGGGTTGTGTCGACGGTGGATAGGTAAGTAGGACTGTTGAAATATAGGAGTATATTTTTGAAAAAATCTACTTTATTTGAATGTTAAAATTAATATTACAACTTATTTATATCTATTTATAAGAGCTATTAATTAATTTTTTTTTGAAAGATATTGAATTTTAAATTATAAAACTATTAAAAATTTTGAATTCATTATGAGTATTAACATTAAAATTAGAAAAATATTTTTTTCTTTAAATATCACAATTTTTTTTTCTTTTGAATATTTTACTATTTTAATTTAATCATTTGCAATAAAATAAAAAATTTCGTTAAACTCCCTCCATCTTAAAAAATAGAATTGTATACTACGTGGGTAAAGATTAAAAAAATTGGTAATTTAGAGAGTTGATACAATTACCCGTTTGTTAAATGATCATATTTATTGTTTCCACGGAGCTAAAATATGTATCCAAGTCAAACTTTTGCATCATTTAATATGACTTGTGACTTGAGAGCAACATCGTTTCTTGTTCATTTTCAAGGAGTCAATCAATTTGGGCCCACAATTTGTGTACGTGTATATATGTCCTAATACAATTACGTAAAATGGGTGAATCCATATTTTTAGCTCAATAAAAAAAGAAATATATTTTCAATCAATGAGTTTGAGACTTACTCAAAGGATACAATATATAGAGATTTAATCATACAACGAAAAAATTAACTTCTTTTGACAACTAGCACCTCAAAATTATAATTAACATCCAAAACCATACATGAATTACTAACCCAATTACTAAAGCTAGACGACAAAACAGATGAATAATACATTGATATCCAACTCCAAAGTTGATTTTTGAGTTTTTCCAACAGTTTTTCAAACACAAACTTTTTATTTTGGAAAATAATTACATTTTTTTTCTTCCAAATAAGTCATACCACACATTCCCAAATACAAACTGTAAATTTTTTTCCCTTTCTTTTCTTTTAGAATCCGACAATATATAATAAATTCATTGAGGGATTAAAAGATATGAGTCAATCTATATAAACTCAATGTATTTGATACATAAATTCTTTTTCATAATAATTAAATGAGTTTGGAGCTCCGTCCCAATAAATGTAATCCATGAGACTGTCTTATTCAAATTTTGTGTTAATTTTAACTTTATCAATATAAATTTAGAATATGTTGCTATGGAAAAAATAAAATAAATTCACATAAATACTAAATTAAATTCATTGTAAAATTAGATTTAGACAATTTTTTTTTTTTTATATAAATTGACCTTACTAGAGCATCGAAGAATGTTTGCCAAGCAAACCTCCCAAAAAACATTATTGTGATGGATGTAATTAGATATACACAAAATAATAACACATCGTTTTCTTATTACATTAGACACACATAAAAGCATATCATTGTATTATCAATTTAAAAAACCTTATATAAAATCGTTTAACGAATTTTTTTGAAACGAAGTCTCACTACATACAATTTAAACTAACTTTTACAACTCAATCTTTGATTTATGGGGCTAAGAATTATGGATTAACTCATTTAAAAAATTAGATTTGTGAGACAGTTTTATAGTAATTCTACATTGTCAATTTTTTACATTTAATATTTGTATTTTTTTTTACTAGAGTAGGTCTCATATTTGTCATTCATGCTGTAAATTATTGGAGAATAAGAATAAAGCTAAATATAAAAAAATTAAAATAAAATTCCTCTCACTTCAATATGCTTAGCATAATGAAACAAAGGGATACAGCTGAATTACATAAATAAGGTGGGTAGGTTTTAACTTTTATGAAACATTGAAATCTCATATATACAAAAAGTATGTTATGCTACAAGATATACTTATAATATTTCTCAAGCTGTTTATATTATTTTGAAATTTATGAATCACTTGAATTTAATTGAAACAACAAAACATTTCATGGAATTAGTTAATAAGTTATTCATCACAAACTATTTATAATAGTTTATATGGTCACAACTGAAAAAAAAAAAAAAAGTAAAAAACTTAAAATTTGATATGGAATCTCCAACAAATAAATGAAATGATAAGTGAAAAATGATCATTGAGAACATTGCATCTTTATTTAATCAATAAAAATAACAATATTTTGCTTTTTTTCTTTTGCAAAAGAGTATTATTTATTGGTAGTTAGTATAATTCATTAACTGCGGTTGTTGTTCCACCAACCTTAGTATAACATCTCTTTGCAATATATATAAAACAATATTTTAGAATAACTTTTATTTGAATAATGGATTATTCTTTAGCCTTTGCCTTGCTCACATTTTTCAAATGACTATAGCCCCTACTTTTTTGGCTCCAACCACTTTTCCTAAAGCTTGACTTGGTTCAACCATATGGACCCATGGCATATTCATTTATTTAATTGGTTAATTGAGATTCTTATATTCCTTCTTTTTTCTAACTTTTTTTATGGAGAGGGTTGGTCATGTGTATATACTTTATCCAAATTTATTTAGGTTCCATGTAAGGAAGGAATTTAAAATTTCTACTCGTGCATCGTTGGTGTTTGGATAGATGCAGATTTAAAATTCATCATTTTTATTTTGAATTAATTTTGAGCAATATAAGTTGATTCCAAATACATTTCAACGTGGGTGTATGTAAAATTCATTCGCTTAATTTTTTTAGCAATATGAATGGATTTTGAATCCAATCCAATTTGAATGGTTAAAATTCGTACTACAAATCTCTCTATACAAATGGAGCTTTATATAACTATAAATCTCGTTTTAAAGTTATATTAATCATTAAAGAACATAAAAAATTTATCAATATAATCTTAACTAATTAAAGAATCCAAAATCCAAAATTTACAAAGGAATCAATATTAATTCAAAAAGATTCTTATTAAATTCCTAAAATTTTAACTAAAATTTTCACTTGTTAGGTTAAAAAGTAGCAAAATTATAAGGAAATAATCTTGGATTACAGTTGTATAAAACTCCAAAAAAGACAAATAATTAGAATAATAATTTTATACAAAACGAAATTTTAATGAAATTGAAGGGAGGCCATATATATTAAATTGAACTAATGGACGATGTTTAAAGCAATCATTTACCAATATTCCTAGAGCTACCAAAATATGAAGTCCTCATTTCCATTTAATTAATATCCACCACTTTTTTCCTCAAAATACATATTTAAAAAATTAAATATGTCACGCGTTGTTTGTGATAAAGCCAAACTCTTTGAAACTTGAAGAAGCACATAATTATGAAGCAAAAGTGGGGCCATATATATATATATTATTTATTTATATTAGCCCAGTTTCCTACTACATATATTTGACTCTCCACTCTTTAGTAACACATAGTTGCTTTCCCTGTTGGTAGCATATTCTTCTTCCATAAAACAAGGCCTTAATTATTGACTAGTTTCTATATAAGATCGTGTCATTACGTTTGGGTCACCATAATTCATACTTAACAATTTGCACAATAAATCTGTAAAAATAGTTTTGTTTCTCAATAATGAGAATTCGTCTTATCGTCTTACGATAATTATTCGTGGGACAATTTTATATAAGTTGTTATGTTAATTATGTTAAGATTAAATGTAAATATCAACTTAAAATATTGGTTTTTTTTACTTTGTAATCTAAAATTTTATTTTTTTATCTGATTGCAACTTTAAAGTTTCAATGTATCAAAATAAAACTTAGAATCACTTTTTTAGTACATGATTTAATTTTTTTCATTCCCCCATTATTATATTATCGACATGAATATTGCATTATATTTTAAGTATTTAATCATGAATAAAAACAAAGAGATATACCAAAGTCACCTAAGTTAAGATGTGATATGTTAATTATACATGTCAAACTCATTTTACAATTAAATATCTGATATATAAATTGTAAGTTGGTTTGTCTCATCGTCTCACAAAATTATATTTATAAGATCACATGTTTTATAAGAATTTTGCAGTTTCTCTCTAAATAAAAATTAAGGGTTAGGAATCTTTATTATTAACGTATTTCCATTGGGAATACATTTCTGTAAATAGTTGAGAAATGTCAACTTCATGACAGCTATGGATAGGACACGAAATTACAATCCACCAAAATTATTTATTTCCTTTTGGATTAAACATTAGGTATATATCTTGGCTAGTTCACTGAATTTGCACTGTGTTTTTGCTATTATCAGGATATATATTCGACTCTTTGCAGTTTGCCGTACGGTTACATTATGGGCAGTGGTACTTGTGCTTATCTTCTCCATTTTGTTGCCATTCAATAATTGTGGATCAATTAATTTAGTTTGGATTATTTCAATTTAGGGTTGTAGACGAATAGAATCGTTGTAGAACGTTTATTTTTATTCGTTTGCGACAATAAAATATGTTGGTTTATATTTATGAATTAACATATTTATATAGTGTTTGTTTGTTATTTCTTTATTATAGTATTATTACTTATTGTTAATAAAATCTAATGCATCCTCGTTCCAATATTACCCAATATATATTACCATAATATAATATTACAATTATCAATCTTTCCTGATTATTAACGTGATATTTACAATACATACAATTCCACTATTTATCCCAATTTGTCAATTACAAGACTTCAAATATAATGTGGTAATTCCTTCTAATCCAAACATATAAACCCCTAGGGTCAGTCTAACATGACCAGGATTATCAATTATAAAATAATAAAGTAATTATACGCTAAGGTAAAGAAATAAATCGAGCCTCTCGTAAATATCTCAATATGTCGAGTCATGATCAAACTCGTGTATGCACAAATTCTTATCTCATGATCAAGTGAAATTGAAATTCAAATAAAATGTGACATGTGATGCGGTGTTATCAGATTTTATGAATGACACGATAAATATGATAAAAAAAAAAAAAAGAAAGACTGCATTTGATGCACATGTTACAATAAAAATTGAAATGAAAGGAGATGGTTCCAAACATGGAATAGACAATTTGGAGATAGATTTGGACAAGATTTTGATCAACCTTATCTCCAAAGTAGCTGGCCTTCTTCCTAAAACTACCAATCATAAGTACCTGCATAATTGAATCATATACTACAATTATACATTTGAATCTATATCTGTTTTGAGTAGTGGTGAGAGAAATGAGTGCCTATCATACATAGGAAAATTTATTGTAGAATGACAAGATTTATTATTATTATTTTATTTAAGTGAAAGTGATTGTGTTATTAGAAGCTAATACAAGAGGATTATCAATGTGTTCAAGAATTTTTTTTTTTCTTGAGATCACAAATGCATTTTTTTGTCCCATGTTGAAATTTTATTTTCATGATTTGCCTTTAGACTTGTAGTTATTATAAAAGTAAAGTAGAAAACTATATATCAATTTGGAAAAAATTTCTCCTTGTTTAAATATATATACCAATGGACCAATATGGTTTTAATCAAGATTACCATGGAGCCATTAGCTATATATATATACACATTTTCATCTAATAGTTTCACTTTAGATACAAGTGGCAAAAGTTGGTGAAATTTCAAAATATTTACGAATTAAATCATATTACTCATTGATACTGTTGAGTTATGATGTTTTATTTTACAAAAAATCATAGAAAATAATTTTATGAAGATTTTTCGAGAGACGGTGTCTTAATATCCTCAAATCAAACTTAATCTTACAAACTCATATCAGATTGTGGGTCATCAATCGTTAATCGACTTATCTGAGGAAATTAGATTCTCAAAATAAAAGATAATACATTCAAATTTCACAGCCTATTTAACATAGTGCTCCTTAATAAATTTGAATCTAAAGCAAAATAAATTTGAATCTAAAGCAAAACGGTATGGAGAAATTATTATTGAAGTGGATAAAACATGAACATCCACAGTTGAGCTACACCTTTTAACTCAATGGCTCCTAATTAATTAATACCATTTCTTTAAAAAAAAAAAAAAACGAAAGCAAAATGACAAGATAAAAGAAGCAGGCAGGTTTGATAGCTGAAAGCTGGCACCAGCTTCATTCTCCTACCCATCCTCACCCAGTCACAAGTATTCTACTACTTCCATTATGGCCCCCAGTCCACCCTCTCTCTATATATATATACAGTTTTCTTTGAAATCCCAAATCATCATCATCATCATCATCTTCTTCTTCTTGTTGTTGTCCTCCTCTCATAATTGCAGCATTTGCAAAGTTGATGGCTTCTTTCCACTTATTAACATTGTTGATAGTAATTAGCGTTTGCAAAGTTGCAAATGGTGGGAATTTCTACCAAGACTTTGAGTTGACTTGGGGTGGTAATAAGGCCAAGATATTTGGCAATGGGCAGCTTCTTTCTTTATCCCTAGACAAAACCTCTGGCTCTGGATTTCAATCCAAGAAAGACTACTTGTTTGGGAGGATTGATATGCAGCTCAAACTCGTCGCCGGCAACTCTGCCGGCACTGTTACTGCATATTACGTAAATATGAGGATTAAGAATAATACATATATAATCTTAGGATGGATATTGTGATTGATTGATCGTATGTTGTGTATTTGCAGTTGTCTTCTCAAGGGCCCACGCACGACGAGATCGACTTCGAGTTCCTCGGAAACGTGACCGGAGAACCCTATATTCTCCACACAAATGTCTTCACACAAGGCAAAGGAAATAGGGAGCAACAATTCTATCTTTGGTTTGATCCCACCAAGAATTTCCACACTTATTCAATCATATGGAAACAAGAGCACATTCTGTAAGCACGCACCTTACACCTTTTCTTCTATATCGGGAGGACTCTACTAATCCATTATTCTCTTGCTACTTCAGATTCTTGGTGGACAACACACCTATTAGGGTGTTCAAGAATGCTGAATCATTGGGTGTACCTTACCCAAAGAACCAGCCAATGAGAATCTACTCGAGCCTCTGGAATGCCGACGATTGGGCAACCAGAGGCGGGTTGGTGAAGGCCGATTGGTCCAAGGCGCCATTCACGGCTTATTACCGTAACTTTAACGTACGAAGTTGTAATGGTGGATCTTGCAATTCAAGATTCTCGAATGGGGCTTGGCAGAGCCAAGAGCTTGATGCTTATGGCAGAAGAAGGCTTAGATGGGTTCAGAAGAATTTCATGATTTATAATTATTGCTCTGATTATAAACGATTTCCTCATGGTTTTCCCATAGAGTGTAGACAATGATCAAACTTCTCTTACAATGCTATGGAGTTGAGTTTTCTAGTTCTCATTGTATTTCTTCTTGTAAAAGTTTATGTTACTCTTGTACACATGCTAATAAACTTGAAATTTGTTTGTTTGATTTCATATATAATACTAATCTGCAAGTAGGGATGTAATCGAATTAAACAAGCAAGAGCTTGATCGAAAAATATGGAGCTCAAACTCGACTTGAGCTTTATTTCTCAAGTCGGGCATTGTTGAGCTCGGGTTTGACTTGATTAACATTGGTTGTTTCCAAAACGGATCCGTCAACCAATGCCTGAGATTTGATCAAGATGATAAAATGCAGAAATCTCAAATTTCAAATGACAAAATGCAACAAAATAAATAAATTATATGGTGAAGTTCAAAAACTTCTAAGTTGGGATTACAATTTACAATTACCCCCTCATCAAACACACATGCGTGTGAGTGTGTGTTGAATACAAGAATTAATAGAACAAGGCTTCTCACCATGGAATGCTGTATATTTCTTCCTATAAAAACTTGTCACATAAGTAAATAAAATAAAGAAAAATGCCTATTCTTACAGAATAAAGATGAAGCCAATGCCAGCATTGAATACACACATCAATCATCACAAAGATGCATCAAAGGAGAATTACCATTACCATATACAACCTTGTATGAACAATTCAGCCATCTTTGCAGAAACAATTCTAATCCAACACCGGAGGAATAGCTCGTTCTTGAATGTTATTAGCAAAAGTCACCTTGGGCTGAAACAAGGCCTGTAGATGATACAATGAGCATAAGAAACTCATATATCCATCAAAGAAATAATACATATGGATACGTATATACATACTGGGATTCTGCAGTGAACGTTAAGATCATAGTTCATTTCTTTGAGGCGGTCTTTTGCCATTGTTTCTGCTTCCATTGCTTTGTTGCATGCTTGTTTGATAAGAACCTAGATGAAAACAGATCAAAATAAGACTCTTTTAATGTTTCAAAATTGCAATATTGTTAAGAAGATACACAGATTTCACAACAAAAGATTAATTCACCTGATCATGTTGGATGCCAGCACAATCAGTAGCTGTCATGATGGATTTCTCCAATAGAACACGAAGGTTTGCTAACTCTCTCATCAACTCAGACGCGACTTCTTCAGCATCTTGCATCTGGTTTCTTGAAAACTCAAATGCTCGATCAGCATGAAGACGAAAGGAAGCACAATTCAGACAATTACACAACCCTCTGCAGCATCTTCGATTTCTCTTTAGTATTCCCTTAGGAGACGCTAAAGCATCGCATGCTTTAACTTGGAATGAGTTTTGCTTAGACTTCATCTTTTCAACTGTCTCAGGGTTGCTATTATGAAGTTCTAATCCCACATTCAAGCACATCTTTTGTTTTCCAACTGGCCCTGGTTCTTCAGAAGTACATTGCTTGGCCGGATTATCACTACACTCTTCAGACTCAAGGCATGTTTCTGGCTTTGAAGGACGAGTTTGAATGTTTGGTATTTCTATTGAACTTGGCTCATCATTTGATGAATCTATGGAGTATGGCAGTGGCATTGATGACACCTGACTATTATTACTAGAATCAGGAGATGAAGCATCTGATTGACATGGAGGAACCACAGAAGACAGCAAATTTTGAGCTTTTGTTGAGGCACCTATATAGAGATGTCAATAAACAAGGAAAAGATTAAATTGTAGGTATATCATAATTAGTCAAGCCATCCTTATAGGTTTTTCGTTATCCTTTTGAACAAAGTGCAACTTACATGAATTAACGTTGGATATATCCATCAGAAACGGAAGCAATCTTTTGTAACTGAGTGATCTTGGATTCTTGAACAGCCTCGATTGAGAACAAGGATTAAGAACCTAAGCAAATACGAAATCTTCAACAAACAAATAGACCCTTTCCAATAATCTAAGAAAGCATGAGTAACAGAAAATGTACCGATCTTTTTGTTGAATTAGTGATTAATTTGCTATTTGGGCTCTGTTTCAAGGCATCCCCATTGCTCTTTCCACTTCCAATCAATGACATCTCCATGGATTCTCCAACTTCTGTTTTGGTGAAAATACAGGGATCAGGAGGTGTCGTTTGTACGCATTCTTCTTCTTCTTCTTCAACACCATTCATTTCATTCTCAAGACCCTTTGGTTCCATTATATTGTCCTTTTCAAGGTCTTGATTCTCTGATGGCTTTGGATTATCAAACATGGAGACTGATCTCACTTCAGAATTCACATCATCCAACCCACATGAAATTCCATCACCAACTATTTCAATTTTGGAAACACCTACTCATATTATTTAAAAGTAACATCTATTAGTTTATGGGCCCTAAAATGTAACACCAAATGAACTACACAATCTTCAAATTCTGTTTATGATTCATCATCGAAACCAGAAAGTTGAAATAGCTGAATAACTACTTACTAGAGGGATCATTCACAATGTCCATTAAATAGGGAAGCATTCTTCTATAGCTGAAAGAGCTTGATGAACTCTTGAAAACCTTCCTTGGAAAACACCTATTAGGAGCCTAAAATTTGGATCCAGGTTTTCAATTAGCAATTGGAAAATCACATAAAAATCAGATAGATAAAACTAGGTTGAATTACCATTTTATTTTTCGAAAGAGAGACATTAATTGCCTGATCCTGCAAAACCAGAGTATCCGCCATAGCATTTCCTTCATCCGCACACGGATCTGAACCCTTCCTGCACTCTTCGTCTTTCTCCTCTTCTTCCTTCTCTATTTGAGGAATTGAATTAACTTCTGGCGAGAAAATCCTTTTCATGCGCAGATCTTTAATTGAGGACACCCGCGAAGAACCGCTGCAATTCGTATCCAGAAAAGCTTCCACTGGTTTATGGCGAGGGATGGAACGGCTGGGGACAGGGTCGGGTCTGGAGAGACCGGATCGATTCCGGTGGAAATAGATCCGGGACGAGCTGCTGGTTGAAATGCCCGTAGAAGGGTTAGGATTCGATGATGTTGACGAACTGGCTTCCTTTCTCTTGCAGGAAACAATCTTCACCGATGATAAAGACTCTTCCATGTTATTGAAGCCGAGCTTTTCCCTTGTGTTTCTTCAATGGAGCTAGGGTTTTGAGAGAGGGTTTTTTTAGAGGGAAGGTGGGCTCTATAATGGCGGGAAGATTGAGTGCTCTGTAATGGCGGGAAGATGACGTGTCGTGTTTTGTTTTTTTATTTTTTTTCCGATATGTAATTTCGAATAAATGTTTAATACGGGTTAGTGAGTCTATCCAAGACTCATCGGTGGGTCCCGGATGAGGTCGTTCGGATTTTTTTATTTCCTTTATTTTAATTTTTTGGGTTTCTAAAAGGTAATATGAAATGTTATAAATTTATCATATATATATATATATATATATATATATATATATATATATATATTATGTGTGTGTCATAGAGTGTGGGACATGGGTACAACTGTACACAAAAAAATAATTATATATTTATCAATATATATCTCTAAATACACACATATTTACGATTTTATCATTACTCAATAAATATTCCTAAATATGTAGGAATTGCTAAAGAAAGTAAAGTTCCCCTTCATCACTATCTTCTTCGCATTTTCATTCCCTACCTTCGTTCAAGGTAAGCTTTTTTTTTTTTTTTTCTTTTATATTTTAATACACATTATACTTATTAATGTTCTATCATTATTCATATGTATTATTTGATTTAACTTATTAGTTAGTTAATTTGATGTTGTTTGTTCATAAATTAGGGTTTGTGCCCTTTCATATGTGTGTATGAAATTAATTGATTTTATGATAAATGTGTTGTAATTTCTTATTATAATTGTTATGAGTTGTTATCGTAATTGTGAATTGTTATCTAATTGAAGTTATTTAATTTTATATGAATATATTCTTAACATTTATTAGTAATTCAATTAGCAATGAAGATATGCAAAAGGATAACAGATTTTGAGATTTACTTGATTTTGGTGCTCTTTCAAAGATTCTAGTAGAAACAAACAAGCATGTGATTTATCCAATAGTTTATTTGTTTATCAAATTGATGTTGATTCTCCTAGTTGCTACTACAAGTGTAGAAAGTTGTGTTTTTAGGAATGATATATATTAAAAATAAATTGTTGAATAACATGAATGATCAATTATTGAATGATTATTTGCTCACTCTTATTGAGAAAAATATGTTTTTACAAATTTCTAATGAAAAGTAGATTGCTTCCAAAAAAATGATGACTCGAAGGATCAAATTATAGTTGTTGGATCGATCAATCAAAGGATATATTTTATTGATTTATTTACTTCAATAAATCCAATTTAATTAAGAGTGCAATCTCATACTTATAGTGGAGTTGAACGAGATTAATAAGTTATTTTGACTAGTCAAGAGTTGATTAAGTCAGAATTAATTTATTGGAGCTTAATTTAATTGGGTCCGATTAGGTCCCTTCGGTGGCTCTATTATGAACTTAATATATTATAAAGATTATAATATGTATAGCAGTATAATTAAGTTTGTTGGACTATCCGGATAAATATATCAATTAAGAGATATTTATAAGATAAATATATCTGATATGATTTTATCCATATTTTTTTCCTATATGGAAAAGGAGACTTGGAGAGCAAGAAAAGGAGTCCTAAAACTTCTAGGTTTTTATTCTAATAAATAGTTTACAATATTATACGGTGCCCACACAGAGAGAACCCCGAAGAAGGCTTGAGGCGTGCAGAGAAACTGTTAAAACACGCTACAAAAGGTATTTCGTTAATTCTCGAGGGTTAAATTCCCAACAAGTGGTATCAGAGCCATAGGTTTTGATATTATTTTGTATATTCTTTGATAAATTAATTTTGTTCATGCATGTTTTAGTTTGAGCGGTGTTAGGTTATGTGATTTAATTGTTATGAGATGAATGTTTTAATTATGAACAATTTATGGCCTAATTTTACAAATTGTATTTCGTTTTTCGAGTCTGTAAACAAGGGGGTGGATTACGACTTCATAATTTCTTCTTGTTAGATACGAAATAGGTTACGAGATAGGTTAATTTGTATTTATATTTTACCTTGGCGACGGCGATGCTTTCGATGATGAGGCTACTGCATATTCAACTTAAAGAAAAAAAGTGAAGGCTGAAGAATGCAATCCGGCGGTCAGAGATGCTTCATGCACTTGGTTTTTGGGCCATCTTTTATTTTTTTGGGCCCAAGCCATGAGAAGTGGCCTATGTCATGAGAAGATGTGAATTACAGGCTCATAAATTAAGAAGAAAGCTGGGCCATATTCTTTGGGCCTTTTGTTTACCAGAAATTTTGGGCTGTCAGAATATAAAGACTTGGACCAGAAAAATTACAAATAGTTTTTGAAGAATTGGGCCGGGTTGTGGCTCAATTGGATCTTTCAATTATTTTGTAATTTTGTGTTTAGGATGGACCATAAAAATTTATTCTTTGCTTTTATTATTATTGCATGAGATGCTTTAATTAAATTAAATGTCATTCATATAACATGTCATGTAGAAATCGCATGAACACCGCTTTAGGATTCTAATATGTTATGCATGTTTTTATTTATTTTCTTTTCTAGTGGTTGACTAGTTTAGAGAATAAATATTGTGATTGATATTTGAACCATTTTAAGAGTTAAAATGGTTGGACTTATATTAATCTAAGAAAACCCAATTTCTTTAACAAAATATTAAGTGTGTGAGGGATCATTTTATGAGCCCATGACCTCCCTTATTAGCCTAAAAGTAAGAATATATGTATACCTTGTGCCAATTAATTTGGTCTCCCTATAGGAGGGTTGCATTGTTTTGGTTACTTGATTGGGCCCAATAAATGGTAAATAAATTTTAATTTGATTAAGTGTGTTTATCCTATAGATTTCACACTTGATTAAAAGATTTAAAATTTATTAATATAAGGGTTATACACTTAAATCGAAACATTAAAAGGACTTCCTATAGAATATCCAATTAATATAGTAGATGGCTAAAAATAATGTGATACTAAGTCAATATAGCATGAGATGCGGGATGTTTGATTTAGTGGGAGATTCCCAACTTAACTATAAATCAACATTTACTTCTCCTATAGAGAGATATGTCATGATTTTGGAGTTTTAGGTGGATAATCACATAAAGTAGTTTTGGGTCTACTTATTATTAATTTTTATGTTTTCATCCGTATTATGCATGCTCATCTTTTTCATTTATTTATATTTCAGAAAATGTTTGCAAACGCCTTGTCATTGATTTTGAATAAGAATCAACTAATGGGAGATAATTACATAGACTGGAAACGAAATCTTTTAATTGTTCTCACTGCGGAGAAGTTCAAATTTGTGCTAGATGAACCCTGTTCTCCTATCCCTACTAATGAGTCCACTGCAGCGTAAAAGGAGGCTTATGATAAGTGGATTCATGCTGATGATATGGCTCGTTGCTATATTTTGGGTTCAATCTCAAATGTGTTGCAACAAAAACATCAGTTCATGAGGACATCCACTGAAATCATGGAAAGCCTTCAAGAAATGTTTGCGCATCAAGGACGTCAAGCTCGTCAGACTGCCATTAGGAACATTATGAACCTGCGTATGAAACCTGGGATGTCCGTGAGAGATCATATGCTTACGCTGATTGGTCAATTCAACGTGGCTGAGGTTTTAGGGGCTGAAATCAGTGCGGAGACTCAAGTTGACATGACTTTAGAGACTCTCCCTGAGATGTTCTCACAATTCAAAGTTAGCTATAACATGAATAAGCTGAACATGTTCTTGACCGAGCTGATGAAAGAGCTTCAAAACGCTGAGAGTGTTCTTAAGGTTCAAAGTGGTGATGCTTACATTGTTTCTTCTGCTGGGCTATCCTCATCCAAACCGAAAAGTAAGGATGGTAAAAGGAAGAAGTCCAACAAGAAAGGTCCACAACAACAAGCAAAGAAAGCTAAGACCCAAGAGAAATCTGATGGGAAACCAAAAGGGAAATGTTTTGAATGCGGGGAAAAGGGTCATTGGAAAAGAAATTGCCCAGTTTACCTTGCTAAGAAATAAGGAAAGGGTAAGTTATCATTTATTGAGTCATGTTTAGTGGTTGATTCTACAGATACTTGGATAGTAGATTCTGGAGCCCCTAACCATGTTTGTAATTCTTTGCAGAGGTTCCAAGTAACCAAGGAGCTTAATGAAGGGGATCATACCTTGAGGGTTGGCACAGGAGCTGTGGTATCTGCAAAAGCGGTTGGAGATGTTTATCTTTATTTTTCAAGTAGAAAACATTTGATTTTAAGAAATTGTTATTATGTCCCAGACATTACTAGAAATTTGATTTATGTTGCTTTGTTATTCAAACAAGGATATCATGTTCATTTCTCTTCTATGACGGTTGATATTTCTTTCAATAAAGTTGTAGTGTGTAAGGGACATTTGGATAATGATTTGTATATCTTAAAACTAACCGACAACTTTTTATACCACACCACAAAACGCATAAAGTTATCTCCAACTAATGAGACTTACCTTTGGCACCTAAGACTTGGTCATATTAACCTTAATAGGATTCAAAGACTTGTAAATGATGGCCCTTTGATTGATTTAAAGGTGGAACCATTACCTATATGTGAATCCTGTTTGGAGGGTAAAATGACTAAGAGGTCTTTCAAGTCCAAAGGACTGAGAGCCAAGGAAGTTTTGGAATTAGTACACTCTGATGTATGTGGACCAATTAAAGTCCAAGTTAGAGATGGATATGAGTTCTTCATCACTTTCACTGATAACTACTCAAGATATGGTTATGTTTATCTAATGGTTCGTAAGTCTGAGACACTTGAAAAATTCAAGGAATTCAGACTGGAAGCAGAAAAACAATTAGGTAAGAACATAAAAACACTTCGATCTGATCGAGGTGGTGAATATCTATCTAGTGACTTTAGAGCATACTTGACAGAGAATGAGATTTTATCTCAGTTGAGCGCACCAAGTACTCCACAACAGAATGGTGTCTCGGAAAGGAAAAACAGGACCTTGTTGACATGGTCAGATCTATGATGAGCTTCTCTACTCTTAGTGCTTCCTTTTGGGGATATGCACTACAAACTGTTATGTATGTGCTGAATATGGTTCCGTCTAAGTCTGTACCTAAAACACCCCTCGAATTGTGGAATGGGCGTAAGCCAAATCTAAGACATATTCGTGTATGGGGATGTCCTGCATATGTGCTTAAAGGTAAGACGGAGAAGATAGAATCAAGATCAGAATTATGTGTGTTTGTAGAATATCCTAAAGGGGCAAGGGGGTACTACTTTTATAGTCCTCAGGATAAGAAGGTATTTGTAAGTACAAATGCAACCTTCTTAGAGGACAAGTATATAGAAGAGAATGAATCCAGGAACAAGGTTCTTTTAGATAAGGTGGGGGAAAATATTCCTGGTTCATTTAATCCAGAGATCCACATTGAACCTATTCATCCTGAATTCATAAATCTACCGCCATCGACTATTGGATCCAGTGGGAGACATATTGAGGTTCCACCTGCTGTGCCAACTGGTTCTACGATTAATGAGGTAGTAGAAAATCATGATCCTATTGTTCATTCACCTCCGGGTGTAGAAATGAATACGGAAGGATATGGAGAACAAGAACAAACTCCAGTCATCCAGGAACCTATAGCGGTTAGACGAAGTAAGAGAGTCGTTAAATGACCTTCTAAATTCTTACTCTATGGAGAGTCTTTGAGGCAGTCTCTACTGAGCAAGAGGAAGATCCCACTTCATTTAACGAGGCTATAGAAGATATAGACACTGATTATTGGAGAAGTGCCATGAATTCAGAAATGAATTCCATGTACACTAACTCTGTCTGGGATCTTGTAGATAAGCATGAAGGGGTAAAACCCATCGGGTGCAAATGGATCTACAAGAGAAAGAGAGGAATAGATGGAAAGGTAGAGACCTTTAAAGCTAGATTGGTTGCCAAGGGTTATACCCAAAGGGAAGGGATCGATTACGAAGAAACCTTTTCACCTGTAGCCATGCTAAAGTCTATTCGAATTCTTTTATCCATTGCAGCTCATTTTGATTATGAGGTGTGGCAAATGGAGGTCAAGACAGCTTTTCTTAATGGAAATCTTGACGAGAGCATTTATATGATGCAACCAGATGGTTTTATCCAAAATGGTCAAGAGCATAAAATATGCAAATTAAATAAGTCCATTTATAGACTTAAGCAAGCGTCTAGAACCTGGAATATTAGATTTGATCAAGCAATTAAAACTTGTGGTTTTGATCAGAATCTTGAAGAACCTTGTGTCTATAAAAAGATAAATGGCAAGAATGTGGTTTTTCTCGTGTTGTATGTGGATGACATCCTACTGATTGGAAATGACGTGGGAATGTTAACATCAACAAAACATTGGTTAGCACAACAATTTGATATGAAGGATTTGGGAGAAGCAAACTATGCTTTAGGAATCCAAATCTTACGAGATAGGAAAAACAGGATGATTGCTTTATCTCAAGCTTCATATATTGACAAAATATTGGTAAAATTTGCCATGCAGAATTCCAAGAAAGGCCTGACTCCTTTCAGACATGGAATCCACTTGTCACGGGAGCAATATCCAAAAACTCCTAGTGAAGTGGAATACATGAAACGAATTCCTTATATTTCTACTGTAGGAAGTCTCATGTATGCAATGGTATGTACGAGACCAGATATTTATTATGATGTTAGGATAGTCAGTAGATATCAGTCGAACCCAGGACCTGAACACTGGATTGCTGTAAAACATATTCCCAAGTATCTTCGTAGAACAAGAGATTATATGTTGGTGTATTCAGCATCAGATTTAGTGTTAGTGGGATATACTGATTCTGATTTTCAAGCTGATAGAGATTCTCGAAAATCTACATCAGGATCAGTATTCACTTTTGATGGCGGAGCAGTAGTTTGGAGAAGTGTAAAACAATCGTGTAATGCTGATTCCACAATGGAGGCTGAGTACGTGGCTGCTTGCGAAGCAGCCAAAGAAACATTATGGCTAAGGAATTTTTTGCTAAGCCTAGAAGTGGTTCCTTTTGCGTCACATTCCATTACACTGTTTTGTGACAATAGTGGAGCAGTGACAAATGCAAAAGAGCCAAGAAACCATAAGCGTGGAAAACACATTGAGCGGAAGTATCACCTTGTAAGGGATATAGTTCAACGAGGAGATGTCACTGTGTGCAAGATTGCATTTGCAGATAATCTTGCCGACCCTTTTACTAAGAGTTTATCCAGTGGTGTTTTTTATGGTCATATTAGGAACATGGGTATACTAGACATGTCCCATTTACTCTAGGGCAAGTGGGATGATATGTTGTTAGTATATATAAACTTATGTGCCCTTGAGTAAACCTTTGTTTTTTCAGATATTTTGAATTGATATAATTTGTTCTGTTGAATGTATGATTGAGCTTTGCATGAGTCCATGGATTGTAGACATATTTTAAATCGAGTGTTTAAGTTGTTAAGTACAGAAAGATTCGATTTAATTTCAATCCATAAATTTTTGTTCGTGATCAGTAAATAAATTGGGCAATTTATTTTGATAAGATCATCTCAATTTCATTGAAGTTTGTCTTTAACTTGGAAATGGAATTAAGGATACACATATGGTGTATTGGACGGGATCATATGAAATTAAATTGTGGTTTGATCTTGCCATATAATTCATTGATTGACGTATATGTTACCTTAATCTTGAGCAGTAGTGTAACTTTATTACTAACTTGAAGTTCTTTGAGATGCCAAAGTGAGATCATTTAGTTGGTCAATATCTCGGTATTTTGGGAATTAAAGTGAAATAATGGAGAACATATATTTGCAATATTAGACACCTTCACCTATTAAATAGGCATTGTCATGATCTCATATGTTTTTTTTATCTGACAGAAAATCTGAGCTCAGTATTCAACATTGTTGTTGAATTAAATTGTGTGATTTGATCATACGGGACTGTCAGATAGAAGTTGAGGTTTGAGATTGATAAATATTAGAAAGAAGGCTTATTGGTCATGGTAGCCTATCCCAATTTTTTAATTGATCGAAGGGGGTAATATGTTGGATCGATCAATTAGAGGATATATTTTATTGATTTATTTGCTTCAATAAATCCAATTTAATTAAGAGTGCAATCTCGTACTTATAGTGGAGTTGAACGAGATTAATAAGTTATTTTGACTAGTCAAGAGTTGATTAAGTCAGAATTAATTTATTGGAGCTTAATTTAATTGGGTCCGATTAGGTCCCTTCGGTGGCTCTATTATGAACTTAATATATTATAAAGATTATAATATGTATCGCAATATACTTAAGTTTGTTGGACTATTCGGATAAATATATCAGTTAAGAGATATTTATAAGATAAATATATTTGATATGATTTTATCCATATCTTTTTCCTATATGGAAAAGGAGACTTGGAGAGCAAGAAAAGGAGTCCTAAAACTCCTAGGTTTTTATTCTAATAAATAGTTCACAATATTATACGGTGCCCACACAGAGAGAACACCGGAGAAGGCTTGAGGCGTGCAGAGAAACTATTAAAATACAGAGAGAACACCGGAGAAGGCTTATACAAATTTAATTATCAGATGTAATTCTCGAGGATTAAATTCCCAAACAATTGTTTGTAATTATAACTTTTACTTGAACATTTTGTATTACATATTCATATATTTTTATTGAACAACTTTTCCAACAATATTTATGCTTAATTTTTTTCTATTATTTATTTACTCATTTGTTGATACCTCATCTTTTAAATTCTGAATCCATCATTGTATGTAAGCCAATATAATAATATAAAAACACACGACTTCAATTATCTAGTCTTTCCTAACATTGCATTTTGATTCAGAGATTTGATTTTAAAAATAATAACTTATCGTGGAATTAGTTGTAAATAATAATTTAGTCCAATGAGAGTAAGACGAGTAGATTGCTATGGCTAACTTTGGCCCACAATGTCAAAATAAATACCTATCAAGAGTATTACTCATGTTAAGCCCATTTTAAACCAACTAGATATTTTATCTTATATTTTATTATTTTTAATATACATCATATATATATTGATAATATCATCTTTACATTTATTTATCTATTTATTTATCTAGTTTATCTTATATTTTATTACTTTTAATATACATCATATAATTATTAATAATTTCATCTTTACATTTATTTGTATTTTAAATCTATTTAATTTAGCAAGTTGGTTTTGTTTCAATTTCACTTTCCTATTTCTTTAGGGTTTTATATATTTTAATATTCTGTATAATTTTTAAAAAATAAATCAAATTCTGCTGAATTTCTATGTGCGCTGCAGTTATTACCTTTTAGTATATATATATATTTTTTAATATTTCATGTCAAAATCTATCAATCCAAACTCAACCATAACACTTTCCAAAAGGTATAAAAGACTCAATAATTATTAAAGGGTAAATTACATTTAAAAACAAACATGAATTTAGGGTATGTTTTTTATTTACAATATGAACTTTAGATGCTTTTATTATAAATCAAAAATTTAATATTCATACCAAGTCGAGACATGATCGGGATTTTTGAACTCCATTTACTGACATGGAACTTTGGAACTTTGGATGATAGCATTTTTTTAAAAAGTTTTTTCACAAATTCTGTAATTAATTAATTAATTGTTTTAGTATTTCTTTTTTTTTTTTTAAATTCAATTTGGGTAATGATAAGGATATAAAATTACACATCAGTTGACATATATTTTGAGCTCCACGATAACAATTCAGCTTGAAATGCACGATCATGTGTCAATTTAATACAAAATATGAATTGGTAATTTATTGTGTCAACGTACAATGTTATGTATGTTTTAAATGAAAATGAAACCCTAAATCCGTATTTTTTTAATGTAATTAACTCATTATTAAAACACATATTAGATTCATTATGGCCCATAGTATTTATTTGAATTAAATTCAATTTTGGTTTTGTATGTAAACCATTTTTCATTTTTTAACTATAAAGCATCTGTTACCCAATTTTGATCTATTATATTTTGATCTTTTTTCAATTACAGTCCAATTTTTATCGAAATTTTCAAAATCGCTAGCATAAACGTCTGTTGAAATTAGAAAAATTTAAAATATAAAAATTGAAAAATGAATACAACTTGATTGTAAAAATTTAAAATTGACCTCGCTCTCTCTCCTTTTTTTTTTCCCTTCACATTTGAATACAATAACTACAAGTTATTCAAAACCAATTAGAATTTAGATAACACTACAAACAAAGACGTAACAAAATCAAATCCATCGAAACACTAATTAATAAATATTAATACTTGCAACGAAAAATTAATTAATTTTTTTTGAAAAGTGGTCGCAAACCCAACGTTGTTTCTGGCAATGTCATGCATGACAACATAAGTAACATCATAGTGATTCGACCATTTAGTTCTTGTCTCTATGCAATCAGTATTCTTAAACCTAAATACAGTTTGTCTACAAATAACAAAAACAGTTCATGTGCATTTGGATATTTATCAATTTCAAACATCTAATAATCAAACATTGTCCACATAATTTATTAACAATTTTGTCTTAGAATTTTAAGCACAAACGTCATCTCAAACGTCACATTATATATATTATCCAAATTTAACTTTTTATGACATGCATGAATTTTGCCTAGCTACACAAACCAACTTTGTGATTTCTAACAATTTCAAGTCCCAAAATTTTATCTATGTATGGATGATATCTCAATCTCTTTCTTTTTTTTTTTTTTTCATGTAATTGGGTCACAATCTTCTGTAATAAGTAGTAATTTGTTTCCTGTTTAATACTTTCAATATGTTATTAGTGACAAAAATATTTTAGAAATATAAGATAAAACATAATTTAACGTTCGGGGATAGAATTATTGTATAAATTGACTAACAAAATTGATATGAGAATACAGATAAATAATAAGTCGCTAAATTATTATAAAAAAAAATAGATACAAAAATTTTATCTTTAATTTAACTACAGAATATATGCCTTTAAAATATGCTAGTATTTTAAAATAATAAGCAAATTGATGATTATTGCGTTCGCATCTTTGTAGTATTGAAGGTTTCTACAAATTCTCTATTCCATTTCAAAACAATGATCATAAATTATGAATTTCTAATGATATATATAATCAATACATAACATTATTAAAAGTAAGAAAATAATAAATGAAAAATCAAAATGTAAACAATATTCTAAGGTGAGTGAGTGAGAAGGATATAGACTTAACTTGTGCATAAAATTACCAAACAACCCCTCACCATCCACATCTCTCTCTCTATATATAATATAGATTCAATCATTCACCTAAATCCACACATATTACAATTTATTTCATTCTATAACATCATCATATTTTACACCATATCCCACTCCCAGACATATTCTGCTCCACCAATGGAAAGGCGCCACGTTCTCCTAATAGCATTTCCGGCGCAGGGCCACCTGAATCCAGCCCTCCAGTTCGCCAAGAGGCTCATCAACATAGGCATCCACGTCACCTTCGCCACCAGCGTCTACGCGCGCAGCCGCATGCCGGCGGCGGCCTCCGCTGCCAAGGGCCTCACATTTGTCTCCTTCTCTGATGGCTACGACGACGGCTTCCAGCTAAACTCCGTCGACCCCAAGAAGCACAACGCCGAGATAAGAAGCAACGGCTCCAAGTGCCTGAAAGACGCCATCGCCGCCGCCGCCGCGAACGGCCACCCCATCACCTCCTTAGTCTACTCGCTCCTCCTCCCGTGGGCTTCTCAGGTGGCGCGTGAGTCCCACATCCCGTGTGCTCTGCTCTGGATCCAGCCCGCCACCGTGCTAAACGTGTACTACTACTACTTCAATGGCTTCGGCGATGAAATCTCTGCATGCTCCGATGAGCCCTCGTGGAGAATCCGAATCCCCGGAGCTCCATTGCTGTCGAAACGGGACCTTCCGTCGTTCTTGCTCCCATCAGAGACGAACAACTTTGTCTTGCCGACGTTCAAGGAGCAGCTGGAGATGTTGGATATGGAGCCAAACCCTAAAGTGCTTGTGAACACATTCGATGCATTGGAGATGGATGCACTCC
Source organism: Scutellaria barbata (assembly GCA_028654395.1). NCBI lineage: Eukaryota > Viridiplantae > Streptophyta > Magnoliopsida > Lamiales > Lamiaceae > Scutellaria > Scutellaria barbata. The sequence continues at coordinate 9,689,590 of CM053647.1, read as the reverse complement.
GAGCCATTGAAAAGTACGAGTTGATCGGAGTCGGGCCGTTGATTCCATCGGCTTTCTTGGACGTTGGGGATCCGATGGATAGGTCCTCCGGCGGAGATCTCTTCAAGAACTCCGACGAGGGTTACATGGAGTGGTTGGACTCGAAGAGAGAGTCGTCGGTGGTGTACGTGTCATTTGGGAGCTTGTTGAAGCTAAAACCGTCGCAAATGGAGGAGATAGCGAATGGGTTGTTGGACACGAAGAGGCCGATTCTATGGGTTATCCGCGCTAAAGAAAATAGCACGAATGACGAGGAAAAGGAAGAAGAAGAAATCTTAAGTTGTTTTGATGAGGTGGCAAAGGTGGGGAAGATCGTGGAGTGGTGCTCGCAGCTGGAGGTGCTGACTCACCCCTCGTTGGGATGTTTTGTGACGCATTGTGGGTGGAACTCGACTCTTGAAAGCCTGTCATGTGGCGTCCCTGTCGTGGCGTTCCCACACTGGACCGATCAGGGGACGAATGCGAAGCTGATCGAAGACGAGTGGAGGATTGGGGTTAGGGTGAGGGCCAATGGAGAAGGGGTGGTTGAGAGTGGGGAGATAAGGAGGTGTGTTGAGGAGGTGATGGAGAGTAGAGAGTTGAGAGAGAATGCTTTCAAATGGAAGGGTTTGGCAAGACAAGCTGTGGGGGAGAATGGATCATCTTATAACAATTTAAAGGACTTTTTTCTAACATGTTAGATCATCAGATTACTTCTTAGTGTTTGATATAGAGTCATGTTCCTAAATATTGCCATCACACGTTTCAATTTTGTAATTTATATTGTAATACAATGTAATGATTTTCATTAGTATAAATGTATTTTTTTGCTATATTGAGATTTATATTCTTGTTTTTTTTTTTAATAAGAAGATATGTTTTATAATTTAGTTTCAAAGAAAATTATTTCATTAGTCCATAAAAAAATTAAGATATGAAGAAGAAAAATTGTTTTTAAAAAGAGTTATGTTTCCTAATGTTTTAATTGTTATTCTATAACACCCTTGTAACTAAAATTATGATTAGTTATATATATATATATATACAATTTAAAAAATTTAAATAAATGATTTTAAGTGAATACATTACATTGTACACTTTTTAAATAAAAGATGGGCATGTTAAGGGCATGTCCAGCAGTGTACAAAAAAATACTGTAATTTTTGTATTTTTATATAAAAGTAGTGTGTTAATTCTTCACACTTTTCTTCACACTAAAAGGGAATACTTCATAAAAACAATAGAAAAAAGTTTTAATACAACATTTGATTTGCGTTGAATCCAACGTAAAATTGACGATGGAAATAGTTTACCTTTACACAAAAACTTTTATACAACTGGTGTACGGATCTTGACCCGACCCGCCCCCCACGTGTCCGCACGTACCCCCATGCGCCTGGGTGGGTGCGCTTAAACCCACCCAAAATTCGCTTCAGGTGCTAGACCTTTATGTTATGTTAAGTATATCTTTATGTTATGTTAGTCATACCTTTAGGGCCTTTTATATTATATTAAGCATACCTTTATGCAAGCTTTTACATTATATTAATCATACTTTTATACAACGTTAAGCATACTTTTATACAACGTTAAACATACCTTTATGATTTTATGTTATGTTAAGCATACCTTTAGGGTTATAATGTTATGTTAAACATACATTTATATTATGTTAAACATATATTTATGTTATATTAGTCATACCTTTTAATTATGTTAGTTGTACCTTTATGTATTATATAAAAATATGACTAATATTAATTAAAGGTATGCGTAATATTTATATAAAGGTATATATGTACAAATTAGGGTTTTTTTATGCTGAAATTATAATTTTTTTCGTCAAAATTAGAGTTTTTTTTGTCAAAATTAGGGTTTTTTTGCCAAAATTATGGTTTTTTTTAAAAGCTAAATTGTTACAAAAAGGTATGCTTAACATAATATAAATGTATACTTAACATAATATAAAAGGTATGACTAACACAACATAAAGGTCAGGATAAAAAAAAAGGAAATGCGCGGATTCGGGTCGGATTCAGCCCGACCCGACCCGCGTTGTATGGATCTAAGATCCATACAACAGTTGCACACAAGTGCAACTCTTACCTTTAACTTTTAAAGCATTGCTCGAGTGAAAAAATTTAAAATCTTAAGAATCCATCGCACTGCTTGAGATGCTCTAATTTATATTGATAAAACATACATGTCACTCTTATGCTCTTATTTACATTAATAAAACATACATGACACTTTTCTTTGGGAGGGGTAGACATGATCAACCGATTCAAAAATCAGAATCGAATCAAAATTGAAACGGGGACAACAGTTGGAAAACCAACAGTTTGAAAAACCGTTGACCCGATTTCGATTTTAAATTGGAATCTTAAAACTTGGTTTACCAGTTCGGTTTCGGTTCGACATATGTTCGAATCGTGAATCTACAGTTTAACTAGTGGTTCAAACCAATGGTTTTTCGTTTTTTTTATTAATTTTAGGGTTTGTGATATGTGGATGACTTAAATGAGTCAACTATTGATGATCAATGGTCGAATCTGTGGTTCGAACTGGCCGATTCAATTTTTTTTAAAACCACATGGAGGGTCATGGTGTCATAAAAAAATCGGACAAACCGACGGTTTGAACCACCAATTTCGATTGAACTACCAATTTACAAATCGGAACTATCATCCCATGGTTAGGTTTCAATTTGTCTTCAATCGATTCGCGTTAAACTGGTTGCCCACCTCTAAATAGGGGTATCTTGAAGATATTAGTTGATTAAAACTAGTATAGATGCTATGCAATACATGAGCTTTATTGAAATTAATATTTTTTAGAAATTAATATAAAAATGTAATTAATTTTTTAGTAAGAGATATAATAATTTGACTAATAATTTTGATTAATTATAAAATAAATGTCTTTATGGTAATCAAAATATGTTTTAGTGAAAAACATTTAAAAATTTTATTAAACTTATTTTTAGGGGAGTTTGCAATACACATACTTTAACTATATGTTATATTAAATCTAAATTACAATCAAATTCGTTTAAAAATAAGACATAAAATACAATATATTCAGAATTTGTTTATAAATATGTATTAACATAAATTATAGAACTTCATATTGTTTTATTAGTATTTTCTTCTATGTACATTAATTATAGCTAGCAACAATTTTCTTTTTTGAATTTACTATTGTTAGCTTTTCTTAAAAAATTATTTTTATAATCATATCGCCTAAAATGTATATGTAATGTCAATTTATTTACATAATTTTCTTATTCATGACATGGATGAATTTTTATTTTTTTAAAAATCTTAATCCTTAAGTACATAGAATTTTATTGTATGTATTTTTTCTCTTAAGAAAATACATGTGTGCAGTTAAAATTAATCTTTCCTATTGGCTTCAATATTTTAATTATTTGTATATTTATATGTAATAAATGAGATAATATTAATAAATAAAATAATAAATAATATTTCTTTTTTTATTTCAAAATTTAGTTAAGATTATTTGTTGGTCCCAGTGGTATAAAGTTAAGAGGGGGGGTTGAATTAACCTTATCAAATTTTCAACTTTTACTCCAAGAGATGTTAAGTCCCTGATGAACAGGTAGTTAGTAAGCTTACTGCTCGACAAGTTCCTGCTCAGGCAGTGACCTCAGGACTTAGTCAGAGAATGTAATGCACAGCGAAAATACTTATGTTTTTCGAAACGCGCTTTTAATGCAGTATGCTCAGATGCAAATAGATAGATAGAAAGCTATGAAAGGCACAAGCAAGCTTATAGAGGTTCAAGGGTGGAGTAATCCCTCTACGTCCTCTCTACTCCTTCACAAGGAGGAACTTTGTTAAAGCTAGTTTGATTTACAATAGACTCAGCTAACACAAACTAAACTCTAAACAAACTGTCAGCTCTATCCACACAGGTAGCTGCACAGTGACCAACTATCGACCCACACAGGATCTCCACACAGGTTAACCGACCCACACAGGATCCTTTCTCTTCTTCAGAGAGATTACAACTTAGCAGTTTCAACTCCTGCCTAAGCGACTCCTATCAGACTTAGAATAAAGTGAAAGGTTTAAAACACAATCAAATGCAGCAAGCTCCTTGAACGTCAGAAGATCACAAAGGTAGCTGGCTTGCTGCTTGCTCAGTCTGATTAACTTGAGAGTGTAAGCTTGTGCGTCTATTTACTTCTTAGTTCTCTCTTAGTTGTATATAATCGTTGTCTATTTCTTTTGTAAATCAGACTCCTATATATATAGGCATCAGGTAGTTTTCTGCCCGTTGGGAAGACAGTCCTTTGCATGATGAGGTGTCTCTTTCTGATTGGTTCTGCCGATCTTCTGACATCTGTTCTGAAATGCCTTCATTCCGTTCTGCAACTGCTTGTCCTTTGTCTGCGCAACTTCATTCTGCAGACTGCTTGTACTGTGTCCTTGCTGCTTTATCACACATGGCAGATTCTGATTCGTTAGAACTGGAGTGACTCTACTGGCTAGTCAGGTTGCATTGACTCTGATGAAACTGGTAGTATCCTTCTTCGAGTAAGTCAGCTTCCTTGACTATTTTCTAGGTTCCTTGTAGCATCCTCTTCAAGTTTTGCTTGCTGGTTGCTTGATACAGCATGCAGGTAGCAGGGACTTCGACTTTCTAGCTGCTTGGCAGAATCTTCAAGTCCTTCCAGCATCCTTGCCTTAGCATAATTACATTCAAAACTTATCCAGATAGCTAAAGTTCTAATCTATTACACGTTTTGTCTCATCAAAATCTATTACATTTTATCCTATCATTATTTGAAAACTAATAATATAATAGTTAATGACTTATTTAATTTGGCATTAATTTGATTGATATAAAATAGACTTAAAACATAATTTACCTGAGGTTTTAGTTTTGGAGAGAATCAAATCAATATTTACCTGAGGTTTTAGTATGTATTAAAGATGAGAAGGGATGACGTGCCTTTGGGATACAGTATATTTCCAACCCCAACTCTAATACTTTTAAATAATACGATTAATATTTTTATATGTAACAAGTAATACCTTAACTAATATTTTTCATTAAAACATATATTTCATTTGTACAAGTAAATAGTAACTAATATCTTATCAATATAAAATTAATATATCTTACTAAAACATATATTTCAATCATACGAGTAATACCCTAAAAGTAAGTAACAAAGTCTTATGAATATACAACTAATATTTCTCAATAATATCTTTCACAAAAACATATTCAACTACTATTTTTCATTAATATATTTTATTAAAACACATATTTCAATTATATACGTAATACCTTATGAGTAAACAATTAATATCTTATGAATATACAATTAGTTATACATTTTACTGAACAACTAAAATTACTAAGAATATATTTTAATAATATAAGTAATACCTTATAAATATACAACTAATAGCTTATGAGTATATATTTAATACATTTACAAATATATCAGTTTTTGACAATAAAGATTTTTCCAAAAACTCATGTGTTAGATTTCACAACTTTGTACAGAAAAAAAGAGATTATATTTTTTACATATGATCACTTATGTAGAAAAATGATTCAACATGTAAGCTCATAAATAAGAAATTTAATATGAGAATCCAACCATGTTGTATTTGCATTCTTATGTAGTTGGTTGTTTCTTGATTTAGAATTTCTGTTCTCACTTTAGTAGTATTAAAATCATTTTTGAACTCATAATTATAGTGTTTTTTAATTTTTAATTTTATAATTACCATAATTTTTAATTTAGTTTCATAACTTAAGAATATGTTTGATTTTAATTTAATTTTATTCAAAAATTTGAATTTTCAAGAAATATCAAATGTGAAATTCTTATTTTGAAACTAAGAGCATTTAGAATAGATTAAAAATCAAAGGTTATAGTTAGGTAAGTATAACGGGATGTCATTGAAGGTGTATGCAAGGATGAAAATATTCGGAAATATCTTTGATATTTTTATTTTTTTACGTAACCGATATAATAACAGCCTACATATTTTTTCGATATTTATCGATATTTCTTTAATATGTCCCTGATATTTTCATAAAATTAAGATACCGATACTTCCATTGATTTCTGCATAATTGACTGCCCAAATGGGTTAGTGCAAGTGTGTACACGTGCCTACACTATATCTATATGTCAGCCTTTTCAATATATTTATTTATTTATTTTGCTTCTTTTACTAATTCTATCATTGTTTGAACTGAACCTTTGGCTTTGGATAAATGTTACTACTTTTGCTCTTTTTAATTTCTATATATCCATTTTCAATTTGCAAAATATATCTAGGGGTGGAAATGGGTCCCCATACGAAATTATTATATTCGAGGAACAGATATCTTGTGGGGGATTCAAGTTTCTTAAATTTGATTTCTATAAGTTACATTTTTTTATTAATTTTTTAATAGATAAATATCAAAATAATCAAAATAAAAATATGAAATCCGTAATCAAAATGACAACACAATCCAACAAGTTGAAGATATGAAATCTCTAACAATATATATTGGGCCGATTTCGAGGTCGGGGATTGGGTGGGGGCATGAAAATCATCCTCATACCATCATCCCTATAATTTTGAAATGGGGATTCACCATCTCCGTCCTATTCCTCAATTCGATCGGGGAATCCCCACCCCTTTAGTATTGGTACCCAACGGGGATGGTTTCCCTCACGGAAATTACCACCCCTGTTTGATAAGATTTTTTGAATTTTTTTCAATTTTGAGATTACAATCATGGATATTTTTATTTTTCATTTTCTATTATTGGCTTAATTTTGAATATATATTTAATTAAATTTTAGAAAAAATATAAAAATATAAAAAATCAAAATAGAGTCATTTATGATCGTTGCTAAAAATAGATAATATGAAATTAGTTTAGATAATAAAAACTCTGAATATAAATATAATAATAATATTCCCAATAATTTAGAAATAACAAATTGAATTTAATAATATTTGGACAAAAATATGATTTGATTGTAGATTTCAAAATAGTGTCTAACCAACGATATGATTGGAGGAGTTAAAAAATGTAAGTTATAGTTAATAAAATGATAATATGGATGATAGGTGAATGAGAGATTGTGGAAATGCTCTAAATTAAAAATCGTAATTATGAAATCAAAATGGAAATACACTATAATTATAAAATCCAAAATTTAATAATATATAGGTGGTTGGTTTGAACTCTTCTCTTATTTAGGTTTACTTAGGGCTGGGCAAAACACCAAAAATTTCGATATACCGTACATACTGTGTTGAAAAATACTGAAAATGTCGAAAATTTCGGTATACCGAAAATCTTCGATACGGTATCGGTATGGCGACATTGAAAATTTTGATATATACCGAAATATATTAATATTAATAATAATAATAATAATATTATTATTATTATTATTATTTTAAATAGACCCAAATTTCTTCCTATTTTGCCCTATCTCAACAAAACCCTATTTTCCATAGTCACACAACTCAGCACTCACCAAACGGACTTCTCTGATAAAAGTCCCCAATTTTCCTCCAATTTTGTGTATGAATTCTCCTCTCCGGTAAAAGTCCCCCAATTCACAGCTGACGAATGAAGCCCCAAAACTCGTGCTATAACATCGCTGTTTAGTGTTGCAGATTAGTCGCTCTGTACCTTTACTTCCACACTCAATCTATGTCAAATAAACGGCTACATTTTTTTTCCCAAATACACCAAACGGGCCTGGTATATATCTTCTCATTTTTCTGTTCTGTTTCTTTTGTTTTTTCTTCATTACTCCAAATTTGCGTACTTTTTTTTTGTGAGTTTTGTAATTTTGGCATCTGGGATCTGTTGATTTTGTGATTTGAGTTTGTGGCCATCCATTAAAAGCGAAATCTTAAAAGTTTAATGTGATGATTTCAGTTGTGAAAGGATAAGTTTATTTACTGCTACATTTTCTTGGGCCATTTACTGCTTAAGCACCATTGTAATCCTTTCTTGTTCTAGAATTCTGATTTGTTGAGCTGTCTAAAATCTAACCAAGCAAGATAATAAATATTTTAATACCACCTGATTTCTTTTTCTTTTCCATTAGTTAACCATCCTGATTGTGTGACTTGTTGCTACTGCATGATTGTTGGATTTTCAGAAATCAGTGATTTGCTGTTGCGACTACTTCTTTTGAGTTCACAAGATTCTAATTTGGAATGGAATCTGATTCTTCTCATACGCCACAACCAAGTCAATCTGAAACATTAAATACGGTGGAATTTGAAACATGTCTCTACGAGTCAAAAACGAGCAAGAACAGATTTGACATCAAGACCTCCTATAGCTCCTAAACAACCTAGGAATCAATATTGGATGCATTGTAAAAAAAAAATGACGAAGTTGGATAATGGAAGTGTACAATAAATTGGAATATGCAATTATTGTAAAGTTGAAATCCCAGCGGCTTATGGAAGTATAAGTGGATTAAAGAATCACTTGGTGAATAGGTGCAAGACAAGTCCACTATACAAAGCGAGTGGGAGTGAGAAAAATCAAGTTGTGTTGACTAATGAGACCATGGGGCAAGGAAATGCATTGGTTCCTCACACTTTTAATAAAAAATGGTGTGAATTAAAGGTTACAGAATTTGTGATTATTGATGAAATGTCATTTCGGGTTGTTGAAGGGAGGGGATTTGTAAGTCTTGTGCATGAGTTGCAACCGAGATTCAAAATCCCAAATCGAAAGAAAGTTGCAGGTATGATTTATGATTTATTCTTAGTTGAGAAGAGTAAAATAAAAAGTGTGCTTAGTGGCCAATGGGTAAGTATCACAACTGATACTTGGACATTCATTCAAAACATAAATTACATGGTTGTTACAGCTCACTTTTAGGATAATGATTGGGAGTTGCACAAAAAAATAATTAGGTTCACAAAAATCACTAGTCATGTTGGGAAAGAAATTGGCAAGATGATTGAGGTTTGTTTGAGGGAGTGGGGGATAGAAAAAGTATTTTCAATAGTGGTAGATAATGCTTCTTCTAATGATACATCTATTGATTACTTGAAAAAAAGAATGAAAAGTGACAATACATTGTTGTTTGAGGGGAAGTACTTGCATTTGAGGTGTGCATGTCATATACTTAACTTGATTGTTAAGGATGGTTTGAAGGAGCTTAATGCTTCAATTAAATCTATAAGGAATGTAGTTGTTTTTATTCATTCTTCCCCTTCTAGATTGAACAAATTTAGGGAGTTTGCCGTGCTAGCCAGGTTTGCTAGCACATCAACTGTTCCTATGGATGTGAAAACCATGTGGAATGCAACCTATAAAATGTTTGAAGTTGCATTGAAGTATAGAAGAGTGTTTGAAAGGATAGCCGAAGAATGGTTGCCTTTTATGAATTATTTTCGTGAAAGAGATGAAAAGGGTAAAGAAAGAATAGGGCCTACAACTATTGAGGATTGGGAGAATGCAAAAGCTTTTGTACACTTCTTGAAAAAATTCTATGATGCCACTTTAGAGCTAAGTGCATCAAAAACTCCTACCTCTCAATTGATATATCAATCAATGATTGCACTGCAAATTGAGATTGAGAAAAAGAGAAATGAGGATTTTGATCCAATACTTGAAAAGGTTGCAAGTGCAATGAAGTTGAAATTTGATAAGTATTGGGAAAATTGGAATAACTTGAATCCTTTGATTTTTATTGCCAATGTTTTAGACCTGAGAAACAAGCTTCAGATGATCAAAGTTAGCATCAAGAAATTGGGAGGTAGTCCTACAAAGGTTCAAGAGTTCATTAATGTGGTTAGATTAAATTTGATAACTTTGTGGACGGAGTACAAGGGTATAAATGATATGTTGCATAGTGAAAAATAATGTACGCAAATAGAGTGTGATGGTGGAGATGATACAAGTGGTGGTGGTGGTGGTGATGATCTTTGGGATGAATTGTTCAATGATGTGGAAGCACAAAATGAAGAAGCACAACTTCAAGAGATATGTAATGAGGTGGATAAATACCTAGCGGATGAGATTGAAAAACGATCGAATCAATCTTTCAAGTATTGCCAAAGATATTTTTGTCATTCCAAGCTCAACCGTTGCTAGTAAATCTACTTTTAGTTTGGGCAAAAGGGGGTTGTGGATCCTTTTAGAAGTAGTTTGAGTCCAAAAATGGTAGAAGCATTGGTGTGCACTCATGATTGGCTAAGAGGAAAAGAGCTCAACTTTTATAAGGATCCAACCGACGATGACCTTGATTTATACAAGGAAATTGAAGAAATTAAAAAGAGTAATATTTTTTTTTATTTGACATGTTTTATTTATGTTAATCTAATATGAATTATTTTAATAATCTCTCATGATTCTTTTATAGTTGCAAATATCAATTAAGATCGTTCTCAAACTTTCTCTCCAACCTCCACTTTATCTAAGGTGTAATTTTAAAGGTAAGATTATATTTAGAGAAAATGGCCCGAAATACCCTATTTGCCTATATATGTGCCTGTAATACCCTTGCATTTAAATTAATGCCTTGAATGCCCTATTCCTTATATTAATGTTCCAATCTACCTTTTTTTTTAAAATAGGGACAAGTACTGACGGCATCTGACACATCTCATTGACTTGTATATTAGTGTATTTTTTTTAATTAAATGACTTGTATAATGTATTTTTTTTAATTAAATGACTTATATTACTAATTAAACGAATACTCACATGAAATAATAAATAATTTATTAGTAATAATTTTAAATTTGCATCTAATTATTTAAAATTATAAATAATTAGTAACATTATATAAATTATATAATAATTTATAATAATTAGTAACATTATATAAATTGAAGGAACGGTAATTTTTTATAAAATTAGGGGGTGCACGACATTTTTTTCAATAATTGCCGTGCCCCCCTTTTTTTTTTGAAAAAAATTTGTAAAATTTTCTTTAGTGTTATAATTAGTGAAAAGCTAATTTTGAAATTTGCATTGTAATTATTAATAATTTTAAATGATTAGTATTAATTTTCCAATTTTTTCAAAATTGCCGTTCCCACTCTCTTATTAATATATATTTTATACGAATTAAATAATTATTTATCTCTTATTATATTATATATAATTACAAGTGTAACGTCCCGATTATTTTGTAAATAAATCTAAATCGAGACGTTACTCACTCATAAAAATTCACTCTTTCAAAAGAATAAAGATAAATGAAAATCAAGAATAATTTAAAATTCAAGATTTATTATAAAATATACGTTTCCATAATTCATAAAATATCACATTTACAAATAAAAACTTCTGTAACCTTTACTCATCGGCTACCAGCATCCACCACTTGCACTCCACGCCCTAAAAATCCCTAAACTGAAATCCATTTTAAAAGAGGGGTGAGTGTTTGAAATACACTCAGTGGGTTAGGGAAACTCGGGAGGTTATAAAATAATTTCCAAAGATTTTATACACACACCAAAACACCATTTTATCACATATAACAGATTTTCGTATAACGTTTGTATTTTAATAAAAATCGCAGAAAATAGATCACTTTATAATGTAAGCATCCATCACATGACTTATAATTAATTCAAATATAAGCATTCTTCACAATCCACATCATTCATCTTCAAACATGTCACTTTCATTCCCACATTTACGGTTTATAACCGTCTTGCAACATATGCGGTTTTCAGCCGCTATGGAAACATATAATCCATCATTCACATTCAATCATCAATTTTCACATAGTTACGGTGCTTAGCCGTCATGAAAGCATTTTGCGGTTCTTAGCCGCCGTGAAAACATTTCTTTAACGTCATTACGGTACTTAGCCGTCATGAAAGCATTTTGCGGTCCACAGCCGCCATGAAAACATATTCTTTACGGGTATTACCCGTCATAATACGGTGATCAGCCGTCATATACGGCCCTAGCCGCCTTGCATACGCATGCACATGCACACATAATTTCATCACAATCACATAATAAAATTCACATATCAAACATACACATAGAAGCACATGTACTGAATAAAACACCAACTTTCAAGTCATCATACGTCATAACACGTTTATTCATAGGCACTTCAATATGGCACGTTTCACATAGAATAAGATTCACCTTCATCATATAATAACATTTCATATATTCAGCACATAAACCCAACACATTTCAAATAGCATAATAAAATCCGTAATTTAAATAATCTGAAAGTAATATAAATACCGATTTAGCACTTTTCCCCACCTTAGAAAACTGAAGCTTCTATTCATAAATTGTCGAGCATATTCCTCTTTTCCCGTCTCCTACATCGAGCATTAAAATATCTTAGTACTTTGTCTAGTCGTAAATTCGTAAGTTAAGGTCACTAATAATTTAATGTTTTCTTTAGTGTTTTTCTTCAGCAGTTGCAACAGGTTTCTGACGATGTTGTGATTTAGAGAATAAACTAAATGATTTTAAAGTAAATATAGGATTTAAATGGAATTATAATGAAAATGTGTTTATTAAAATATTAGAAAACTTAATTAGACTTTATTTAAATCTTGAAAGACTTGGCTTAGTTCCAGGAGAATTAAATTATAAGATTATGATTTGGTTTAGATATTGAAGACTTGAAAATAATTCTAAAATAAGTAAATTATAAAGCATTTAGCCTAAAATAATTCTTAAGGGCCTTTAAAATAATCTTAGAAAATCTAATTATAAAATTTTACGATTTAATTTAGATATTAATAAATTTGAATATATTTATGATTATGACATATTTAGATTTACAATTAAGTTTATTTTATAAACTGAATTCAATTAACTGAAATTATAAGTTAATTTAGGAAATTTATTTAATCGCATAACATGGTTAATTAATATTATTTAATACGATTAAAATTGATATTTAAATTGATTCTTAACTTTGAGATTTAAATTGTAAGGTTTATAATTATTTCTTTACATTTTATCATTTTTAATAATATTGAGGATTTAATTATATATTTAATATTTATAGTTAAGTCATTGATTCGCTTATTAAATTATAAGAGTCAATCTCAACGTCTATAATTATCTTTAAATCAACAATTCGTTGGAAATTAAGAGATATTATAATTAATATTTATACTTATAATTACCCAAGAGTTATAGGATTAACGAGACGTGAAACTAAGATTTTAAAACCTAGATTTAAGATAACTATTAAATTGTAAATAATTTAATTATTATAAAAATCTCTAAGGTAATTTATAACCTAATTGAGTTCATTATAATTATTTATTAATTTAGGAATTTAAAACATATTTTCATAATCTTGAGGTTATAAAATTTCATATTTATAACTATTGGAAATTATAATTATTATGATTCATAACTTTTAGGTCTTAAAATATATATCATAAATTTATGGGATTAATTTGTATTATTCATAATGATTAGGGTAAAAATTGAATTGTTAAGAATTAATAGAGTTTTCAATTTAATCCACCATTTATATCAAAATTACCAACAAACCCTTACCCCAAAAAAACAGCCCCTATCAATCGTCGCTGCCCTTCCCAGTCATCTCTGCCACCGGCCGCCACTGCCGGCGACTCCTAGTCGCCGGCGATCAACCCACAGCAGCCTTGCCGACGACACCACTCTTCCCGGGCGGACACAACACACACACGGCACTAATCCTAGCCACCTCCGCCCATCGCAGCTGCTGCCCCTCGTCATCCACCCAGCTACTGCCTCTCCCGTCTCTCTCGGTCGTCGTCCCCTGCTGCCGGCGCATCTCCGATGCCGGCCTCCTCCTTCCCACACACAGCTCAGCCACGGTAGCCATATATACTCACACAAACGCAGCCCCATAGCAGCACACACACTGCACTTACTCAAACAGCGGCGGATCTTCCCAAACCCAGCCATCATCGCGCGCTGCCGGCCCCAACCGCCGTCCCTCGGCCTCTCCTGACTACTGTTACAGCCTTCTCCCTGTTGCCCAGCCGCCCCCTTTTCCATCTCCAACTCAGACAACCTTTGCCACAGCAACAGCAACCCAACACCCACAACAAAGAAGTAGAAACAAGAAGAGAGATTGCAGTAGAAAAATTGGAAAAGAGAGAGAAAGAAAGATTTGCAGAGATAAAGAGAAGAGAGAAAAGTGTGCCAAAAGAAGAGGAAAACGTGTGCAGGGGGAAAGAAGAGAGAGAGAGAGAGTTGATTGCTTCCAAATTGTTGCTTGCATTTATTATGATGTTTGAAAGATGGAAAGTGGAAAAGTAAAATGTATACAATATATAAAGTATACACTATACCATTTTTTTATTACTTCAAAACCATATCTATATATATATCCTGTACGTTTATATATATACACTTATATATATAAATAAATTTTATATTATTACTATTTTTATTTTCTCTTACTTTGACTTAGTTATTCCTTAAACAAGAAGAAAATTTAATATTTAACTTCATAATAATTGAGATGAGGTTGTGTCATCAAGACACTTAAATTGATTTTTATTTTATTTTATTATTGATTCTTTTAAATTGATAATGTTTATACTATACTATACTTATCTTTGTATATCATAATACTACATTAATAATACTATATAACTTATTTTATAATATTATTAGACAAAATTTTAGGGTGTTACAACAAGAATGGCAATTTTATGCAAATTTTTATCTTATTTAATTATTATATTATAATTGCCCTGTAGTTATATTTTTTTTTTTGATTTTACTTATTTTGCTAATTACATCTTATATTAAAAAAAACATTATATTCAAATCAAAAATTATAATAAGACTTATAAGATATTGTGGATAAAAAATATTTTTTTAGGGGGAACAGCAATTTTTGGCAATATTTAGGGGGTGCACGGCAATTTTTTCAATAATTGCCGTGCCCCCCTATATTTTTTCAAAAAAATTTGTAAATTTTTCTTTAGTGTTATAATTAGTGAAAAAATTATTCAAAAGCTAATTTTGAAATTTGCATTGTAATTATTCATAATTTTAAATGATTAGTATTAATTTTTCAATTTTTTCAAAATTGTCGTTCCCCCCTATATTTATATATATTTTATACTAATTAAATAATTATTTAAATAATTATTTATGTCTTATTATATTAGATTATATTACAAGTGGGAACGGCAATTTTATGCAAATTGTTATCTTATTTAATTATTATATTATAATTGCCGTGTAGTTTTTTTTTTTTGATTTTACTTATTTTGCTAGTTACATCTTATATTATATAATACATTATATTCAAATCAAAAATAATAATAATACTTATAAAATATTGGCAATAATATATATTGAAGGAACGACAATTTTGTAACATATTTAGGGGGTGCACGACATTTTTTTCAATAATTGCCGTGCCCCCCTTTATTTTTTCAAAAAAATTTGTAAAATCTAATACTATTTTGTAAATTGCCGTGCCCCCATTTTGTAAAATATAATACTATTTTGTAAATTGTTGTGCCCCCATTTTGTAAATTGCCGTGCCCCCATTTATTACAATTACAATTATTTCTATTATATAATACTATTATATACCGTGTAGTTTTTTTTTTATTTTACTTATTTTGCTAATTACATCTTATATTATATAATACATTATATTCAAATTAAAAATAATAATAAAACTTATAAAATATTGGCAATAATATATATTGAAGGAACGATAATTTTGTAACATATTTAGGGGGTGCACGACATTTTTTTAAATAATTGTCGTGCCCCCCTTTATTTTTTCAAAAACATTTGTAAAATATAATTAGTGAAAAAATTATTGAAAAGCTAATTTTGAAATTTGCATTCTAATTTTTGCATTCTATAGTTGAACGGCAATTTTCGAAAAAAAAATAGGGGTGCACGGCAATTTTAAAAAAAATTGCCGTGCACCCCTATGTTATATATTAATTATATATAATATATTAATATATTAATTAGTGCATAGTGCATATAATATAATTAATATATTAGTGCATAGTGCACGACATATAATATGTTAATTAGTGCACGGCAATTAGTTATATAATATATATTAATTTACATAATGCATATTTATATATTAATATATTTAGTTAATATATATTATAATGTATATTAATATATTACATAATGCATATTATATATATATATATATAATTGTCGTGTAAATTAATATATTATAATGTATATTAATATATTACAATTGTTGTGTAAATTATTACCGTGTAAATTGCCGTTCCCACTATAGAATGCATATTATATGATAGGATGAAATGTAATAGATTTTGATGAGACAAAACGTGTAATAGACTAGATCTTTAGCTATCTGGATAAGTTTTACATGTAAATATGCTAAGGCAAGGATGCTGGAAAGACTTGAAGATTCTGCCAAGCAGTCAGGAAGCCGAGTCCCTGCTACCTGCATACTGTATCAAGCAACCAGTAAGCAAAGCTCGAAAAGGACGCTACAAGGAACCTGGAGATAGTCAAGGAAGCTGACCTACAAGCTCAAAAAGGATGCTACAAGGAATCTGAAGATAGTTAAGGAAGCTGACTTACTCGAAGAGGATACTACCAGATACATCAGAGTCAATGCAACCTGACTAGCCAGTAGAGTCACTCCAGTTCCAACAAATCAGAATCTGCCATGTGTGAAAAAGCAGCAAGGACACAGTACAAGCAGTCTGCAGAGTGAAGTTGCGCAGACAAAGAACAAAGCAGTTGCAGAACAGAATGAAGGCATTTCAGAGCAGGTGTCAGAAGATCGGCAGAACCAATCAGGAAGAGACACCTCATCATGCGAAGGACTGCCTTCCCAACGGGCAGAAAACTATCTGATGCCTATATATAGAAGTCTAATTTACAAAGGGATATACAACGAACTACACATACAACTAAGAGAGAACTAAGAAGCAAACAGACGCGAAGAAAATCTCTTACAAGCAAAAGCTCATACTCTCAAGTTAATCAAACTGAGCAGCAGCAAGCCAGCTACCTTTGTGATCTTTAGAAGTTCAAGGAGCTTGCTGCATTTGATTGTGTCTATATATTTTCACTTTATTCTAAGTCTGATAGGAGTCGCTTAGGCAGGAGTGGACACTGCTAAGTTGTAATCTCTCTGAAGAAGAGAAAGGATCCTGTGTGGGTCGGTTAACCTGTGTGGAGATCCTGTGTGGGTCGATAGTTGGTCACTGTGCAGCTACCTGTGTGGATAGAGCTGACAGTTTGTTTAGAGTATAGTTTGTGTTAGCTGAGTCTATTGTAAATCAAACTTGCTTTAACAAAGTTCCTCCTTGTAAAGGAGTAGAGAGGACGTAGAGGGATTACTCCACCCTTGAACCTTTATAAGCTTGCTTGTGTCATTTATAGCTTTCTATCCATCTATCTGCATCTGAGCATACTGCATTAAAAACGTGTTTCGAAAAACATAAGTATTTCCGCTGTGCATTACATTCTCTGTCTAAGTCCTGAGGTCACTGCCTGAGCAGGAACCTATCGAGCAGTAAGCTTACTAGCTACCTGTTCATTAGGGACTTAACATTCTTTGGAGCAAAAGTTGAAAATTTGATAAGGTTAATTCACCCCCCCTCTTAACCTTATACCACTGGGACCAACAAGTGGTATCAGAGCAGGTTGGATTAGAAACTCAACTTGTCTGGTCAAATCCCTGATCCCTATTTTTCGAAAATCTGCATACATCGCTTTCATCATATCATGGACACGCACAAGCTTCCTATGTTTTCTATTGAAGAGTATGACGATTGGAAGATTAGAATGCAGGCACATCTCTCAGCCATGCATGACGAAATGTGGATTGTTATCACGGATGGACCTCCAAGGATCACCAAACCTAATCCAATATTTGCGAGAGCTGCCGAAGCTGGCGATGCAGGAGCCATTCCCCATCAAGCTATGATTGACAAACCAAGGGAAGAATGGTCGGCTGATGATAGAAGACGAGCTAACCTGGATAATGTAGCCAAGAACGCCTTATTCGTTACTCTGGATAAATGAACCTTTAGCAAGGTCAAGACATGCAAGACAGCAATGGATATATGGAACAAACTTGAACAAATCTGCGAAGGAACAGAGCTGACTAAGGAGAACAAGGTGTCTACAGCAACCTAGAAATTCGAGCTGTTCGAGATGCTCCCTGAAGAGACCTTGGAGCAGATGGATCTAAGGTTTACAAACATTGTAAATGAGCTTGAATCCCTGGACAAATTCTACACTCAGAAGGAGAAAAATATGAAAGTGCTAAGAGCACTACCTGCAGAATGGGATAGCAAGACTACTGCAATGAGGGTGTCAATGGATCTAAAGTCAATGAGTACCTTTGACCTCTTCTCTGACTTAAAAGCCTTCGAATATGATATCAACAGAAGGAAGAAGGAATCAGAAGAATCTAGCACAAAGGTAACTGCCCTGACAGCCAGAAACGCAAAAGACACTGGAGCTATCTACAGTAAGCAGGGAGAGCCACCTGTCGAGGGTACTGATGAAGAAATGGCCCTTCTTCTAAGAAACTTCAAGAAATTTATCAGATACAACAGAAGAGGTGACTTTAAGAAAAACCAGACACCTCCCCAACAACCCATTATTCAGCAATCGAACCAGGATATGTCCGATCTCTGCTACAACTGCCGAAAACCAGGCCACTATGCCAAAGAGTGTCCTCATCCTAAGGTCAACAGGTACCCCAATGAAGAATCGTCCCAGAAAAAGGAAAAACGAAGAGAAGAACGGAGAAGAATTAAAGTCTTCCTAAGTGAGATGGAAAAGGGCAAGGAACCTTCCAAGGAGGCTCAGCAAGATGCGGACTCCTCTGATAATGACAGTGACTTCTCGTCCTCGGGAGATGAAGCACTTATCTGCCTGATGGCACAGGAAGCTGAGGACAGCGAGGATGATGAGGTAATATATTCTAACCAGCCCTTATTGGAAGAGGAAAAGTCTAACAAAAGCCTCTCCCTTAAACAAATCATGAGCGAATTCAAACAGATAAACTCAATTCATGAGGAGCTAAAACTCGAAAATGAGATGCTTAGGAGGGAAAACAAACAGCTAGCTGAAAAGCTATCTGCATATGAGCTTGATAGCTCAAAGTGCAATGACCTCCAAGAGCAGGCATCTAAGCTCAATCTGAGAATCGCCAAACTTGAGAATGAGAAGAGTGATCTTCAAGCGATTATTGGATCCTTTAGCAAGTCAGCTAAAGAAGCCAAGGAATGCATTAAGTTGGGCAAAAGTCCATTTGATAGGACAGGCCTAGGATACTGTGCAGAAACTTCTCAAGGAACAGCAAGGTCATCTAAAACTATTGTTTTCATTCGAGCTGGAACCCCAAAAGAAAAGGAGTTATCCAATAACTCAACAGCAAGCTTGGAGAACACAATAGACAAGGGCAAGAGACCCATGTACACACCCTTAGGGAATAAGCCTGTTTTCAAAAGCTGGCTACAGCAGAATCAATCTGCAGGTAGAAACAAAAGAAAACAGCAACCTACAAGGATGCTGAACAGAAACCTCTATCCCATCAATACTAAGACCAGAATGTCTAAACCTAAACGAGCTCATGCTCAAGGGAAGTATGGTGGAGGACCTCACTTAAAAAGTGACGGGTATACACAGGTTGCACACACAATTCAGTATCCGAAGGATACCTCTTATAGACGAAACCATCAAGTCTACAACAAAACAATTGTTGTGAGACAAGTTTGGATTCCAAAAGGTACTAACAAAGAAGGACCCGTACATGTATGGGTACCTAAGAACCAGTAATCTCTATTTTACAGGTACCTACTGTAGAAACCAGTAAGGAAGCATGGTACATTGATAGAGGGTGTTCGAGACACATAACTGGAGACAAAGAAATCCTTAAGAACTTTCAACAGTGCAAAGGACCCAAAGTAATCTTCGGAGACAACTCCAAGGGAAGCACTAGAGGAATTGGAACTCTCATCAAAGGAAACTCTCACATAGAGGAAGTGTCGTATGTAAAAGGCCTAAAATACAACCTGCTAAGCATAAGCCAATTTTGTGACAAATGTTACTCAGTGGAGTTCAATCACAACAAATGCCTGATAAGGGACGGCCAATCCAAGGAAGTGAAGCTATTTGGAACTAGAAAAGGAAACATCTATATAGCTGACTGGAGCTCAGTAACCACAGCTACCTGCTTCATTGCAAAATGATCATCAAAAGCTAGTTGGCTATGGCATAAACGGATGAGCCACCTGAACTTCAAAACGATCAACAAGTTAGCCAGAAAAGGACTGGTCAGAGGGCTACCTGATATGGTGTACAAGAAAGAGAGTCTATGTGAAGCATGCCAAAAGGGAAAGCAAACTAAAAGGTCCTTCAAAAACAAGATACAAAGGTCAACTGAAAGAGTGCTAGACTTACTACACATGGATCTATTCGGACCAGTAGAACCAGTAAGCATGAGTGGAAGAAAGTACACACTTGTAGTGGTGGACGACTATTCAAGATTCGCATGGACACTATTCCTGACAAAGAAGTCAGACACTCAGCAAAGGTTACCGGAGCTACTAAAGAAACTGCAGATCGAAAGGAGTCTGAATATTATCAAAATCCGAACAGACAGAGGCACTGAGTTTACAAACAAGTTTATTGAAGAATACTGCTCTAACAATGGAATTAAGTATGAATACTCAGCAGCTAGGACACCACAACAGAATGGTGTCGTAGAAAGGAAAAATAGAACCCTGAAGGAAGCTGCAAGGACCATGCTAGCTGAAGCACAGCTACCCAAGAGATTTTGGGCAGAAGCAATCAACACAGCATGCTATACCTAGAACAGATGCATTATCAACAAAGATTTGAATAAAACTCCTTATGAGCTATGGTTTGGCTATACTCCAAATATTGAACATTTTCATATTTTTTGATGCAGGTGCTATGTACTCAACAATGGAAAAGACTACCTGAAAGCATTCGACTCAAAGTCAGATGAATGAGTATTCTTAGGATACTCCTCGGTAAGCAAAGCCTTCAAAATCTTCAACAAGAGAACACTTGTTGTAGAAGAAACAGTACATGTGGACTTTGATGAACCACACTGTTCTAAGGCTGATATAGATGAACTTAATGAAGATCTTGGAAAAACTCACATCACCAACACTCGTGTTGAATATATTGATGCTGAGTTACCTAATCTCCAAAATATTGAATCAACTCAGAATCAGCAACCTGCACCTACACAGCAACATGAAGGACATGAACCTACTCCAAACCAGCAGGCACCAGTCATTCAAGAAGAAATACACCATCCTGAAGGAATTCAACTTGAAGTACGCTTAGAAATACAGCACTATCCAAATCAGCAAGCTGAACAGGATGATCAAGAGCAACCTGCTGAAATTCAAAATGAACAACAGACTGAAGAAGCCAGAAGGAAATGGCTAAGGAATCATCCAAGGAATCAGATCATAGGAGATTCCACCTCTGGAGTAAGAACAAGAAGTAGCAACCCCCATTAAGCAATGTTTGCTTGCTTTATCTCACAAACAGAACCAAGCTGCATAGAGGATGCTCTAGAAGACACCAACTGGATACAGGCAATGCAAGAAGAGCTTAATGGATTTGAAAGAAACCATGTGTGGCATCTAGTTCCTAAACCTACTCACCAAGGAGTAATCGGCACTAAATGGGTATTTAAAAACAAACTCGATGAAGAAGGACAAGTAGTTAGAAACAAGGCAAGATTAGTGACAAAAGGTTACTGCCAAGAGGAAGGAATAAATTTTGAAGAAACTTTTGCACCGGTAGCTAGACTAGAGGCAATCAGGATCTTCCTAGCCTATACCGCTCACAACAATCTTACAGTCTACCAGATGGATGTTAAAAGTGCTTTTCTCAATGGATTGCTCGCTGAAGAAGTTTATGTGGAGCAACCTCCAGGATTTGAAGAAAATCCAGAAACCATGGTCTTCAGGTTGAAGAAAGCTCTCTATGGGCTAAAGCAGGCACCTAGAGCCTGGTATGATACTCTCTCGAAGTATCTACTTGATAATGGTTTCAAGAAAGGCAAGGTGGATAAGACACTCTTCAGAATCCAAGATGGAGATAGCATACTGCTCGTTCAGATCTATGTCGATGATATTATCTTCGGTTCAACAAACAAAGAATTGTGCCAAAAATTTTCAAGTCTCATGCAATCCAAATTCGAAATGAGCATGATGGGAGAACTAAGCTTCTTCATCGGTCTACAAGTCAAACAACTAAGCAATGGAACCTTCATCAATCAAGCAAAATACACTAAGGAGTTGATAAAGAGATTTGGATTGGAAAATGCAAGCACAGTAAGCATACCGATGATAACATCAGGAAGTCTAGACAAGGATACTGATGGCAAAGTAGTAGACGTTACAAAGTACAGAAGACTAATTGGGTCACTGCTCTACCTGACAGCAAGCAGACCAGATATCATGTTTTCAGTAGGAATGTGTGCGAGATATCAAGCAGCTCCAAAAGAGTCACATATGACCGCAGCCAAACGAATCATCAGATACCTCAAAGGAACCCAGGAAGCTGGTTTATGGTACCCGAGAGAAGGAGGACTCAAGCTTATTGGTTATACTGACTCTGATTTTGCAGGTTGCAAGATTGACAGGAAAAGCACCAGTGGTACCTGCCAGCTACTAGGAAACAAACTGGTATCATGGTTCTGCAGAAAGCAAACCTCTATAGCAACCTCAACAGCTGAGGCCGGGTATGTTGCTGTAGGAAGCTGTTGTGCACAAATTCTATGGATTCAACAGCAACTAAAGGACTACGGAATTGAAGAAAAGGAAACACCTATCCTATGTGACAACTTAAGCGCAATAGCTATCACCCACAATTCAGTTCTACATTCAAGAACCAAACACATTGATATCAGACACCACTTCATCAGAGATCACGTTGAAAAGAAAGATATAACCTTGGAAAAAGTGCATACTGACCTACAGCTAGCTGACATATTCACAAAGTCACTCTGTGAATCAAGATTTTCGTTTCTAAGAAACAAGCTGGGAATAATCAATTTGTGATATTTTTCTATATAACTCTATGTTTTCCTGTTGAATGACTATAATGCTCAGGGGGAACCATAAGCAGGACGAAAGTAGAACAGTAACCTAAAGGTTACTACCCAAGGTCCCTGGACAGTTGCTGGATGCAATGATACTGCTCTGAGCTGCCTGCAGGATCCAGTAACTGAAGCACGTGAAAAGAGGAACAGTTACCCCGCGGTTAGCAGCCGTTTTTGCAGGAAACTCCTCGATATCCACAAAATATCACATCAAGTCCTTAAGCACACGTACACCGCACCAAAAATCTCAACCATTGGATTAAGGGTCTTTTCAAATTCAAGACCAATCAAAACCGTCAGATCATCTCTCACCAAAATTCAAATATAAGGAAGTCTTTCTTCTCACTCATCTCTCACACTTAAACATTTCCATTCTCTTGCAAACCCTAATCTCTCGTGCTTTCTCTCTCTCGAAGCTTTCCAGTTTCAGATTTCTCACTCCCTCAGAAATGGCACCAAAAACATCCCAAGTTGTTGATGGAAGGTTAGTGGACCGCAAGATCCTTCTCAAGATGGTGGAGGAAGAAGGGAACACGAAGGAGGTCATGAAGAATATCCTTCAATGCCTCTATGAGACCGGACTTCTCAGACTCTGCTCCTATCACAAAACCCCTTATGCAGAGGAGCAGGTGGAGAAATTCTACCGGAGGGCGAAGGTCTCTGCAGATGGGTCAGAGATCACATCGAAGGTTGGTGGAGTAACAGTGGTGGTGGACACCGAACTTCTGGAAGAGGTGTTCGCTCTGCCTACTGAAGGGATGAACGCCAGTGACCTCTCCACCTACGGAGAAGACCAACTGGAGGAGTTCTGGACGACGTTCACCGGCAAGGAGGACACGGCGGGGATGTCCCGAAGTTACAGCAAGAAGGTCTTCTTTCTGGAGTTTGAGTTGCTGCATGATATCTGCTGCCATATCATAGCCGCTCTGGTTCCTTTGATAAGTGTACCAACTTCCGGTACAGGATGATGATGGCCATAGTGAAGAAGGAGAAGGTGGATTGGGCCAGCTACCTGCTTTCCAGGCTGGTGGAGGAGGTGGAGAAGAAGGTAGGTAAGCCTACCTATGAGCTAATTATCAACACCCTCCTGGGTCACTTGAAGGTGGATTTGTCCCAGGGGAAGCCCATCCAGAAAGGGAAATTCATCGGTGCGGGTAGGATCTTTGCCAAGAAGACCACTGCTCGGTCATCCCCAGTAATCAGAGAGGTCTCTGAGGACCTCAAGGGCGCTCCAAGGACAAGGAAGGCATTCCGCGACAATACCTCTTCTTCGCCTGAAAGCAGCTCGAGGATGGAGGAGCCTGCAGAGCCCTCACCAGCTCCTGCTGTGCCAAAGAAGATCAAGCACAAGAAAGATGTGCAGAGGAGACTGGTCATCTCTGATGATGAACTAGAGATCGTCACCACTCGGGCTGTTAAGAAGCCTGCAGTGGAAGTGGAGATTGACTCTCCAAGAGAAGAACAGGCAGGGAATGCTGCTGTTGATGATGATGATGAGGAGGAAGTGGATGAGGAGGAAGTGATGGAGTACGTCATCAGCATACCGAAGCTGGAGGTAGAGTTCGATAAATTGATGGAAAGATTCACCACCTGGTGGCAGTTCAGGCACCTGCCCAGGGAGGAACTCATCCAGTGGGCAGACTGGAAGACTGAGGAGGAATGGGCGCTGAATTGGGTC
Organism: Scutellaria barbata; assembly: GCA_028654395.1. Classification (NCBI taxonomy): domain Eukaryota; kingdom Viridiplantae; phylum Streptophyta; class Magnoliopsida; order Lamiales; family Lamiaceae; genus Scutellaria; species Scutellaria barbata. The sequence continues at coordinate 9,664,781 of CM053647.1, read as the reverse complement.
GCCATGAATGATTTGGAGGAGATCCTCCAAAAGAAATTTTTGAAGGATCTCAGGAAGATGAAATGGCCAGAATTTCTTGAAAACGCGGAGATAGCCGCTGAGTTGGAGGCTAGGAAGCAGAAGGAAGCTGCCGCACAGCTGTCTGGCCCCAGGAGCCTGAAGGGGAAAGAAGCTGTTGTCCAGCCAGACTTCTACAGAGAGGAAGTAATACTGGATGCTGCTGCTGACCAGGTCAGAGCAGGCGATGACGTGGGCTTTGCTGAGCCCAGATAGCAAAGTACGAGGAGCAGGAAGCCATGGAGAGGATGCTGAAGCAGGCTGCTGATATCAGTCTGGCAGAGACCAGAATGAGAAGGCCAATAAGGGAACCCCAGATAGGTGAAGGATCCTCCTGCTCAGCTTTGATGGTTGAACCTATCAGCAGGCGGTCACCTTCACCAGCGGAGAAAAATGGTGAGGAATTCTCATACCTTACTGACCTGATCATTCTTCCTGAAGTTCCTGTACAGACGCCGATGAAGGAAAGGAGCTCGACGCCAACTGACTTTCCCAAGGCCAAGGAGTTGGAAACCCTCGCTGCTGTGGCATCTCTTGAGCTGATAGTTCCATCCACAGTAGCAGCCGCCGATGACACCACAGAGACTACCCTTCCCACACCAATGGAGGTAGAGACTGAGGGGGAACATGTGCAGCAGGAGGCATCTATTCAAGTTGAAGCAGTAGAGGAACCTGCCCCCATGGAAAAGGAGCAACCTGATGCAGCTGTTCCAATGGAGGTGAAGGAGACAACACCTGCCAAGTCAGTGGACCAGGGAGAGACGGTCGCTGAGGGGGAAGGTGCTGCGGGTGAAAAGGTGGTGGAAGTGCAGGAGGCAGGAGGAGACAAAAGTGGAGAAAAGGAGCCTGATGTGCAGAAGGAGGCTGAAGTACAGGAGGATGCAGTACAGGAGGTAGTAGAGGAGATAGAGCAGGAGAATGAGGCCGAAATGGTGTTCAGCAAGGGTAAGGTAGCTGAACAGGACAAGAAGCTGGGGGTACATGAGGAGGATGCTGAAGAGGAAACACTCTCTAAGAATACTGGATCAGGAGGTGGAGGATCCAGTAGCCCTACCAGCAGCGATGAAGGGTCACCCAGTGAACAGGGTGATACCGGAGCCGAAAAATCCAAAGCACTAACATCTGTCTCTGATGAACAGGCACTAGCAGGAGAACGCCAAGAACCTGCCAGATCAAATGAAGAGGTGCTGACAGCAATTGAACAAATGGAGAAGTCCTTGGTGAAAGCAAGCAGGAAAATCCGTAAGGATACCCGCTCCCACTCTGTGAAGACTTATTCTTACATGGACTCCCTCAACGTTACATTGTCAAAGCTCACTCAGATGATTGCTGCCTACCGACCCCCCAATGAGGATGCTGCAGTAGAAGTCATCAAGAGCGTGATGGAGAAGCTAAACAGGCAAGAGGAGAAAATGATCTCTCTTGAGGCCAATCAGAAGGCTCTAGTCACTGCAGTAGACCGGATGGACAGGAAGCACTTCAACCAATTACAGACCCTGCGGGATCACTCAGGCACCTTGTCTGAAATTCACTCCATGGTCAGTTTTACGGTTGGACGTGCTGATGATGACAAAAAGGGGGAAGGAAGGATTGAAGGCAGACAGAAGGCTGGACAGGACCCTGCTGCCTACAGACAGATGGTAGTAAGCAGTAGGAGGAGAGATGACTCTGGAGATGGCGGACACAAGGGAGCTGGATCTAAGGGCCCTTCAGACAGCAGTGCTAAAAGAAAATCAGATGTTGTTTCTGGGTCTATTCATCCAGGCTTCAGGAAGGGTGCTGAAATGAGAGAAGAGAAAAGGAGGAGGACTGAAGCAGAGCTGAAAAGCAACCTGGATGCTGTTTTTTCATCAGATCCCAGGGTTGTCCTTGACAAGATCTTCCCTCCGCACAAGCTGCCTGACATGGTCGAAATGGAGAAAAATTTGCAGAGCCCTGATGTCGCAGCAAGTGCCTCTCTCAGAAACTTCCTGGAAGCAAGCCCGGATCCCAGGAGTGACAGATTCCTAGCCCCAGAAGTTCCGGAGGTCACTCTTCCTACTGAGGTCAACCCATCCTTTTTCCAGATTGAAGCATTCAAAAGAAAGGAGCTGATGAAGTACTTCACCACCCTCTGCAAGGAATCTGCTCTTTTCAGAGGATTCAAAACGAACAAGGAGGCTTTGCAGAGGTTCCTGGAGCTAACAAAGAAAGGTGGACTTCCAATTCAAGTGAAGTTAAAGCAGAAACTTGGAAAGGAGCCCATACCATACAGTGAAGACTTCTGGCTCAGGTTTGAGGAGTCTGAAGAGATGGTGAAAAGGATGGAACCTAGCTATCAAGATTCAATTGCCAACTGGTGGAAAGGCACAAAGTTCAAAAGAAAGAAGAAGGCCAGTTGGTTGAAGACTTGATGTTTTGCTTTTTGTTCTTGTTTCTTTTTGTTGTTTTGTTTTAAACTCCTTTTATTCTGCTATCTGCCTAAGTATGTATATACTATGTACTTAATTCTGATCAATGAGAATTCGATGTTTTCTGGTTGATGAAAGCTCACATCTTGTGAACTTGATGCATGCTTAAATGATTGTATTTCTCTGCATCTTTGTTCCAAGTTAATAATATATGGTTCTTTGATCCTGTTAAGGAGTTTTGTCATCATCAAAAAGGGGGAAATTGATAGGATGAAATGTAATAGATTTTGATGAGACAAAACGTGTAATAGACTAGATCTTTAGCTATCTGGATAAGTTTTACATGTAAATATGCTAAGGCAAGGATGCTGGAAAGACTTGAAGATTCTGCCAAGCAGCCAGGAAGCCGAGTCCCTGCTACCTGCATACTGTATCAAACAACCAGTAAGCAAAGCTCGAAAAGAACGCTACAAGGAACCTGGAGATAGTCAAGGAAGCTGACCTACAAGCTCAAAAAGGATGCTACAAGGAATCTGAAGATAGTTAAGGAAGCTGACTTACTCGAAGAAGGAGGCTGACTTACTCGAAGAGGATACTACCAGATACATCAGAGTCAATGCAACCTGACTAGCCAGTAGAGTCACTCCAGTTCCAACAAATCAAAATCTGCCATGTGTGAAAAAGCAGCAAGGACACAGTACAAGCAGTCTGCAGAGTGAAGTTGCGCAGATAAAGGACAAAGCAGTTGCAGAACAGAATGAAGGCATTTCAGAGCAGGTGTCAGAAGATCGGCAGAACCAATCAGGAAGAGACACCTCATCATGCGAAGGACTGCCTTCCCAACGGGCAGAAAACTATCTGATGCCTATATATAGAAGTCTGATTTACAAAGGGATATACAACGAACTACACATACAACTAAGAGAGAACTAAGAAGCAAACAGACGCGAAGAAAATCTCTTACAAGCAAAAGCTCATACTCTCAAGTTAATCAGACTGAGCAGCAGCAAGCCAGCTACCTTTGTGATCTTTAGAAGTTCAAGGAGCTTGCTGCATTTGATTATGTCTATATATTTTCACTTTATTCTAAGTCTGATAGGAGTCGCTTAGGCAGGAGTTGACACTGCTAAGTTGTAATCTCTTTGAAGAAGAGAAAGGATCCTGTGTGGGTCGGTTAACCTGTGTGGAGATCCTGTGTGGGTCGATAGTTGGTCACTGTGCAGCTACCTGTGTGGATAGAGCTGACAGTTTGTTTAGAGTATAGTTTGTGTTAGCTGAGTCTATTGTAAATCAAACTTGCTTTAACAAAGTTCCTCCTTGTAAAGGAGTAGAGAGGACGTAGAGGGATTACTCCACCCTTGAACCTTTATAAGCTTGCTTGTGTCATTTATAGCTTTCTATCCATCTATCTGCATCTGAGCATACTGCATTAAAAACGTGTTTCGAAAAACATAAGTATTTCCGCTGTGCATTACATTCTCTGTCTAAGTCATGAGGTCACTGCCTGAGTAGGAACCTATCGAGCAGTAAGCTTACTAGCTACCTGTTCATTAGGGACTTAACATTCTTTGGAGCAAAAGTTGAAAATTTGATAAGGTTAATTCACTCCCCCCCTCTTAACCTTATACCACCGGGACCAACATTATATATATATATATATAATTGTCGTTCCCATTATATTAATATACTATAGAATGCATATTATATATATATAATTGCCGTGTAAATTAATATATATTATATAACTAATTGTCGTGTACACGGCAATTATATATATATATATATAATATGCATTATGTAATATATTAATATACATTATAATATATATTAATATATTAATATGCATTATGTAATTTAATATATATTATATAACTAATTGCCGTGCACTAATTAACATATTATATGCCGTGAACTATGCACTAATATATTAATTATATTATATGCACTATGCACTAATTAATATATTATATATAATTAATATATAACATAGGGGTGCACGGCAATTTTTTTTAAAATTGCCGTGCACCCCTACTTTTTTTTCGAAAATTGTCGTTCAACTATAGAATGCAAAAATTAGAATACAAATTTCAAAATTAGCTTTTCAATAATTTTTTCACTAATTATAACACTAATTATATTTTACAAAATTTTTTGAAAAAATACAGGGGGGCATGACAATTATTGAAAAAATGCCATGCACCCCCTAAATATTGTTAAAAATTGCCGTTCGCTAGATATATATTATTGCATAGTGCATATTAATATATTAATTAGTATAATATAATATATTGCCGTTCCCACTTGCATATAAGCATATGTGCATATTAATATATTAATTAATATAATATAATATATTGCCCACTTGCATATAAGCATATTAATATATTAATTAGTATAGCACATATATTGTCGTTCCCACTATGCACTATACACTAATATATTAATTATATTATATATACTATGCACTAATTAATATATTAATATATTAATTAGTATAGCACATATATTGCCGTTCCCACTATGCACTAATATATTAATTATATTATATGCACTATACACTAATTAATATATTAATATATTATATATAATTAATATATAACATAGGGATGCACGACAATTTTTTTAAAATTGCTGTGCACCCTTATTTTTTTTTCGAAAATTGCCGTTCAACTATAGAATGCAAAAATTAGAATGCAAATTTCAAAATTAGTTTTTCAATAATTTTTTCACTAATTATAACACTAAAGAAAATTTTACAAAAGTTTTTGAAAAAATAAAGGGGGGCACGACAATTATTGATAAAAATGTCGTGCACCCCCTAAATATTAAAAAAAATTGTCGTTCCTTATTTATATATTATTGCCAATATTTTATAAGTTTTATTATTATTTTTGATTTGAATATAATGTATTAAATAATATAAGATGTAATTAGCAAAATAAGTAAAATAAAAAAAACAAAAAAAAAACTACACGGCAATTATAATATAATAATTAAATAAGATAACAATTTGCATAAAATTGTCATTCTTGTAATTATATATAATATAATAAGAGATAAATAATTATTTAATTCGTATAAAATATATATTAGTAAGAGAGTGGGAACGACAATTTTGAAAAAATTGGAAAATTAATACTAATCATTTAAAATTATTAATAATTACAATGCAAATTTCAAAATTAGCTTTTCACTAATTATAACACTAAAGAAAATTTTACAAAATTTTTTGAAAAAAAAAAGGGGGGCACGGCAATTATTGAAAAAAATGCCGTGCACCCCCTAAATTTTATAAAAAATTGTCGTTCCTTCAATTTATATAATGTTACTAATTATTATAAATTATTATATAATTTATATATAATGTTACTAATTATTTAAAATTATAAATAGTTAGATGCAAATTTAAAATTATTACTAATAAATTATTTATTATTTCATGTGAGTATTCGTTTAATTAGTAATACAAGTCATTTAATTAAAAAAAATACATTATACAAGTCATTTAATTAAAAAAAATACACTAATATACAAATCAATGAGATGTGTCAGATGCCGTTAGTACTCGTCCCTGTTTTCAAAAAAAAAAGGGTAGATTGAGACATTAATATAAGGAATAGGGCATTTAGGGCATTAATTTAAATGTAAGAGTATTAGAGACACATATATAGGCAAATAGGGTATTTCGGGCCATTTTCTCATTATATTTATGTTTTTTATTTCAATGTAACTTTGAAAATAAGATTACATCTACATATTTTTCAACTTCAATATTTGTAACTAATTTACTTGGAATTTTTACAGGTCTCGCGCTTTGATTTTTGAGGTTTTGGAGTTTCAAAATCAATTGGATTATTGTATTCGGACATGAATTTTATTATTATTATTATTTTTGAGGTTTTGGAGTTTCAAAATCAATTGGATTATTGTATTCGGACATGAATTTTATTATTATTATTATTATTGTCATGATTATTGCTACATGAATTGAACTTTTTTTTTGTATTATTTGATGTGTTGTGTTTAGACGTGAACTTTAATTTTATGTTGTTTTTTAATGTTATGTCGTGAATAGGTTATCATTGTTCATTGACTTGATCACATAATATGTATTTTTTTTCCGTAAATTACGATAATTTTGGTAAATTCGGTAAATTTTGGCAAGTTGTAATTTTCAATATTTTAGATAATTTCGGTAACTTTTGGTATGGTATGACGGTAAATTTTGATATACCGAAAAAATCGATAATTCGGTATCAAACGGTATAGGCTATCAATATACCGAAAATTCGGTATACCGAAAATTTCGATACGATTTCAGTATGCTTTTTGGCATACCAAAAATTTAAATACAATATACGGTATGAATTTTTTTTTTCGATATACCGTACCAAACTAGCCCTAGGTTTAGTGTCCTCTTCTCTAAGGAAAAAAAGAAGAAAAAAAATTATATTTTCATTCTCTAAGGAAAAAAAGAAGAAAAAAATTATATTTTCACCATAAGAGTCCAACTACGGTCTATTGCATTTGTTGAATTGTCCATTTTTATATATATAATTTCTTTTTTACTTTTCTTGATTATAGTTTTTCCTTCTCTTTGCTCAAGCACGTGTTTATGTCACATGAACTTTCTTCACGATAATTTTAGAATAATGTAGCATTACTCGTGTTGAATTTGTATTCTTCTACCATTAAATTAAGATTAATAAGAAGAATTCACATCATCCAATCCACATGAACTTCCATCACCAACTGTTTCAATTTTGGAAACACCTATTCATATTATTTAAAAGTAACATCTATTAGTTTATGGGCCTTAAAATATAACACCAAATGAACTACACAATCTTCAAATTCTGTTTATGATTCATCATCGAAACCAGAAAGTTGAAATAGCTGAATAACTACTTACTAGAGGATCATTCACAATGTCCATTAAATAGGGAAGCATTCTTTTATAGCTGAAAGAGCTTGATGAACTCTTGAAAACCTTCCTTGGAAAACACCTATTAAGAGCCCAAAATTTGGATCCAGGTTTTCAATTAGCAATTGGAAAATCACATAAAAATCAGATAGATAAAACTAGGTTGAATTACCATTTTATTTTTTGAAAGAGAGACATTAATTGCCTGATCCTGCAAAACCAAAGTATCCGCCATGGCATTTCCTTCATCCGCACTCGGATCTGAACCCTTCTTACGTGATGTTGCTCCGATTTACTGTTCTCCTTTTTGGACTGAAACTCGAAATTTCGAATCCAAAAACCTGCAAAACAGACATCACTGAAACTCGAAATCTCGAATCCAAAACCTGCAAAACAGACATCAAGAGGGGTTCCCATCGCTCTCGACGATAGGACTCGCTCAGAGATATCTCAAATAATATGAGTGTACGTAGATAATAAATTGTGTATTTATCTATATATATACTCCCTGAGATTAGTTGCAGTTGGAATAAGAGTTCCAGTTGTAGTAGAAGTAGGAGTTCTAGTTGTAATTAGAATAAGAGTTAGGAGCTCTCCGAAAAATAGGGAATATGGATAATCGATCCGTAAAAATACAGTCTGATCAAGTTTGACCATATCACTGCGCTCTTCGTCTTTCTCCTCTTCTTCCTTCTCTATTTGAGGAATAGAATTAACATCTGGCGAGAAAATCCTTTTCATGCGCAGATCTTTAATTGAGGACACCCACAAAGAATCTCTGCAATTCGTATCCAGAAAAGCTTCCACTGGTTTATAGCGAGGGATGGAACGGCTGGGGACAGGGTCGGGTCTGGAGAGACTGGATCGATTCCGGTGGAAATAGATCCGGGACGTGCTGCTGGTTGAAATGTCCGTAGATGGGTTAGGATTCGATGATGTTGACAAACTGGCTTCCTTTCTCTTGCAGGAAACAATCTTCACAGATGATAAGGACTCTTCCATGTTATTGAAGCCGAGCTTTTCCCTTGTGTTTCTTCAATGGAGCTAGGGTTTTGAGAGAGGGTTTTTTTAGAGGGAAGGTGGGCTCTATAATGGCGGGAAGATTGAGTGCTCTGTAATGGCGGGAAGGTGTTGTGGCATGTTTTGTTTTTTTTGTTTTTTTTTCTGACATGTAATTTCAAATAAATGTTTAATACGGGTTAGTGGGTTGATCCAAGACTCATCGGTGGGTCCCGGATGAGGTCGTTGGGATTTTTTTATTTCCTTAATTTTAATTTTTTGGGTTTTAAAAGGTAATATGGGATATATGTAATGATTTATACATTTTATTAAAGGGAAAATTGCCCAAATTACCCATTTTTTTTAACTTTGATCTCATTCTACCTATTGATATAGTGATACACCCCTAAATAATCCTAAATATAGATTTTGATTCTAAAATACCCATTTTTTGGAAAGTCAATTGATATTGTGGGCCCATGTGAGATGAGACACATTGACAATTGTCATTTTGTTGACTTTGATGTTGCAATACACAATTTTTATTTATTTATTAATTTGGTTGTTTCCAAATACAGTATTATTAATTAGTAAATTGTTAATTTATTCACGCTTTGTTATTAATTTATAATACTAACTAATAGTTTATAATACTAACTAATAGTACTAATTAGAGTTGGGAAACTATTGTTTCGAAAATAATATTTACTAATTATTTTCGAACATTATGTATTATAGCAATAATATTGTATAATAATGTTTCGAACATTATTTTCGAAACTATTCACTAACAATAATTTAATTAATTATTTTCCCATGCTCAAGTGATACCAATTATTATTTATTAATTAATTTAGGCAACAATTGTATAATTTATTTTCGAAAATTAATTATCTTCGAAACCTTTAATTTGTTAATGTTCGAAAATTTTGACCTGCACTTTTAATAATATTTTATTCATGTTAAAGCATTACCTATTATTAATTAATTATTTATATTTTAATTAATTTAGGCCTACTTTATTTTCGAAAATTAGTGCAATTGACTTAATTTTCGAAAACTTCAATTTATTAATCTTCGAAAATAAGGACATGCACTTTTAATAAAATTTTATTCATTTATTAATGAATTAATTAATTATTTATTTATTAATTCATTCATGCATGCTTTGGTTTCGAAAATTAGCAAAGTTGACTTCATTTTCGAAAATTAGTGCATGAAGCTTAATTTTTGAAAACTTCATTTTGTTAATCTTCGAAAACAAAGTATTGCACTTTTAATAATATTTTAATCATTGACACATATTAGTAATTAATTATTTATTTATTTATTAATTCATTTTGGCATACTTTGTTTCGAAAATTAGCAAAATGGACTTCATTTTTCGAAAATTTATAACAGTTGTCTTAATTTTCGAAACCTTCAATTTGTTAATCTTCGAAACATTAATCCATGCACTTTTAATAATATTTTAATCATGAACACCTATTAGTAATTAACTAATTATTTATTTATTTATTTATTTATTTATTAATTCATTCATGCATGCTTTGTTTTCGAAAATTAGCAAAATTAACTTATTTTTCGAAAATTTATAACAATTGGCTTAATTTTCGAAACCTTCAATTTGTTAATCTGGTCTTAATAAAGACATGCACTTTTAATAAATTTTTTTTCATTGGCTCCTATTATTAATTATTTATTTATTTATTTATTCATTTTGGCATACAATTGCATGATTTTTTTTTTTAAAATTATTTATGCAATTTTCGAAAATAATTATTTATGCAATTTTCGAAAATAATTAGTGCATGTATAAATTTATTTTCGAAAATAATTAATTAATGATTAAATTGCATGAAACAACACTTTTCGAAAATTGCATGATTAGTGCATGTCTAAATTTTATTTTTGGACAATTGCATGATTACATTTTCGAAGATAAGTGCATGCATGTCTAAATTTATTTTCGAAAATAAATTAGTGCATGTCTAAAATAATTAATTAATTTTCGAAAATAATATTTTACTCATAATTAATTTTCAAAAATAATTAGTGCATGTCTATATTTATTTTCGAACATAATTAGTGCATGATTAAATTGCATGATTAAATTTGCGAAAATTGCATGATTAGTGCAAGTCTAAATTTAATTTTCGAAAATAATTAGTGCATGTCTAAAATAATTAATTAATTTTCGAAAATAATAATTTAGTCATTCACTCCTATTGTTAATTAATTAGGAATTTTTATAGGAATTTTCGAAAATAAAAATGTTTGCCCATTTTTATAGGAATTTTCGAAAATGAAATACAAGTCGATGGAAAATTACTAAAATTATAATTAATCTTCTCGAACATTATCATGTAGTTTTCGAACATTAATTATAATCTTTTCCAAAATTATTAATATTATAACAATGGAAAAAAATAATCTTGGAACATAACTTTTCGAAACTTTGTGCATGTCCAAATTTTCAAAGAATAAAATATTACGAAGTGCATGTCCAAATTTTCAAAGAATAACAAATTAAAGTTTTCGAACAATACAAAAGTAGATTACGAAGATTAAGTCTAGTGAACTAATTTTCGAAATTAAGTCATGCAATTGTATGCCTAATGAATTTAATTTGGAAATAATTAATTAATAATAGGTGACAATGAATAAAATATTATTGAAAGTGTCTGTCCAAATTTTCGAAGATTAACAAATTAAAGTTTTCGAACAATTGCACTAATTTTCGAAAACAAATCATGCAATTTCATGCCTAAATTAATTAATAAATAAATAATTAATTAATAATAGGTGTCAATGAATAAAATATTATTAAAAGTGCATGACATAATTTTCGAACATTAACAAAATAGAGTTTTCGAACATTAAGTCAAGTGAATGAATTTTCTAATTTAATTAATAAAAAAATAAATAATTAATAATATAGTCAAAACAACATGAATAAAATAGTATTAAAAGTGCATGTCCAAATTTTCGAGCATTAACAAATTAAGGTTTTCGAAAATTAAGTGAGTAATTTTCGAAAACTAAGTCAATTGCACTAATTTTTGTAAATAAATCATTATTAAATAAATAAATAATTAATAATAGGTGTCAAATGAATACAATATTATTAAAAGTGCATGTCTTTTTTTTTTTGAAGATTAACAAATTCAAGTTTTCGACAATTATGTAACTGCACTAATTTTCGAAGATTAATTCTAACTACTAATCTTCGAAATTAAATCATGCAAAGTATGCCTAAATTAATTAATAAATAAATAATTAATTAACAATAGGAGTGAATGACTAAAATATTATTTTCGAAAATTAATTAATTATTTTAGATATGCACTAATTATTTTCGAAAATTAAATTTAGACTTGCACTAATCATGCAATTTTCAAAAATTTAATCATGCAATTTAAAGGTGCATGTCTTTTTTTCGAAGATTAACAAAATGAAGTTTTCGAAAATTAAGCTATGTCCTATAAATTTTCGAAAAGGAAGTCAATTTTGTTAATTTTCGAAAACAAAGCATACATGAATGAATTAATAAATAAATAAATAAATAAATAAATAATTAATAATAGGAGCCAATGAAAAAAAAATTATTAAAAGTGCATGTTTTTATTAAGACCAGATTAACAAATTGAAGGTTTCGAAAATTAAGCCAATTGTTATAAATTTTCGAAAAATAAGTCAATTTTGCTAATTTTCGAAAACAAAGCATGCATGAATGAATTAATAAATAAATAAATAAATAATTAATTAGTTAATTACTAATAGGTGTCCATGATTAAAATATTATTAAAAGTGCATGGATTAATGTTTCGAAGATTAACAAATTGAAGGTTTCGAAAATTAAGACAACTGTTATAAATTTTCGAAAAATGAAGTCCATTTTGCTAATTTTCGAAACAAAGTATGCCAAAATGAATTAATAAATAAATAAATAATTAATTACTAATATGTGTCAATGATTAAAATATTATTAAAAGTGCAATACTTTGTTTTCGAAGATTAACAAAATGAAGTTTTCGAAAATTAAGCTTCATGCACTAATTTTCGAAAATGAAGTCAACTTTGCTAATTTTCGAAACCAAAGCATGCATGAATGAATTAATAAATAAATAATTAATTAATTCATTAATAAATGAATAAAATTTTATTAAAAGTGCATGTCCTTATTTTCGAAGATTAATAAATTGAAGTTTTCGAAAATTAAGTCAATTGCACTAATTTTCGAAAATAAAGTAGGCCTAAATTAATTAAAATATAAATAATTAATTAATAATAGGTAATGCTTTAACATGAATAAAATATTATTAAAAGTGCAGGTCAAAATTTTCGAACATTAACAAATTAAAGGTTTCGAAGATTATTAATTTTCGAAAATAAATTATACAATTGTTGCCTAAATTAATTAATAAATAATAATTGGTATCACTTGAGCATGAGAAAATAATTAATTAAATTATTGTTAGTGAATAGTTTCGAAAATAATGTTCGAAACATTATTATACAATATTATTGCTATAATACATAATGTTCGAAAATAATTAGTAAATATTATTTTCGAAACAATAGTTTCCCAACTCTAATTAGTACTATTAGTTAGTATTATAAACTATTAGTTAGTATTATAAATTAATAACAAAGCGTGAACAAATTAACAATTTACTAATTAATAATACTGTATTTGGAAACAACCAAATTAATAAATAAATAAAAATTGTGTATTGCAACATCAAAGTCAACAAAATGACAATTGTCAATGTGTCTCATCTCACATGGGCCCACAATATCAATTGACTTTCCAAAAAATGGGTATTTTGGGATCAAAATCTATATTTAGGGTTATTTAGGGGTGTATCACTATATCAATGGGTAGAATGGGATCAAAGTTTAAAAAAATGGGTAATTTGGGCAATTTTCCCTTTTATTAAATCATATATACATTTAATTATATATAACATATAAAAAAGTTTTAACAAATAGTTCTTTGATTAAGATTCTTTTATTCCTAAAAAAAAATGACTCACCTCAACCTTAATACTTGCATTTGTTAATAATTTCTATCATTATTTGTTATATCTCATTTACGTGTTCATAGGGAAGCAAATATTTTTGAAAGTAATAAATTATACCATGATTTTCTTATAGTTGCCTCCTTTTTTAGCCATAATTATAAAAAATGTTATAAATTTATCATAAATATATATATATATATATATATATATATATATATATGTGTGTGTGTCATAGAGTGTGGGACATGTGTACAACTATACCCAAAAAAATAATATTATATATTTATCAATATATATCTCTAAATACATACATATTTACGATTTTATCATTACTCAATAAATATTCCTAAATAAGTAGGAATTGCTAAAGTAAAGTTCTCCCCTCCATCACTTTCTTCGTATTTTCATTCCTTGCCTTCTTTCAAGGTAAGCAGTTTTTTTTTTTTTGCCTTTTATATTTAATACACATTATACTTATTAATGTTCTATCATTATTCATATGTATTATTTAGTTTAACTTATTAGTTAGTTAATTTGATGTTTTTTTTTCATAAATTAGGGTTTGTGCCCTTTTCATATGTGTGTATGAAATTAATTGATTTTATGATAAAAAGAGTTTATTAACTTTTTTGCCCCGTAACTTAGGGGGTCTGGCCTTTTCGGACCATAACTTTTCGGGCTGGCAATTTAGGACTATAATTTTTCGGGCTTCGCGAATTTTGCCCAAATTGCTTAATTGGGCTCAAATCGCACGTGAAACGCACGTGTTGTCGCGAAAACGGGCTATTTTGCTGATTTGGCAATTTTTTTCACCCGTGACATTTCCATTTTGTTTGAAGGTGCCCTCCACGTGTATAATCGTACCCCAAATGCCCTAAATGAACAAAACAGAGTAATTTTTCCCCCAAATCAACCAAAATTCCCAATTTGCGCTAGAACCCTAAAATCCTTAACCCACCTAATCTGCAAGAATAATCTATCTTGTAGTCATTCCATCTCCAATACGCAACCGTAACGCCCATTTGAATCATCCAAAGTAAAAACCCTAGCTTTAAGCCCCAAATCGACAGAGCGGAAATTTACAGAAGATGGTGAAGAGACGTGACAAAAAATTAATCAACTTCCCACCACCCCGATATGGTAAGCTCTTGTTTTTTATCCTCCTTATTTTCTGTTTTGTTTGTGTTCTCAAATTTCTGAGCACTGAAATGAGGGCTTTTATAATCGAGTTTGTGGTCCACCCTGTCATGCTCGTCTATTTTTTATAATTGTTGTGGCTTTTTTTTTCTATTTTTTCTATGTCCTTTCATAATTGTTGTTGAAAACTGAAATTTGGGGGGTTGCATTTATGTTGTAGTTGAGGCAGACATGTGGGGTATATGGTTCTTTATTTTGTTAGTTTTGTGGTCCTGAGTCAATACTTTATGTCCTAAATTGCCAGCTTGCAGGAAATGAGTCTTTTTTAATAATTTTTATGTGTCTTTTTTGTTGTTGTTGACAGATTCAAAAACCCCATTCATTTCAATTGTGATTCATTACGGAGGTGAGTTCATAACTTACCCTTCGGCTGAATATAAGGGTGGATCATTGATTGTATATGATTTTGTAGAACCTACGTTGATTACCCTTGAAGATTTGCAAAGGTTTACTGAAATTGAGTTAGGTGATTTCAATAGGAGGTTCTTCTTTAAGCAAAATAATGGGTTTAGATTGTTGCATAGTGATGAATTATTTAGAGAATGTGCACTGTTGCATGTACCAGTTAAGGCATTTCATGTATTTGCTGAAAAACTAGAGAAAAATGATGATGATGAGGTTGTTGCTAATGAATTTCCTGAGTTAATGAATGCTGAATGTGGTGATGTAAATGCTAATTCTGATGATGAATTATCTTTTGGATTGTTTGATAGTTATTATAATATGCCTAGTTCTGATGAAAATGAAGAAATTGAGGAAGTGGATATGGGTAGGGCAGAGGGGGAGATGGAGATGGGGACTGAAATGGGGAGGGAGACAGGGGCTGAAACTGGAATTGGGGAGGCAGGGGATGAGTCTGATGAATCTGATGTGAATGTAGATGGGGTGAACTTTGATGAATACAAGGACTCCGATGGTGAGGATAGACAACCTAATTTCCCAATTTTCAACAATGAATGTGTGTATGATCCTATTTTCTCTATTGGCTTAACTTTTAGTAATAAGGAAGAATTTAAAAAGGCTATTAACTCTCATGCTGTCAACACACATAGGTCTATCAAATTTACTAAGAGTGATCCTTGTAGATGTTATGCAATTTGTGCTGATACTACATGTGGGTGGAGGGTCAATTTGAGGAAAGTTGCAGGTGAGAATACCTTTAGGGTCAGATTGTACAATGAAATACATGTGCCACCACTAGGAATGTAAAAAATGTGAAAACAAAATGGTTGAGTGAGAGATACATGAAAAAATTTATAAGTGATCCAAAACGAAGAGTGCAAGGGTTTAGGCAAGACATAATTGAGGAGATTGGGTGTAGTGTGTCTAAGGATGTAGCTTATAGAGCTAAGAGAAGGGCTCTAAAGATGATAGAGGATAATCTGGATGCCCAATATGGTAAGCTTTGGGATTATGCACAAGAGTTAAGAAGAAGTAATCCTGGGTCCATAGTCATTTTAGGGACTGAAACTGATGATGATGGATGCAACAGGTTTGACAGATTTTATGTGTGTCTTAGTGCTTGCAAACAGGGGTTTAGTGCAGGGTGTAGGCCAATCATTGGAGTGGATGGCTGTTTTTTAAAAACAAAGTATAAAGGGATGCTCTTGACAGCTGTAGCAGTGGATGGCAATAACGGTATATATCCCTTAGCTTATACTGTAGTAAGTAAAGAAAACACAGAAATTTGGGAGTGGTTTTTGAGAATTTTGAGATTAGACTTAGGCATCTACAAGGACCATGAGATGACATTCATTAGTGACAAGCAAAAGGGCCTTGTACAGGCATTTGGAGAGGTTTTTCCAGGTTCTTCACATAGGTTTTGTGTAAGGCATTTGCATGCCAATTTTAAGCTTGCAAGGTATAGAGGATTAGCTTTGAAAAATTGTTTGTGGAATGCTGCAAGTGCCACTACTGTGGGTGAATTCAAGAGGGCTATGAATGCTCTGAAGACCATGAATGAGGGTGCTTGGCAATGGTTGAATGAGAAGCCTGCTGAGCAGTGGACAAGATCACACTTTTCTGAATTTCCCAAATGTGATATGCTGCTCAACAATGTGTGTGAGGTTTTCAATGCTTGTATTCTTGAAGCTAGGGAGCTGCCTATCCTAAGTATGCTTGAGTGGATTAGAGAATGACTCATGAAGAGGCTTCAAGCTGGTAGAGAAAAGGCATCCAAGAAGTGGAATGGACACTTATGCCCAAGAATCTCCAAAATTTTGCAGAAGACAACTGAAAGAGTGAATGATTGCATTCCAATCAAGGGAGATAGCAAGCATTACCAGATTGGATGTTGTGATGGAAGTCAGTACATAGTGAATTTAGATGTCCAGGAGTGCAGCTGCAGAAAGTGGAGTTTGAGTGGGATTCCATGCAAGCATGCCTTGTGTGCAATCTATCATGAAAATGAAAATCCGGAAGACTATGTTGACTTACACTACACAGTAGATGTGTACAAACTGGTATATGCATCTTCAATCAAAGGGATAAATGGAGAATCTTTGTGGGAGGAGACACATTTTGTAAAGCCATTACCACCAATGATATCAAGGGGAGTTGGGAGACCTTCAAAGCTAAGAAAAAAGGACCCAAATGAAGACAAGACAACTAAGACTGCAAGGAGGTTGAAAAGGCAACAACAAACCATAAAATGTGGAAAGTGTGGTCAGCAAGGCCATAATAAAAAGACATGTCCAAGCAATGAGGAAGGGTGTTCTACTAGCAATTCAAAGGTAAATTTTAATTTTTTCTGCTTTCTTTCAATTTGCATGTTACATCACTCTGACATTGTGCTCTGTCTTGTAGATGCTGCGGAAGGATGCCACAGGGCAGAGATTAGAGAATGCTAATGATGGAGATGATGTAAGTCTAAATTAGATTAGATGTTTGAATTAAATGATTTACTTTTCAGAGCAGTGGAATTATGAGTATTTTGTTAGATGTCACCTAGTAAGATTGTTGTTCTAAATGTTGATTTGGGCTTGCTGATACTGGAAGTTTCTTATAATGGATTTTTTAGTACTTAGTTGGATGCTCATTGTTTCTTATGCAATCTGTTTATAGTTTGGTGAGGAAACATATCCTGATGGAGATGAGACACATATTGCAGTGGATTCCACACAACCAGATGTAATGGTATTGAATTAGATGCTACAAAATTCTTATACTGGAATTATAACTACTTAGTTAGATGCTTAAAGTTTAGATTTTGATGAAATATTATTTCTTGCCAGGACCACACTGAATTGGGGCCAACACAAGCTTCTATTGTGCAAGAATTTCCAACTCAGGAGACACAAGATGTTCCAGGCCCTTCAATGCATGATCAGCTGCAAGAGGGACAACAAACTAAAGGGGTAAAGCCAAAAGGACCTACAAGTGGAGGCAAAAAGTTTGTACTGCTGTCAGAGTTGCAAAAGAAGTCAAGGAAGGGCTAAACACTAGTTGATGAAATACTATTGTTGATTTGCCATTTTGTAGACCCTGATGTTGTTTTGGAATGATGATTAGTTAGTTAAACTTGTGTAGTTGGTGGTTTTGTTTTGGAATGCTGCTTTTCTTTTAGAATGGTGATATGTTAAACTATTGGAGACATTTCACATTTTGCTAAGAAATGCAGTGTATTTATAATGAATCAATTATAAGTGTTTTTGCTTCTTCATCTGTTTTGCAGCTGGAAGTTCATGCATCACAATAATTCATCACAATAATTCATAGAGCTGCAAAAATAGCAAATTCAAAACTTGATCCAAAACTTAACCAAATTCAAGGGTTGCAAATACATTACTGCATACAGCAAGGGCATACTAACTTGATCCAAAACTAAGCCTCTTAGACAAAACTTGCAAACTACAAATCTTACAAACTACAAGCAAAAACTACGCCATGTTCAACCAAGCCCAACAACAAACACTACAAACTACTGGAATACAAAACAACATTTTCAGTAGCCTTCTATGAATATTTTTGAGCTGATCAATCTCCAAACCCATTGTAGTAATAGTGTCATTCAACCTTGCATTTTCAACATCCTTTGCATTGATCCTCCTCAAGAGTTCGGGAATCAAAGCTGTTGATCTACGACACATAGGAGGGTCCTCCCAAGCAAAAAAAACGACATCCATCTCTCTGCAAAATTGAAGCAAAAAATATGCCAAAACAGAATTCATATTTACAAACAAATAATGGGGTTCTACAAAAAATATTTTCAACAAAATCCTGATAAAACTACTCTCAACTCTGTAATGCATTGATGTCTGCAATATTCTATTTATGTTATAATTCATTAAAATAGCCACTCTCAACTCGACGCAACAATCAGACAAAAAAATGCCCTAAAGACAATCATAACCATTTCAAAGAGACTAAGAAAAAGGTTCCAAACCGAACCAGCTCAAAGGCAACAAAACCATCACCGACACTCTCAAAAGGAAGTTGAATTACACAGCTACATGTTACTTACATTATAATTGAGGCATGAAGAGAACCTTCTTCCCGGGTTTTCATTGCTCTAAGAGGTACGGATAACAGCCCTTTTTCCACAATTGCAATTCATCTCGCCTATTATGTACGACATTTTCGAAACAGAGGATGGGTTGTGCGATTTCAAGGCTTGGCTACGGGTTCTCACCAAATTGGGGGAAAATTAGGGTTCGCAAATGGGAATTTGGGGATTTTGTGTTAATTCAGCCAGGTGGAGCGAGCAAAAAATTTAAATGGAAATGCCACGGGTGAAAAAAATTGCCAAATCAGCAAAATAGCCCGTTTTCGCGACAACACGTGCGTTTCACGTGCGATTTGAGCCCAATTAAGCAATTCGGGCTCAATTTGGGCAAAATTCGCGAAGCCCGAAAAATTATAGTCCTAAATTGCCAGCCCGAAAAGTTATGGTCCGAAAAGGCCAGACCCCCTAAGTTACGGGGCAAAAAAGTTAATAAACTCTGATAAAAATGTTGTAATTTCTTCTTATAATTGTTATGGATTGTTATTGTAGTTGTGAATTCGTTATATAATTGAAATTATTTAATTTTATATGATTATATTCTTAACATTTACTATTAATTCAATTAGAAATGAAGATATGCAAAAAGATGATGGATTTCGAGATTTACTTGATCTTGGTGTTCTTTCGAAGATCCTAGTAGAAACAAATAAGCATGTGACTTATCCAATAATTTATTTGCTTATCAAATTGGTGTTAATTCTCCTAGTTGCTATTACAAGTGTAGAAAATAGTGTTTTTAGAAATGACATATATTAAAAATAAATTGTTGAATAACATGAATGATCAATTATTGAATGATTGTTTGCTCACTCTCATTGAGATAAATATGTTTTTACAAATTTATGACGAAAATATAGCATATTGCTTCCAGAAAATGATGACTCGAAGGATCAAATTGTAGTTTGTAATTATAACTTTTAGTTCAACATTTTGTATTATATATTCATATATTTTAATTGAACAACTATTCATATATTTTAATTGAACAACTTTTCGAACAATATTTATGCTTAATTTTTTTCTATTATATATTTACTCATTTGTTGATACCTCATCTTTTAAAGTCTGAATCCATCACTGTATGTAAGCCAACATAACAATATAAAAGCACACTTGACTTCAATTATCAAGTCTTTCCTAACTTTGCATTTTGATTCAGGGATTTGATTTTTAAAATAATAATTTATCGTGGAATTAGTTGTAAATAATAATTTAGTCCAATGAGAGTAAGACGAGTAGATTGCTATCGCTAACTTTTGGCCCACAATGTCAAAATAAATACCCATCAAGAGTATTACTCATTTAGGCCTATTTTAAACCAACTACATCTTCTGAGGTTTTATCTTCTATTTTATTATTTTTAATATAATTATATATAAATTAATAATATTATTTTTATATTTATTTGTATTTTAAATCTATTTAATTTAGCAAGTTGGTTTTGTTTCAATTTCACTTTCCTATTTCTTTAGGGTTTTATATATTTTAATATTCTTTATAATTTTTAAAAGATCAATCAAATTCTGCTGAATTTCTATGTGCGCTGCAGCCTGCAGTTATTACCTTTGTTTTTTTAATATTTCATGTCAAAATCTATCAATCCAAACTCAACCATAGGTCCATAACACTTTCCAAAAGGTATAAAAAACTCAATAATTATTAAAGGGTAAATTACATTTAAAACAAACATGAATTTAGGGTATGTTTTTTATTTACAATATGAACTTTAGATGCTTTTATTATAAATAAAAAATTTATTATTCATATCAAGTCGAGATATGATTGGGATTTTTGAACTCCATTTACTCACATGGAACTTTGGATGATAGCATTTTTTTTAAAAAGTTTTTTCACAAATTCTGTAATTAATTAATTGTTTTAGTATTTTTTTTTTAAATTCAATTTGGGTAATGATAAGGATATAAAATTACACATCAGTTGGCATACATTCTGAGCTCCACATTAACAATTAAGCTTGAAATGCACGATCATGTGTCAATTTAATAAAAATTATAAATTGGTAATTTATTGTGTCAACGTCCAATGTTATGTATGTTTTAAATGAAAGTTGAAACCCTAAATCCGTATTTTTTAATGTAATTAACTCATTATTAAAACACATATTAGATTCATTATGGCCCATAGTATTTATTTGAATTAAATTCAATTTTGATCTCTATGTAAAACATTTTTCATTTTTTAACTATAAAACATCTATTTTCCAATTTTTATCCATTATATTTTGATTTTTTTTATTATAATTCAATTTTTATCGAAATTTTCAAAATCATTAATGGCTGAAATTAGAAAAAAATTAAAATATAAAAATTGAGAAATGAATACAACTTGATTGTAAAAAAATAAAATTGACTTCTCTCTTTTATTTTTCCTTCATATTTGAATACAATAACTGCAAGTTATTCAAAACCAATTAGATAACACTACAAACAAAGACGTAACAAAATCAAATTCATCGAAACATTAATTAATAAATATTAATATTTGTAACGAAAAATTAATTAATAATTTTGAAAAGTGGTCGCAAACTTCAACAACGTTTGTGGCAGTGTCATGCATGACAACATAAGTAACATCATAGTGATTCGACCATTTAGTTCTTGTCTCTATGCAATCAGTATTCTTAACCTAAGTACAGTTTGTCTACAAATACCAAAAGCAGCTCATGTGCATTTGGATATCTATCAATTTCAGACATCTAATAATCAAACATTGTCCACATAATTTATTAACAATTTTGTCTTAGAATTTTATGCACAAACGTCATCTCAAACGTCACATTATATATATTATCCAAATTTAACTTTTTATGACATGCATGAATTTTGCCAAGCTACACAAACCAACTTTATGATTTCTAACAATTTCAAATCCCAATATTTTATCTATGTATGGATTATATCTCAATCTTTCTTTTTTCTTTTTTTTTTCATGTTGGGTCACAATCTTCTGTAATAAGTAGTAATTTTATTCCTGTTTAATACTTTCAATATGTTATTAGTGACAAAAATATTTTGAAATATAAGATAAAACATAACGTTCGGGACAGAATTATTGCATAAATTAACTAACAAAATTGAAATGAGAATACAGATAAATAATAGGTAGCCAAATTATTAAAAAAAAAAATTAGATACAAAAATTTTATTTTTAATTTAACTGCAGAATATACGTCTTTAAAATATGCTAGTAACGAATTTTGTATTGAATAATTTACCCAACACACGAATATGCTACTAATTTTTAAAGAAAAGGAAGCATGCATACACATTTTTATAAAATGAGATTGTATATATTCAACTCTGCCCACCAACTCACCGTGAGCACGTTAATATGTGTCCACAATTAATATATCAAAATTTTAAAATATTTATTAATTTCAATTTTCATATAATTAGGAGATCTAGAAGATCATTACACTTTATCGATGGACATTTAAATATTTTTTTATATATATAATATTTTTTGACATATTAAATAAACTATTAGGTACATTACCATAATATTTGTGAAAGATGTCGTGTATATATATATATATATATATATATATATATATATATATATATATATTATTGTATATATATATTATTATATTTTCCTTGGCTTGATCTATCTCTAATAGTTGTATTCCATTATATATTATTATATTTTCCTTAGCTTGATCTATCTCTAATAGTTGTATTCCATTATTCCATTATATATATATATATATAGAGAGAGAGAGAGAGATTTATTCGTTGTTATTTCAATTTGTCGCCTATTTCTATATAAGACTAAATTTTGTGATCACTTTATCGAGTTTTTTAATGCATAAATCCATCGGAAAAAAATGGTGTGGTTGTATGTTATATATATCGAGTTTTTATTCATTATGCTTTTTGTGCTGCTGAGATTTTCTTTAATGAAATCATTCACTCAATAATACAAACAAAAATTATCACATAATCAGAATTAAAGTGTTACTTGTTGGATGGCTTCCACGATGAATACTAAATGAAAAATTAAATACAACACAATATTCAAGAGTGAGTGAGTGAGTGACAAGGATATTGAATATTATATTATATTATATTATAAAAATATTACATAATTTTATGTAATATTTATAAAAGTATTATATAATCCAAATAACAAATATAATGTAAGCTAGCTCGACCAGTTAAATTATTATTTATCAAATTATAATTTGTTAAATTAATCATAAATTTAATCTTGAACCAAATGAATGACTTGTCAGGTTACATAATATTATATATATATATAGTTATTTGATATAAAAAAATTATTATCGCGTGGTTAAAGTATTAATTAACACACATAGATGATTATCGCATACGCATCTTTGTAGTATTGAAGGTTTCTACAAATTCTCTATTCCATTTCAAAACAATTATCATAAATTATGTATTTCTAATGATATATATGATCAATACATAACATTATTAAAAGTAAGAAAATAATAAATGAAAAATCAAAATGTAAACAATATTCTAAGGTGAGTGAGTGAGAAGGATATAGACTTAACTTGTGCATGAAATTACCAAACAACCCCTCACCATCCACATCTCACTCTATATATTATATAGATTCACCTAAATCCACACATATTACAATTCATTTCTTCCTACAATATCATCTTATTTTACTCTATAACCCACTACCTAGACATATTCTGCTCCACCAATGGAAAGGCGCCACGTGCTCCTAATAACATTTCCGGCTCAGGGCCACCTGAACCCAGCCCTCCAGTTCGCCAAGAGGCTCATCAACATAGGCATCCACGTCACCTTCGTCACCAGCGTCTACGCGCGCCGCCGCATGCCGGCGGCGGCCTCCGCTGCCAAGGGCCTCACATTTGTCTCCTTCTCCGATGGCTACGACGATGGCTTCCAGCTCCACTCCGGCGACCCCAAGAAGTACCACGCCGAGATAAGAAGCAACGGCTCCAAGTGCCTGAAAGAAGCCATCGCCGCCGCCGCCGCGAACGGCCACCCCATCACCTCCTTAGTCTACACACTCCTCCTCCCGTGGGCTTCCCAGGTGGCGCGTGAGTCCCACATCCCGTATGCTCTGCTCTGGATCCAGCCCGCCACCGTGCTCAACGTGTACTACTACTACTTCAATGGCTTCGGCGATGAAATATCTGCATGCTTCGATGAGCCCTCGTGGAGAATCCGAATCCCCGGGGCTCCATTGCTGTCGAAACGGGACCTTCCGTCGTTCTTGCTCCCATCGGAGATCAACAACTTTGCCTTGCCGACGTTCAAGGAGCAGCTGGAGGTGTTGGATATGGAGCCAAACCCTAAAGTGCTTGTTAACACTTTTGATGCATTGGAGATGAATGCACTCCGAGCCATTGAAAAGTATGAGTTGATCGGAGTCGGGCCATTGATTCCATCGGCTTTCTTGGACGGTCGGGATCCGACGGATAGGTCCTCCGGCGGAGATCTCTTCAAGAACTCCGACGAGGGTTACATGGAGTGGTTGGACTCGAAGAGCGAGTCGTCGGTGGTGTACGTGTCATTTGGGAGCTTGTTGAGGCTAAAACCGTCGCAAATGGAGGAGATAGCGAAAGGGTTGTTGGACACGAAGAGGCCGTTTCTATGGGTTATCCGCTCTAAAGAAAATAGCACGATTAACGAGGACAAGGAAGAAGACGAAATGTTAAGTTTTTTTGATGAGGTGGCAAAGGTGGGGAAGATAGTGGAGTGGTGCTCGCAGATGGAGGTGCTGACTCACCCCTCGCTGGGATGCTTTGTGACGCATTGTGGGTGGAACTCGACTCTTGAAAGCCTGTCATGTGGCGTCCCTGTCGTGGCGTTCCCATATTGGACCGATCAGGGGACGAATGCGAAGCTGATCGAAGACGAGTGGAGGTTTGGGGTTAGGGTGAGGGCCAATGGAAAAGGGATGGTTGAGAGTGGGGAGATAAGGAGGTGTGTTGAGGAGGTGATGGAGAGTAGAGAGTTGAGAGAGAATGCTTTCAAATGGAAGGGTTTGGCAAGACAAGCTGTGGGGGAGAATGGATCATCTTATAACAATTTAAAGGACTTTTTTCTAACATGTTAGATCATGAGAATACTTCTTAGTGTTTGATATAGAGTCATGTTCCTAAATATTGCCATCACACGTTTCAATTTTGTAATTTATATTGTAATATAATGTAATGATTTTCGGGGAAAATTTCATTTTTGGTCCTGTAGAAATGGGCTCGGGCTGATTTTGACCCTAAGGTACAAAAGTGGTCCAAATTTTATCAAACTTAGTCCTGTCTGTTAGTTCAGTTGACGGAAACCGTCAGACTTCATTTTTAGCGCGAAAACCAGTTTGATATCAATTTTTCCTGTTTTTTTTTTTTGAATCAACAGCTATTTTACAGCCTTTAAAACAGCTATTTTCCCTGTTTCCTATCACTCTAAAAACTGAAGATTTAATACAAGAATGAGCTTATTACAATCAAAATCATCATTAATTAGCTTCAAACATGACTAGTGCATCAGTGATGCACACTAGATCCATAATATACACTCTACAACAATGTGATTTGAATCGAAGCAAGATACACTTACTCGTACGAGCATTTCTTATTACCAAATCAGACACGCATACTATCTCGCAATTGTCAGCTCCCCAATCTCATCATCTTCAAAAACCATGTCTGAGCTCTCTCTCACCGATGCATTTGGCCTTAATTTAGACACTACAACCACCAAGAATCATGGCATGTACATTAGGCCTATGACTATCACCTAATCGAAGAATCTCTAATCTTAAACTAGACACCCTTTTTGCTGATTCCATCTTTGTTTCCAAACCATCATTAGCCTCACAATCCGGGCTGCCCATTAACTCCATCAAATTACACCGAACCCCCAAATCCGAGTACAATCGTCCCGTTTTTTTCTATGCTCTCCCAACTTTAGCATCACCATCATCAAGGCTCCTAGTTTCACCAGCTTTAGCCATTGATTGAACAGGTCTACCCACATTCTCCACCATCAAACAAGGATTAGCTAAGACATTCCAAGAATGAAGAGGAACCAGTTTACTCAACTCACTTAAACACTCGACCACCTCCTTCATAGATGGCCTTCTCTCCCTACAATTCCTCACGCATTTCGCCGCCACCACCACTAACATCTTCCTCACCACTGCATCCTTAGGAGGTGCAACTCTTGGATCATAAACAGCCAACAGTTTCCCTCTCCTTATCAAGGGAATAGCCCAATCAACAATCGAAGGTGGCGAATTCCCTAATCACAAAGAACAAGAAAAAACCCAACCCCAAATGCAAAAAAATTTAATTGCTAACTAACCATTCATATTTGTCCAACCATCGATTTCCACAGAGGAGCATTCACTTGCGATTTCCGCCTCACCATAGCTCTTCTCAGTGATTTCAGCTTGGGAATTAGGCTTGGAGATTTGGGGAAGATTTGGGGGATGATTTGGGGATTAGGTTGGCAATTAAACTAATTTGGAAATTAGGGTTAAGTACAATGGGAAGAAGACATTGTCTGTTCCGTGACAAATTCAAAGAACTAACGGGCACGTACCTCACACGTGTTATCTCTGTTAAATTTTGGACGGAAATTTGTGGAGGGTCAAAAAAGAGTGAATTTGAACCAAAATCGGCTCGAGCCCATTCCTACAGGGCCAAAAATGAAATTTTCCCTGATTTTCATTAGTATAAATGTATATTTTTTGCTATATTGAGATTTATATTCTTGTTCTTTATAAGAAGATATGTTTTATAATTTAGTTTCAAAGAAAATTATTTCATTAGTCCATTAAAAAATTAAGATATGAAGAAGAAAAATTGTTTTTAAAAAGAGTTATGTTTCCTAATGTTTTAATTGTTATTCTATGACACCCTTGTAACTAAAATTATGATTAGTTATATATATTAATTTAAAATATTTAAATAAATAAATGATTTTAAGTGAATACATTATTACATTGTACACTTTTTAAATGAAAGATGGACATGTTAAGGGTATCTCAAGCAGTGTACAAAAAAATACTGTAATTTTTGTATTTTTATATAAAAGTAGTGTGCTAATTCTTTACACTAAAAAGGAATACTTCATAAAAATAATAGAAAAAGGTTTTAATACAACATTTGATTTGCGTTGAATCCAATGTAAGATTAACGATTGAGATAGTTTACCTTTAACTTTTAAAGCATTGCTTGAGTGAAAAATTTTAAAATCTTAAGAATCCATCACACTGCTTGAGACGCTCTAATTTATATTGATAAAACATACATGACGCTCGTATGCTCGTATTTACATTAATAAAACATACATAACACTCTTCTTTTGGGATGGGTAGACATGGTCAACCGGTTCGGAAAATTAGAATTGAATCGGAATCGAATCGAGGACAACAGTTGGAAAACCAACAGTTTGAAAAATTGTTGACCCGATTTCGATTTTAAATTAGAATCTTAAAATGTGGTTTACCAATTCGATTTCGGTTCGACATATGTTTGAACCGTGAAATTATGGTTTAACTAGTGGTTCAAACCAATGATTTTTCATTTTTTTTTATTAATTTTAGGGTTTGTGATATGTGGACCACTTAGATGAGTCAACTATTAATGATCAATGGTCGAAATGATTTGATCGTTGTGAACCGGTGGTTCGAATTGGCCGATTCAATTTTTTTTAAAACCACGTGGACGGTCATAATGTCATCAAAAAAATCGGACAAACCGATGGTTCGAACCACCAATTTCGATTGAACTATCAATTTACAAATCGAAACCGTTATCCCATGGTTCGGTTTCAATTTGCCTTCAACCGATTCGCGTTAAACTGGTTGCCCACCTCTAGATAGGGGTATTTTGTTGATTAAAACTAGTATAGATCCAATGCAATACATAAGCTTTATTGAAATTAATATTTTTTAGAAATTAAGATAAAAATGTAATTAATTTTTTTAGTAAGTGATATAATAATTTGACTTATAATTTTGATTAATTATAAAATAAATGTCTTTATGGTAATAAAAATATATTTTAGCGAAAAATATTTAAAAATTTTATTAAATTTATTTTTAGGGGAGTTTGCAATACACATACTTTAACTATATGTTATATTAAATCTAAATTAAAATCAAATTCTTATAAAAATAAGACATAAAATACAATATATTCAGAATTTGTTTATAAATATGTATTAACAAAAATTATATAACTTCATATTCTTTTATTAGTATTTTCTTCTATGTACATTAATTATAGCTAGCAACAATTTTCTTTTTTTGAATTTACTATTGTTAGCTTTTCTTAAAAAATTATTTTATAATCACATCGTCTAAAATGTATTTGTAATGTCAATTTATTTACATAATTTTCTTATTCATGATATGGATGATTTTTTTTTTTTAATCTTAATCCTTAAGTACATAGAATTTTATTATATGTATTTTTTCTCTTAAGAAAATACATGTGTGCAGTTAAAATTAATCTTTCCTATTTGCTTCAATATTTTAATTATATGTATATTTATATGTAATAAATGAGATAATATTAATAAATAATATTTCTTTTTTTATTTCAAAATTAAGTTATTATTCATTATAGATTATTTGAAAACTACTAATATAATAGTTAATGACTTATTTAATTTAGCATTAGTTTGATTGATATAAAATAGACTTAAACATAATTTACCTGAGGTTTTAGTTTTGGAGAGAATCAAATCAATAAGAGATTGACACATGTACTTAAAAAAATTTCTTTTAGTATGTATTAAAGATGAGAAGGGATGACGTGCCCTTGGGGTACAGTATATTTCAAACCCCAACTCTAATACTTTTAAATAATACGAATAATACTTTTATATATAACAAGTAATACATTAATTAATATTTTTCATTAAAACATATATTTTATTTGTACAAGTAAATATTTTATGAGTAAACAACTAATATCTTATTAATATATCTTATTAAAACATATATTTCAATCATACGAGTAATACCCTAAAAGTAAGTAACTAAGTCTTATGAATATACAACTAGTATTTCTCAATAATATCTTTCACAAAAACATATTCAACTATTATTTTTCATTAATATCTTTTATTAAAACATATATTTCAATTATATAAGTAATATCTTATGAGTAAACAATTAATATTTTATGAATATACAATTAGTTATACATTTTACTGAACAACTAAAATTACTAAGAATATATTTTAATAATATAAGTAATACCTTATAAATATACAACTAATAACTTATAAGTATATATTTAATACATTTACAGATATATCCGTTTTTGACAATAAAGATATTTCCAGAAGCTCATGTGTTAGATTTCACAACTTTGTACAGAAAAAAAGAGATTATATTTTTTACATATGATCACTTATGTAGAAAAATGATTCAACATGTAAGCTCATAAATAAGAAATTTAATATGAGAATCCAACCATGTTGTATTTGCATTCTTATGTAGTTGGTTGTTTCTTGATTTAGAATTTCTGTTCTCACTTTAGTAGTATTAAAATCATTTTTGAACTCATAATTATAATGTTTTTCAATTTTTAATTTTATAATTACCATAATTTTTTAATTTAATTTCATAACTTAAGAATATGTTTGATTTTAATTTAATTTTATTCAAAAATTTGAATTTTCAAGAAATATCAAATGTGAAATTCTTATTTTGAAACTAAGAGCATTTAGAATAGATCAAAGATCAAAGGTTATAGTTAGGTAAGTATAACGGGATGTCATTGAAGGTGTATGCAAGGATGAAAATATTTGGAAATATTTTTGATATATCTCCGATATTTTTATTTTTTTATGTAACCCATATAATAACAGCCTACATATTTTTTCGATATTTATCGATATTTCTCCAATATTTTTCTTATATTTTCATAAATTTGAGATACCGATACTTTCATCGATGTCTGCATAATTGATTGCCCAAATGGGTTAGTGCAAGTGTGTACAGGCGCCTGCACTATATCTATATGTCAGCCTTTTCGATATATTTATTTATTTATTTTGCTTCTTTTACTAATTCTATCATTGGTTGAACTGAACCTTTGGCTTTGGATAAATATTACTACTTTTGCTCTTTTTAATTTCTATATATCCACTTTCAATTTGCAAAATATATCTAGGGGTGGAAATGGGTTCCCATACGAAATTATTATATTCGAGGAACATATATCTCGTGGGGGATTCAAGTTTCTTAAATTTGATTTTCTATAAGTTACATTTTTTTTATTAATTTTTTAATAAATAAATATCAAAATAATTAAAACAACTCACAAACATCAATTATTAATCCAACATAACATCATGTGAAATATCTAACAAGTCAATTTCATACAATTGAAGATATGAAATATCTAACAAAAACATCAACAAATCATCTCTTTGTTAATTAATATATTTTTTAATTAATATATATTTTAATAAATAATACTAAATGGATAGGGTGGGGGCAGGAATATCATCCTCATACCATTCCTATAATTTTTAAATGAGGAATCACCATCTCTGCTGTATTCTTCAATTCGATCAGGGAATCCCACCCCATTAATATTGGTACCCAACAAGGATGGTTTCCCACACAAAAATTACCACCCCTAAATATATCTATTTGATTAGATTTTTTTGAATTTTTTTCAATTTTGAGATTACAATCATGAATACTTTTATTTTTCTTTTTCTATTATTGGCTTAATTTTGAATATATATTTAATTAAATTTTAGAAAAAATATAAAAGTATACCAAATCAAAATGGATAAATTTCATAACAAGACCCAATTTATAAATTAATTTTCAATTCTGAACTCGGATTTTAAAGTTTCTCAATAAGAGGCTCAATTTAACATTTTTTTTTCAATTCAAGGCTTGAAATTTAGATTGAGTTCTCAATTCAAGACAAAATTTCATTTTTTTCTTTTTTATTAAATTTATAATTAATTTATATTTTAATATATATTTATAATTTAGATAAATTAAGACAAATCCATACAATTTAGGAACGATCTTCATCCGATTTGTATTAATTTATATATATATATATATATATTAATTTATATATATAATAAATGTAATTAAAAAATAAAGATTCTTTTATTTTCTTAATTTTATGAATAAAAGTATAGAAAATCGATTTTAATATTTAATATAAATTATATTTTACGAATTAAATTAATTATATTTTTTTCTTTCTTTTTTTCTTATAAATGAAGATAAATCAGATGAAAATTGTTTTTAAAATGCACTAACTTGACTTAATTTATCCAAAATATGAATATATATTGAAATATAAATAAATTTATAAATATAAATAAAAAAGAAAATGAAATTTTGTCTTGAATTGAGAACTCAATCTAAATTTCAAGCCTTGAATTGAAAAAAAAAATTGTTAAATTGAACCCCTTATTGAGAAGCTTTAAAATTCGGATTTAAAATTGAGAACTAATGTATAAATTGGATTTTATTATGAAATTTATCTCAAATCGAAATAGAGTCCTTAATGGTTGTTGCCAAAAATAGATAATATGAAATTATTTTAGATAATAAAAACTCTGAAAATAAATATAATAATAATATTCCCAAAAATTTAGAAATAACAAATTAAATTTAATAATATTTGGACAAAAAATGTGATTAGATTGTAGATTTCAAAAGAGCGTCTAACCAATGATATGATTGGAGGAGTTAAAAAATGTAAGTTATAATTAATAGAATGATAATGTGGATGATAGGTGGATGAAAGATTGTGTAAATGCTCTAAATTAAAAATCGTAATTATGAAATCAAAATGGAAATAGACTATAATTATAAAATCCAAAATTTAATAATATATAGGTGGTTGGTTTGAACTCTTCTCTTATTTAGGTATACTGTCCTCTTCTCTAAGGAAAAAAAGAAGAAAAAAAATTATATTTTCACCATAAGAGTCCAACTACGGTCTATTGCCTTTGTTGAATTGTCCATTTATATATATATAATTTCTTTTTACTTTTCTTGATTATAGTTTTTCCTTCTCTTTGATCAAGTTATGTCACACGGACTTTCTTCACCATAATTTTAGAATAATGTGGCATTACTCGTGTTGATTTTGTATTGTTCTACCATTAAATTAAGATTAATAAGAAGAATTTTCATCTTTAAAAGTTATTGTAATGTCATTAATTAAAGAAATAATGACAAGAATTTTCAGTCGTTGCCATGCGATCATTGTCGCTTATTTGTCTCTGTACTACGAGTTCATTATTACTTATCACGGGGAATATAAATTGTCATATGAAAGTCAGTGAAGAATATTTAAGATGATAATTTTTTTTAAATATTATTATATTAAAAACAATATTTATTCATTTACGTTATATCTATCATCTAGTTTAATATCGAAGATAATATTGTTTACTTAACATATTTATAAATATTTAAATATATTATTATTTGTTTATATTGTAAATGAATATAAATAATAAATTGAGTTCAGTGCTTAAAGTATCATATAGAAGATTATTTTTTCACCATAAATATATGATAGTTTTGTATTATTTTTTATCGTAAATAAAAAAACATAGACAAAATTGTTATTCTAATAAAAGTAAAACAGTAAATTTTTTATTGAATTTTACACGATATGCGATTTTTTGTAAGATTACATGATACGATCATATCGTGTAACCTTTGAAAAAACACATATAATGTAATATTCATTTGAAAATCGTTTTCATGGGTCCATATCATTTACAATCATATTGTTTAACACCATATGAATGTTACCAAATGTTCTATGGATATAAGATAGTTAATGATATGAACTCTTCTTTTTTTGATTCTGGTATCAACGGCTAACGCTGGACGATGGTTCTCATTATTAAGTAAAAAATAAAAATAGATGTATAATAATCCCCTAAGTTAAAATAGTTTTTTTTTTTTATTAATTTGGACATTATCAGTTCTGACATTGAAATTTTGATTAGTTGTTAGATAACTTAGATGGATTTTTTATTTGTGATGATAATTATCCTTTTGATAAAAGTAGAAAAATAAATTGATTGTCGGAGTTTAAACGATACATGTTCATATTATTTAATCTCACTATATATATTCAGATAGGGTAGTGATTCACCAGTTCTCGCCATTCAAATTCCATTTTTTTTACTTCACACAAAGAAAGAAGAAAAAACGTTCTTTTTATTATTGTACAACAAAAATTTTATGATTTAAAAAAATTAACATCAGAAACTCAAAAAAAAAAAAATCAATTTTCACATAAGCCCTATAATAGATAAATTTTTATATAAATCCTAAATTTGTAGAATTTTTACATAAGTCCTAAACTGTTTAGATTTTCATTTAAGCCCTATTTTACAAAATTTTCGTATAAATCCTAAATTTGCAGAATTTTCGTGTAAGCCATATTTTTTTTATAATTCTTATGTAATCCATAAATTCAGGAAATATTCGAGTAGGTCCTAAATTTGAAAAAATTTCATGTAACCCTAGATTTCAATAATTTTAGTATAATTATAAATTTTAATAATTTTTATGTAGGCATTAACAGATTTGAAATTTAAAATCCTAAATTTATAGGATACTTGGCAGAAAATTCTATTAAAAAGTATACCAATTTTCTTAAAAAAAAAAACTGAAAATATCATGCTTTAGATCACATCTTTTATTGTGATAGGATGTGTGGTTATTGGATCAATTAAAGCCACATCAATTGCAATTAAATCGAAGTATTATAATAATTTTTATTAAAAGGGATAGTTTGGGCATTTTATTATTATGAGAGATAGATAGGGTTATATATATACATGAACTTGCAGTACTCCTGTGTAATGCACGGTCCATTATAAATAATGATAAAATATAATTTGTAATAATATAATTAGTTTATATTTTGAATTCAAACACGTATTAGTTTAAAAATAGGTATAAATATAGATATATTAATTATTATCTATATAAATAATAATGATAGTAATAATATTTTTTCAAAAAAAAAATAGTAGTAATAATAATTATTATTATCCTATATAAAAATAATAATGTTGTGTGCATATTTAAGAATTGTTGTAGTCCATTTATTTTATTAGACAATATAGAAGCTCAAACTAAATGTAACATGTATTAAGAATTTAATCCCAATAAATAGTTAATTTATACAACATATATTAATAACAATAACAACTCAATCATTAAAATATATTATTTTATTTCATCTCTACTCCATAGTTTATCATGTAAGATATAGTTGAAGCTTCTTATGTAAGATATATATGAAGTTTATGTTATAAGATACATAAAAAAATATTATTTTATTGCTGAATATTTTGAGTGGAAAAATGATAAATCAGTTATTTTTGCTAACTTCTTGATTTTTATATATAGATAGATAGTGGTAATACGAAATCAGTTATTTT
This sequence comes from Scutellaria barbata, assembly GCA_028654395.1. NCBI lineage: Eukaryota > Viridiplantae > Streptophyta > Magnoliopsida > Lamiales > Lamiaceae > Scutellaria > Scutellaria barbata. The sequence continues at coordinate 9,630,234 of CM053647.1, read as the reverse complement.
TGCTAACTTCTTAGTTTTTATATATAGATAGATAGTGGTAAAACGAGCAACGCAACCTAACTAAAAAGACCACATAAATACAATAGAGATGAATAATAATAGCCTATTCCTCTGTATCTCATATGTGTTTCATAATTATAGGAATTAGTTCTATCATGAATATGGAGCTCAACGGAACCCTTTTACAAATAATCTCTCATGGATGTAATGGTGCTGCACTTTTTTTCTTGACTAGAAAATTTTACTTTTTATTAATTAGTATTTTATGAAATTATTTGCTAATATTATTTAAATTTAAATGTCAAACAAATAATCAATAATTATTTTTGATTAAATTCATGAATAAATGTACCTATATACTATAAACCATATAGTGTATTACTCATATTACTAAGGCTGTAAATGAATCGAACTGAATCGAATACTGACAAATTTTATTCGAATTCAAAAAAATTCAATAGTATTCGTATTCGTATTCGATTCGAGTTCGAATACTAATTTTGGATTATTATTCGATTCGTTTAATATAAATTCAATTAATATTCGATTCGATTTGAAAATATAATTCAGATATTCGATTTGAAATTCGAAATTTTTACATAATTTTTTAAATATTTGATTCGATTCGTGAAAATAATAATGATATTCGATTCGAAAACCTGTTAAATGATGAAATAATTAGATATATGAAATAAACTAAAATGAAAAAATAAGTATATATATAAATATGTATATATATGTATATATAAATATTTCGAATTGAATATATTCGAATCGAATACACCAGTATTCTTATTTGTACTAAAAAATAATTCGAATATAAAAAAAATTCATATTTGAATTCGAATTCAAATTTTTCGAATACAAATCGAATAATTTCGAATCGAATCTCGAATTGAATCAGAAAATTCTTATTCTTTTACACCCCTACTTATTACCACCAAATATAAATGTATTATTTATTCTACCACAAACTAGACATGGTTATCCGGTTCGAAAAATCGGAACCGACGATCAACGGTTCCGGGAACCGTTGACCTGATTTCGATTTCAAACCAGGACCATAACCGAAGTGATGCAGTTCGGTTTCGGTTCAGAATGATCCTGAACTGTGAACCGCCGGTTATTTATTTATTATTTTTTTTTTTTGCATTTTCAGAAGATGCCACATGTACTGCTCGAATCACTTGACCGTTGTTGATCTACGATTTACACAAAATGACCGTTGGAACCGCTGGTTCGAACCAGAACATTTTTTTTTTCAAATTGCTACGTGTATAGAGGAGATCTCTTGATCGTTGATGATCAACGGTCACGATTTGTCGATCGTTGCAAACCGCTGGTTCGAACCGGCCGACTGCCTTATTCTTTTCCAAAAATTATGAATTTTGTTTTGGGTTGGGCAAAATATCGAAAATTTCTGTATACCGCACATACCGTGTCAAAAAATAGCGAAAATATCAAAATTTTCGGTATACCGAAATTTTCGGTACGATATCGGTATGGCGATTTAGAATTTCGATATTTCGATATATACCGAAATATATTAATATTAATAATATAAATATTATTATTATTATTATATATTTCAGTAATTTTCAGTATTTTCGATATGTTATAATGGTAAATTTTGATATACCGAAAAATTCGGTAAATTTGGAATTAAACGATATAAGATATCAATATACTGAAAATTCGATATACCGAAAATTTCGGTACGGTATTGATATGATTTTTGACTTACCAAAAATTTCGATACGGTATACGGTATGAAAAAAAAAATTCGGTATTTCATACCAAATCAGCCCTAATTTTGCCTCTATAAATACTTTCATTTCATTTCAATTCATACCATTCCTCAATCACACCATTCCTCAATCTCTCTCTCAATTCTCAAGCTTGAAATCATTCATTTTGTGTTAATTGTTATTTCAATTTTATATATTCATAATTAGTACTTAGTTACTACTCTTCCATTTCATTTCAATTTTACACTCTCATAATCTCATTCTCATAACTACTACTCTTCCATTTCAATTTCATTCCTTTTTTTTTTTACCTCTTCTTTCATTTATTTATACAAAGTTGTAACTTGTAATTTTTTATGATTATAATATATTGAATTGTAAGTTGTAATTTGTTTTTTCATTTATAATTGTAATGTAACTTATAATTTTTCATTCATCATTGTAATTTATTCAATTGTAACTATTGAGTTTTAACTTGTAACTTGTTAATTTTTTTTCCATCATTTCATTTTAATTTTAATTTATCTTGTGCATTTTTGTTAATTAAAAGTTTATGTTATGATGAAATAAATAGACGAAAATGCAAAAAAAAAAATTAATACATTTCAAAACCGATCAAATCGTAGAAAATAAAAAAAAAATTGAAAAACCAACAGTTCGAACCACCGGTTTTCAAACTTGAATCGAAATCGGAACTACCATGGTTCCGTTTTGATTTGTCCTTTATGATTGCAAAAATCGCCGATTCCAAACCGACGAACCAGAACCGGCTAATCAACTCTACCACAAACATGACAAAAAGTCAAAATTTTCTCAAATGTCACATGTGAATAATGCTATTGACGTCACCACTGACTGATATGTCAGTTACCACATGATTAAATGTGCAAAATTTTTGGATAAAGCCTAAAATACAGAAATTTTCGCGTAAAACCAAAATGCACAAAAATTCGTGCAAACTCTAAAATGCTTAAATATTTATATAAACCCTAAATTTATAGAATTTTCGTGTAGCCCTAAATTTCAATATTTTTTGTGTTTGCATGAATATGTCCGAGATTTAAAGATTTAAATTTACAAAATACTCAACTGAAAATTATATATGAACAATGTACTCATTTCGTTACACAAAAACAAATCATATCATTCTTTTGATCATCTTTTTTTTACTGTAATATGATGTGTGGTAGTTTGGCTCAATTAAATTCACATCAATTATAATTAAATTGGGGACATTATGACATTATTTTAAAAAGTGGTAATTTACATTTTATTACAATGAGTTATAGAAAGGGTTCTATTTATATGAATAGTGGTAGATTGGAATCCTATCAGTTAAATTCGTTCTCATTGTTAGATCAAGAATTATGATTAAATATAATTAATTTGGCAACGGCATACTATCACTTATTATCATAAAATGCTCATATTACCACTATTCCTTAAAAAAAATACCATAATATATCCAATTTAATTCACTTTAATTAAACCCAACCACACATTCTATCACAATAAAAGAGGTGGTCAAAAACAGATTTTTTTTTGTTTTTTTTGTTTTTGTGTAAGAAAAATGGGTATATGTTGTTCGAAGATAATTTTTAATTTTCCTTCAATTATAGAATGTATAAACTAATATGGAATTTCAAACATGTTCCTGTTTACACGAAAACTCTGTAGATTTAAGACATATGAATATTTCCTGAATTTAGGCTTACGAAAAATTTAAAAAATAAGGCTTATACAAAAATTCTACAAATTTAGGACTAACACAAAAAATTCTACATTTTAAAACTTACACGAAATTTTTACACGAAAATTTCTGCATTTTACTTATACTAAAATTTTATAAATTTAAAGCTTACGCCAAAAAATTCTGCATTTAAGAGCTTATACGATTTTTTTTTTCCTTTAGTAATGTGATGACTAACATATGAGTCATTTATGTTCTCAAGTGACATAGGAAGAAATTTTTAGTTTTAAAACTATTTGTAATGGAAAGAATATGGTAGAAAGGATGATGCATTATATATTTTATAGGAAAATGTTCAAATGATTATTGTAGACAACTCATAATATATTCACCAATTACGTGTAATAATTTCATTCTTTTATTATATAAAAAATGAAATTAATAGATATTTTAGATTTTTAACACATCAATCGTAGATACATTTTAATATGTCTACAACAATGAGGATGGTTATGATATACATACCCATTTACTCTAATCAGTTTTGTAAGTTATAATAGAAAATGGAAAAAATATGACTAGCCAAATTTAATGATTGGAAGATAAAAAAAAAAAAAAAACTGTATTTAGTAAAGAAACAGTGTAATTGATTACCATTAATAATAATTAATGTTCACCTTAGTTCAACATCATCATCAAGCAAGCAGTTGCAGTGGGATATGAGCTAATTTCAATACTCTGATTAAAGGGCTTTATTTAAAATTTTGAAACTAAATGAAGCTTCAAATATTATTGCTTAAGAAGCTGTGTGAGCCAAATGAATCATAAATCCATTATATAAATTAAACAGAATATTAATTTGTAATTTGTAATAGTGATTATAACAAAACATAATTCATCGCAGTTTCAAAAGCAATAACACTTGATTTAATTTTTTAAAATCATGAAATTAATTTAGATAAAGCACCTTGATAAGAGTGCTGAAACTAGCTCTTTACTTGCTTCCTCTTTTATCAAATGGAAATAAATTGTACCTGCAAAATGAGCAAACTAAATTATTCTGAGTCATTAATAATCAATTTCTCTGAAAAGGTTTTTTTAGAAAAATATTAAAATGAAATAAATTAATAACCGGAAAAGGAAGAACAGAGGGAAGACAAGCAGATATGATATAATTCAGACACGCAAAAAGAAATTCAGAATTGCGATCAACAAAGTCTTGCTTGAAGGATGATTAATCGTACAAAAAGATCTGGAAAAGAATTACTACTTCTGGAAAAACAAAAGAGAATTTTGCAGTGGAATGAAGAAGAATTATACCTCGCCGCAGATCTAATCATTCGCCGGCGACAGAATCAATCTCCGCCATCAATTGGAAAGGATTATAGGCGGAGGCGGCGATTGGGTGGAAGAGATTCCATAGGTTATGGTATTTGGGCTAGGGTTTTGTACTTTATACTACCTTGGGCCTATGTTATTTTGAATCTGCATAATTTAAAAAATATAAAAAGCACACAAATATGTTCGTATTTTTATTTGTGCTAGAATAATTGAATATTGTATAATTCATTTTAAAACTTTTGGTATATGGAAGTTCTAATTTATGTGAATTAACTTTTGTGATTATTCTATAATCATTTTCATGTTTTTCTTTTATATGATTTTATGATCGTTCTAAAAGCATTTGTTCAACTTTTGAAATTTTTCGACATTCAATCAGTATATTAAATTTATCTGGACAATACATACTCGAATGCTTAGAATATAAATAGATTGTTAGAATTATATAATTATTGAATTTGATACGTTTCGTACGCTTAGTTCATGATGATTTTAAGACTATATTATTTAATTTTTAAAAGTGATGATTATTAGAGGTATACAAATGAAAACAAAATATTGTAAATAAATGTACATGATTGATATATATATATATATATATATATATATTCAAAATATGAAAGTTCCTAATTAAAAGTGGTGACATTACTAAATATGTGAATATATAATTTAGTCTTAGGTGAAAATTGGGGTCTTGGTCTACATTAGTTTCAATCAAGAATAAAAATATCACTATTGCAAGTAATATGGCAACGTTAAATTGACGGATGTATCGATTAATATATCATTAATGCATATCAATATCATAAAAAACTTAAAAAACTGGTGAAAATCTTATTAAAAAAATTGGAAATTTAATATAAAATTTTAGAATTATTATAATATATTATTATCCATATATTCCATCAAAATCACAATAAAATGAAATGTTTAAAACAAATATATAGATAATAAACTATATAAATATTGTATAAAATAACTGAAAATATAATACACAATATAAAATGACTAAAACTAAGAACTATGAGAGAATAAAAAATAATATAAAAAATAAGAAACAAAAAATATTAAAATGAAAATAAGAAATAAAAAATTTAGATATGAAAAATCTTAAGTTAAAAAAATTGAGATGTAAAAATGCGATATCATATTATTTATCCGCGATATTTTTCGATTTTCATCCAATTTTATAGTAGACTGAACCGATAATGATATCAATATTTTGCAATATCTCCACGATACTTAGGGAAAAAAAATCCCCTAATATCCATATTGCAATATCCAAATTTATGATATATCTGCGGTATGTTCATCATTGATTGTCTATTTAAAAAATACAATTTCAGTTCACTATAAGGGCATTTCTAACTGTACACAAAAAAATATTGTGACTCTTACATTATTTTTATATCAAAACTCACACTCCTCAGCTGTGTGTAAAAAGTGCTAGTCCCAAGTGATATAAGATTAAGAGGGTGGGTAAATTAACCTTATCAAATTTTACAAACTTTCCTCCAAAAAAATGTAAGTCATTCGAATAGCAGGTAGTTTAGAGAGCTTATTGTACAAATAAAATAGTGACTTAAGGACTTAAAAGAGTTTTAAATGTACAATGGAAATAATGTATTTTTCGAAGAATACAGGATGCTTGATGGATAAGATAGATAAATATAAAGGCAAAGCAATAAACACACGTGCAAACAGATGTATAGAGGTTCAATGGTGGAGTAATCCCTCTACGTCCTCTTTTGGATAAGATAGATAGATATAAAAGCAAAACAATAAACACATGTGCAAACAGATATATAGAGGTTCAAGGGTGGAGTAATCCTTCTACATCCTCTCTACTCATTCTCGAATGAGGAACTTTGTTAAATTAAGCTTGATTTACAAAGATCCCACTAATACAAACTCTACTTCTAACAAAACTATTAGCTCTATCCACACAGGTAGCTGTACAGTGACCAAACACTTCGACTTACATAGGATCTCCACATAGGTTATCGACCCACACAAGATCCTTTCTCTTTTCACAGAGAGAATAAATATTTCGACTTACATAGGATCTCCACATAGGTTACCGACCTACACAAGATCCTTTCTCTTTTCATAGAGAGAATAAATATTTAACACGAACAGTCCTTGCTAAACAACTCCTAAAATAATCTAAGTAACAAATAAGGTTTTCTTCAACGATTGAGGGCTGCATGCTCCTTGAACTTCAGAGTACAGAAAAATAGCTGGCTTGCTGCTTTATAGATTGAGTGACTGAAACGAGTAAGCTTGAGATAGATTGGATCTTGAAAGATAGTTTCACGAGATGAACATTTCAGTAGTTGTTTCAGGTGCACTCAACTTCTATTTATAGACTTCAGAGAAATCTATCCGTTAAAGAAACAGTTTCTCTGCGGTGAGGTGTCATGATGCTATTGGATTGTACGAGATCTTCTGACACATTTTCTGCTGCGCCTTCCTGCACTGTTCTACGCCCACCTTACCCTGCAGTGTCGTGTACTCTGTCCTTGTCTTTTCCAAATTACATCCTGATTGGTTTGGACTTTGAGTGTTTCTACAAGCTACTCAGAGTACACTCACTTTGATGACTCTGGAGGTTGACTTCTAATTGCTGTTTTGTTGTCTAATGTGGCTAGCTTCCTTTAACTTAGGATGCTGCAAGTTAGCTTCCAATATCCTTCCATACTTAGATAAATTCTTCAGATAAATTGTAGTGGCTTATGCAGAGAACCGTAACTAGCACAAACTTCTTCCAGTATGCAGTATTTTTTTTTTTATCTTCTTCCAGCATCCTTGCCTTGGCTAAAAACTTTTACATATCAAAGCCTAAACAGATTGTTAAAACCTAACTATTACATATTTTGTCTCATCAAAATTTAATATAAGTTCATCCTATCAAAAAGGAAAATTTCATAATATTCCATAAAAAGAATAAAAAATTGCACTTCAAGAAACAACCAACTATACTTAAGAATGCCAATACAATAAAGTTGGTTTCTTATATTGAAAATCTTAACTTTAGCTCATATGCTGAATCATTTATCTGCATAAGTGATAATATGTGAAAATACTCTTTTTTCATGGTAACAAAGTTCAAGATTAATATTGAAATCTAACTCTTCAGCTTCTGAATTTTTTTAATATATACTAAAGGAAAAATCATCTAAGTACATGTGTCACTAGTTTATTAATTTGATTTCCCTACTAAACTACAATCTCAATTCAATTATGTTCCAGATTATTTTATATCAATTAATTAATACTAAATTAAATAATCATTAACTATTAAATTATTCGTTTTCAATCAATCTATAATCAATATTAACTTACTTTCTTTATGTTGAAATTGAAGGATAAATATTATTTATTAATTTATCTCATTTATTACATATAAAGATATATTTAATAATTTTTTTGAAACAAATAAAATTAGGGAAGATTAATTTTAAATGCACAAACAATTTATCTTAAGTGCAAAAATACATATAATAAAATTGTATGTATTTAATAAACAAAGATTGAAAATATATATTCAAGAATAAGAAAATTATGTATATAAATAGACATTACAAATACTTTCCCGACAACGTGATTATAAAAATATTTTTTAAGAAAAACTAACATCAATAAATTCAAGAAAGAAAATTGCTGATTGCTAATTAATTAATATAAATAAAAGAAATTAAAATATTATAAAAATATGGTGATGTTAATAATTTATGTTAATAAATATTTATAGAGAACTCTAATATATTTTATTCTATGTCTTATTATTACAAGGATTTCGATTTTAATTTAGTTTTAATATAACATGTAGTATGTGTATTACAAACTCCTCCAATAAAATATATCTTTAAAATCTTTAATAAAAGTTCAAAATGATAGTCGCTAAAAAATATTTCACGATTACCATAAAGATATATTTTTTTATATAAATCAAAATTATTCTTCAAAGTATTTTATTTTTTACTCAAATATTAAATATATTTGATATATATTAATTTCTTAGAAATATTATTTTTGACAAAACACGTGTATCACATGGTTATATTAATTACTAATTTGGTAAATATACCCTCGTCCAAAGAAGAGTGCCATACATATATATATATATATACTAATGAAAATCATTACATTGTATTCAATAGAAATTATATAATAGAAACATGTCATGACAATGGTCTAGCAACATATATGACTCGATCAAACACTTTAAAAATAGGGTTGGCCAAACACCCATAGTAATCTCATGATCTAACATGTTAGAAGAAAGTCCTTCAAATTGTTATAAGATGATCCATTCTCCCCCACAGCTTCTCTTGCCAAACACTTCCACTTGAAAGCATTCTCTCTTAACTCTCTACTCTCCATCACCTCCTCAACACACCTCCTTATCTCCCCACTCTCAACCACCCCTTCTCCATTGGCCCTCACCCTAACCCCGACACTCCACTCGTCTTCGATCAGCTTCGCATTTGTCCCCTGGTCGGACCATTGTGGGAACGCCACGATAGGAACGCCACATGACAGGCTTTCAAGAGTCGAGTTCCATCCACAATGCGTCATGAAACATCCCAAAGAGGGGTGTGTCAGAACCTCCAGCTGGGAGCACCACTCCACAATCTTCCCCACCTTTGCCACCTCATCAAAACAACTCATGCTAATTTCTTTATCGCGAATAACCCATAGAAATGGCCTCTTTGTATCTATCAACCCTTTCGCTATCTCCTCCATTTGTGACTTTTTTAGGCTCAACAAGCTCCCGAATGACACGTACACCACCGACGATTCGCTCTTCGAGTCCAACCACTTGATGTAGCCCTCGTCAGAGTTCTTGAAGAGATCTCCGCCGGAGGATCTATCTGTCGGATCCCGACCGTCCAAGAATGCCGAAGGAATCAACGGCCCGACTCCGATCAACTCATACTTCTCAATAGCACGGAGTGCATCCATCTCCAATGCATCAAACGTGTTCACAAGCACTTTAGTGTTTGGCTCCATACCCAACACCTCCAGCTGCTCTTTGAGCATCGGCAAAGCAAAGTTGTTCGTCTCCGGGAGCAAGAAGGAAGGAAGGTCTCGTTTTGACAACAATGGAGCTCCGGGGATTCGGATTCTCCACGAGGGCTCATCGGAGCATGCAGAGATCTCATCGCCAAAGCCATTGAAGTAGTAGTAGTACACGTTGAGCACGGTGGCGGGCTGGATCCAGAGGAGAGCCGAGGGGAGGTGGAACTCACGCGCCACCTGGGAGGCGCAAGATAGGAAGAGGGTGTAGACCAGGGAGGTGATGGGGCGGCCGTTCTCGGCGGCGCCGGCGATGGTTCCTTTCAGGCATTTGGAGCCGTTGCTTCTTATCTCGTCCGCGTGCTTCTTTGGGTCGCCGGAGCTGAGCTGGAAGCCGTCTTCGTAGCCGTCAGAGAAGGAGGCGAATGTGAGGCCCTTGGCGGCGGACGTCGCGGCCGGCATGCGACGGAGCGCGTAGACGCTGGTGGCGAAGGTGACGTGGACTCCCATGTTGATGAGCTTCCTGGCGAACTGGAGGGCGGGGTTCAGATGGCCCTGCAATGGAAAAGTTATTAGGAGCACGTGGCGCCTTTCCATTGGTGGAGCAGAATTTGTTGGGGAATGGGATATATAGTAAAATAAGATGATGGGAAGAAATAAACCGTATAATATGTGTGGATTTGGGTGAATCTATATATATACAGAGAGATGTGGATGGTGAGGGGTTGTTTGGTAATTTTATCCGCAAATTTAAGTCCATATCCTTCTCACTCACTCACCTTTGAATATTGTGTTGCATTTTGATTTTTCATTTACTATTTTATTATTTCTAATAACATGTATTGATTAGTTATATCGAATAACGATTATTTTCAAATATTAGATTAAATATATTTTTAATATTGTAGAAAAATTGTTTAAAGCAAATTTTTGGGTTAGATCGTTATATTATGTGATAGTCAATGTGTGTAGATTATTAATCGACATCAAGTAATATTTTTGTGTTTGAGATAAATTATTACACATATCTTGTAATATTACGCATATATATACTTATATATATATAAAGTCATGCATGCATTTGGTTGAAGACTTTAAATCTATTTGTTGGGATATCAATGTTTAGATTTTGATGAGACAAACCAACCATATAATAGGAAGTTAGAGTATCCCATTTTTTATAGTGTTTAAGTGAAAACATATAGACTAAAATTGAGTCTGTAAGTTAAGGTTTGGAAAGATGGAGGATCACAAGAGAAGACATATTGTATCAAGCGAAAAAGGAATGAAGAAACTGTAAGAAAAGTCAAAGATAAATTCAACAGTAAGAAGGAAAAGAAGTTGCAACCAAAAATAAGTTACAACAACGCTACAAGAAGAAGTTACAGTAATGCAGTAAGATCAAGTTGGTACAAATAGTTCTAGGATGCAGCATAGAATCAAGACCTGTTGCATACTCCAACAAGGCCTAAATACAGCTGCAGAATCAACCCAACCTGCAATTCGAGGAAGAATAAATGGAGTTAGAGGAACGTAGATTAAATCAAATCAGAATAGAGTCAGTTGAGACAAAATCAATGTTGCAGTTGCAGAACCAATGCAAAGATGACACGTGGCCGACAGGTTGCAGAAAGCTGCGAGCCGCAACCACCGTATTAAATGAGTTGAGAAGATAAGCCCATGAGCATTAAATGCAAGTCATGCCTTTGATCAGAACCCTAATTTCAAATGTGAAATATCTCCTTCAACAAATATCTTTCTATAAGTATAAATAGAAGTCGAACAACATTGAGACTGGTTACTAAAACATTTGCATTCAAAAGTTCAATCAATCTCTAAGCTATACTCTCAAGCATTCAAACAAGTTTCAGTCAGTCGACCTGATTAAGTGATCAAGTTCAACTTCAAATATCCGAAGAGGATAAAAAAAATCACTTCACCACACCAATTGAAGAAAGAACAAATATATATTTTTACCTATTTGCTATGTGATATGTTGTTGTAAGTGTTATCAGTTGAAAGGATTCATCCTTGCTGATTGTTGTTAGTTGTTTAGGAGAAATGCAATTACCTTTGTGGGAGTTTAGAAATCTTTTGTGGGTTTGCCTTTAGAACTTGTAGCAACTGTGTGTAAAGTTGAGTTCTAGTAGGTGTTAAACTTGTTAGGTTGATAAATTGTTAGGTTGTATCATGTAAACCAATCTTACTTAACGAAGTTCCTGCTCGAGGAAGCAGTAGAGTGGATGTAGAAGGATTACACCATCTTCGAACCACTGTAAGTCCTTAAATGCTTTAATTGCTTTAATATATTCTGTGTTGAATCTTTGTTTACATTAGTATTAAGCATAAACGAATCTTCATAAGAAAACATTTTTGAGAAAACAAACCTTCTGTCAAAGAAACATTTTTCCGCTGTAAGAACTCTAGGATACAACATACTGTACTATTCCATAGTGCAAGTAACTTATAGTGTAGCAAGTTCGAAATGATTTTCTAAAATCGACAAAGGTTCATTCACCCCTTTTAAACCTCCGAGACCACTTGGAACCAACACTATTATTAATTTGATAAATTGTAATATGACGAGTAATACTTTAATTCTGATCATGTTGTATTTTTTGTTGTATTATATAATATTTTTATTCATATCATATAATACTATGTAGTACTGTACAAGGAATATCATCACAATAATTGTAGTCTAAATTACAACAATGAATAAAAGTTGTGATTTTTTTGTAAAATTCGAAAAATCCGGATTAATTTTTTGAAATTCTATCTAATAATTCTATGATATTAAGTAGGTTAATATATACTTGCTAATTAATGAATTTCATCAGGTCAACCAATGTAATTTGATAAGTTTTATTTTTAGTTCATTAATTTAGTGCCAGTAAAGATTTAGTTAAGCACCAGAAATTAACATCTAAGATAATAAAAAGAGAAGGAAGTCACAGACGTACACAATTTTGGCCCCATTTTAAAATAGGTCTCCAGTTTCTTTAAATACAATAATCGTACAAATTCAAAAAATAGTTTTTTTTTTTTGAAACATTTACAATATTAAAGATATTTATATTATGTTAAAAAACACTTAAAATAATTATATAAATGAAACTCGCTCACAGTTTTAGAATTAAGTGTTTAATCAAGACTATACAATCAAGTTGTTCGGTAATTTCTTTCTGAGTTAATTACTGAAATTACCTAGTAAATTATATGGTTTTGATAAATTTGGATTTTAATTTCCCAAGCTGCCAATTTAGAATTTTAAATTTCGAATTTCGTGAATTTTGTTCAATTTAAATTCGAATCGCTCAATTGAACTCAAATTACACATGAATTGTATGTGAGTTCGCGAATTTCGAATTTTCGAGTTAATTTGCTAACATGACAATTATCTATCTCGTAACAGTGTGTATCAGTGTAGAGGAGCAGAAATCCTTCAATTCCCTCCATCTCTCACGCACCGAGACTTCAATTTGGGGATTTTATTTTTAATTTTCTGTTTAAATTTTAATATTTTAGATTTTTATTTGTTTATTTTAATATTTCTTTTAATGTTTTTATTCCACATCAACCATTTAAGGTCTAAATGGATGTCTGCATACAAATAAATGACACATAAGTAGACCATCAACGAAATTGGTCCGAACAATTCGAATTGATGAGCTCACACGTGATTCGCATGTAATTTCGACCCAATCAAACAATTCAGGTTAAAATTGAGCAAATTTCACAAAACCCGAAATATTATTGTCCTAAATTATCGACTCGAAAACTTTAAGTTCGAAATTACAGATTCCCTAATTTACTAGGTAAAAAAATTGATAAACTCTTTCTTTCTCAATGGATATCATAGCTAATCCATTCAATCTTTCTTACTACATGGTTGACCATATATAAGTTTTAATGAACTTCAACTGGTATTGCTATTAAGATCTTATAAGCAATGTAGGTTGGAAAGAACATTTCAAGAATGTTAATTTCTCCATCCTTAATTTTCTTTTTCTTTTTTAATATATTCAAAATATTATCAAAATTGAGATAATATATATTATGATAATTGCTAGAAATAACCAAATAAGATAACATAAAATTTAAACTAACCAAGTTATTTTTAAAAACGTATTTTATGCCATAAAATGTGGGTATCTGACAAAAACATTCTTACTAAAATGGAGGTGGGTCCCATGTAAGTTTATGTGTGTGTGATTCGTGGTACATGGATCATGTGGGTTGATCAAATATCTGCATCAGTTGAACATATGGTATGTGTGGATGGACTAATATCTACAGTGGAAGAAAGACTACCATGTGTGGCTTGACCCAGCGCTCCTACAAGTCTACAACCACTTCACTACTCGGGAGACTGCATACCTAACGACAATTTCATATCTATAAATTGTCAATATGACTTACACTTCTCCTCACAAGTAGAAATAAGAGTCTCGAAACAATAAAATTGTAAAAATTAACAAATTAAGAATAAATGGGTGTTAGTTAGATGCATTTTAAATAAATTTGATTATATAAAATTCTGATTAAAATATATCTTGTCATCTAATGTATTTGTAGCATCAAAAGTGGACCTCATAGTGGATCATTTCAAACATCGAGGTATGTGACGTTGTGTGTTAAGTCGACGACCAACAAATGTGTCAGCCATGAAAATGATCTCGTAAGCCCAATTCTAGACATGATACTCAAACATTTTAGTATATCGATAATGTTAATAAAAATTAATATCTTGTACATATAATTTTTTTTAGAAAACAACTCATCAATAAAGCGATAGAGAATTCATATAAGTGGTATGTGAAGATCGATTGGTTTGTTGCGATGTAATAGAAATTGGGAGCTTGTTCATGTGACGTAACAGTGTTAGATCCATGGAAAGTTCTCCCATTGTTCATTCTGATCCACTAAATCCTAAACTCACATATTTATATGGATCTTTCCAAAGTCGACTCCAAATACTATACAATACAGTATGAGAATTTTAGCAATTTTTGTAGCATTCTCCTGACTCTAGCAAAACTCCCCAGCAATGAATCGAAGATGGAGATCTAAAGCTTGACCTTAGACAAACCATCAACGACTCGATATATATTCCACCTTCTATTGGAATATGTCAGCCAAAGGGATAGAAATATGAGTCGTCAAATCGCAAATCTGTAGCAAGAGTGAATTCTCTACTTAAAAACCGACAACGATGATGTTTGTTGTGGAACCATCTCTCATACTTGTTCGAATGGATCCTATGTTACACCTCAAGAGACATGAGGACATGCATAAAAGCCTTACTCATCTCTACTTCAATTGTCCAATACAAGAAGTGATTGAATGACGTTAGCAGAAAATAACGCAAACAGTCCCTACCTATGGATGAGAGTTCCGCTTCTATATCTTCTAGTATACTCAAATGTGTATACCTATTAATATAAGTCTGCCGATCCTAACAACCCTTGTGGACCCAACCCCAATCCAACTATAATATGTAGAAAATATCAATTATTTTTAATATATACATTATTTATAATTAAATTATTTATTAATTTATATCCTAACTAAAGTTATTATTGTTACTTAGATTTAGCTAAGTTTTAATTCAACATCAAAGTTCAGAAAAATATATAAAATAAAAGATTAATTAAAATTTTATACGTATTTATCACATATTTCAATTATAATATAATTATTTTTAAGTATTAGGTGTACGGATTTTAGATCTGTACAACTGGATCAACCTGATCTGGGAGAATATTTCACGCATCTCCCACGCCCACACCTCAAACCCTAGCCTAAAGTCTAACTCAAACCCTAATTTTAGTTATTTTGGCATAACATTTTAGTTTAACAAACCTAACCTTTTAGTATAAGGTTAAGAGGGGTTAAATTAATCTTATCAAATTTTGCAAACTTTCTTCAAAGAGTATAAGTCCCTCAGGTAGCACGTAGCTTATAGAGCTTACTGTAGATATGAGGTTACTATTTTTTGACAGTGACCTAAAGACTTCAGAAAGAGTTAATGCATAGCGGAAATAAATGTATTTTTCTGAAAAAAGCTTGCTTTGAATGCAGGATGCTTAAAAGACAAATAGATATGTATATAAAGCTTGTATAGGTAGCTCGATTTATAGAGGTTCAAGGATGGAGTAATCTCTCTACGTACTCTCTACTTCTTCTCAAGGAGGAACTTTGTTAAGATGGTTTGATTTACAGAGACTCAGCTAATACAAACTTTATCCTAACAAAATTGTCAGCTCTATCCGACATAGATAACTGCACAGTGACCAAAAACAATAACTCACACATGATTCTTTCTCTTTTTGCAGAGAGTAAACTATACTTAGTAGGAAGTAGGAACAACCTCCGCTGAACAACTCCTAAAACAATCTATTAAAAAGGTAGGGTTTTCTTCAACAGTTGGAGACAGCAAGCTCTTTGAACTTCTAAATACATTAAGGTAGCTGGTTTGCTGCTTTGATAGATTGAGTGACTGAAATAAGTAGATATGTGAGTGTTTGAAATCTTGAGTGTATGAGCACGTGAGTTGTATGTTTCAGTAGTCGTTCCAGGTGCACTCAACTTCTATTTCTAGGCATAAAAAAATTTACCCGTTGAAAATGAAACTTTCTCTGTAGTGAAGTGTTTTGCTATGATTGGTTTGTACGTGATCTTTTAACACCGTCGCCACTGCGCCTTCTTTTTTCTACAACGCTCGTCCTTTATCCTTTTTATTCCTTCAGTTGGCGATTTCTGATTGGTTTATATTTGACTGTCTCTACCGACTTTTTAGAGTGTACTAACTTTGAGGTAACTGTAAGTTGAAGACTAGCTACTGTTTTATCGTCTGACGTGGCTAGCTTTCTCAGGGTGCTTTCAGCTAGCATACAGTATCCTTCTATACTTAGATGCTTCTCAGTCTCAATTGTACTGCAATGACCTTTGTAGTATGCAGTGATTTATGTAATGTTCTTCCTACCTGCAGTAGCCTCTTCGTCCTCTTCCAGCAATCTTGCCTTATCTAAACATTTACATATCAAAACCTAAATACAAGGTTGCTAAATTCTATCAATTACATGTTTTGTCTCATCAAAATCTATACACAAATTAACCTAACAAGTAATGTCCGCCTAACCTTTAGTTATATTTGCATAACCTTGTGCAATGCATAATAGAATCAGAATATCTTTCAAAACCTTTATTTTGTAATAACATAACTTTTATATTGTAATAGTATAATATTTATGTAGTAATAATATAACCTTATGTTATTTTTTAAGTATATAAAAGTTATGATATTTGTACATAAAGATTATACTAATATAACATAAAGGTTAAATTATTATAACATAAAGGTTTCAGCTATACCATATGAATTTTTATAGTGAAAAAAATCTAAGTTATTCATCGAAAGGTTATGAAATCTGTACATAAAATTTATAATATTACAACATAAATGTTATACCATTACAATTTAAAGGTTATGACATAAATAAATAAAAATTGACGCGAATCCGAGCTCAACCAGACTCATGCACCTAATTGTATGAATCATGATTCATACACTTGGTTGACACAAGCACTACTCCAATTATAATTATTGTACTTCATTTCATTTGTTAAATAACATTCAATGGATTATCCTGTAAGCCTAAAGCCGAACAATTTTCTTGTAAGCTTAACCTTAAATTTTTCATGTGAGGCTTAAAAGTTGGAAATTTTGTGTAAGACTATAAATGGTGAAATTTCATGTACGACTTATAAAATGTGAATTTAGTGTAAGGCTTCGAAGTTGGTATTTTCGTGTAAGGCTACGAATTTGGTATTTTTCTATAAGGCTACAATTTTGGTATTTTTGTGTAAGGCTTCAAGAATTCATATTTTCATGTAAGGCTACAATTTTTGTATTTTCGTGTAAGGCTTCAACAATTCGTATTTTCGTGTAAGGCCAAATTTTGATATTTTCGTATAAGGCTTTAACAATTGGTATTTTCGTTTAAGTCTTACTAAGCCTAAAATTCTGTAATCCCTAAAATACAAGAATTTTCAACATCAAAATACTCCCTAAATTTCGTGTAAGTCAAATACATAGATTCAAAATACTCCAACAAGAATTAACATCAATTCATACAAATCAATATTGCCTTCAACGAATTTTCACTCAACATTCAACAAACATTTTGGGCAGAATAATCATTTTCGTGTATAAACATTTATAAGTTCGATAAAAAAATTATGCAATAGAAATTCGAACATAAGCTCTGAAAATTCGAATTCTGTATATAGAAATTCTACCAAAAATTCTTAAATTCTCAACATACTTAAAAAATTCGAATTCGTGTATAAAAATTTGAACATAGTTTCAACAAAAATTCTCAAACAAAAATTTTGAACTTCTGAAATGAACAAAAATTCTGAAAATATGAATTTCGTGTATAATTCGAACATAAATCAAAATTCGAACATAAAGTATATCACTTCTTCAATGAAAAAACTTCGAACAAATATCTAGACAACCATATTACATAAATCAAAATGAATTTCTTCAACGAAAATTCGAACATAAACCATAATTAAGAAAACTAATCTCTTCGGCCATAACTTTCCTTCAGTTTCTTCAACAAAAAAACTGCAACAAAATTACAGTTACCTTCGCCGCCTTCAACAAAAATCTGACTTTCCCTAACTTGAATGAAGTTGAGGTAAAAAACAAAAATTTAATCGGTTAAATGAAGTGGATGAGATATTAACCGTGTTGTTATTATTGATTTAAATAAAAATAGTTGATCCCATCAATTGACAAAAAATACATAAAAGGTAGATAAAGTGGTAGGTGGTTGGGGCCATTTTACAGTAATTTGGAACTAAATTTTATATTTAATGGTAAGATAAGATCAACCTTTTATCTTTATGGGTAAAATGAGATATTCTTATATGTATAGTGATATATTGGGATGGAAAATTATATCCATGTTGATCATCCATGCATCAATCAAAATCATCCTACTCAAAATGCTGGAAGAATTTAATGTTTTTGGTGCAGTTTGTTATAATATCAACCTACCACCAAAATCTTTAATGGCTTCAACAGAATAATAAATGTAGTATATTTGAATATCAAAATGAAATGTTCCTTCAAGACGATGAATATATAGTATTGTTGTCAGTACCTTTTTTGCTAGCTATTATTATTTTCTTGTGATACTAGAATATAAATTTATTATTAGTATTAATTATAAATAACAATTTAAATTATATAAACATGTTTTTATTCTTACGTAACTATTTTTTTTTTTCTGATTACAATCTATAACTATCCATCCAAAATCACAAATTGTTCATTTTCTGATTAACTGTAGTCACGTGCATTGTATCTATTTTTCTAATGTTGGAATTTTGTTTTTTCAAGTTTAATTTAGGGGAAATAATCACAGTTAATTCCAATCCTTAACATTCTTCAACCTTTTTGCCCATTTTTTGTTCTTAGTGAGGTCGATAAATAAAATTTAAAAAAAATTAATAATAATAATCTTTGGACTAATCTACATAGGAAAATATCCATCATGTGGGATTGGAGGAAATATCTCTTATCGGGTGGCATATTAAGAATTAATAATAATAATAATTTGTGGACTAATCTTTGAATAGAGATTATGTGAAAATGGAGAAATCCTACCATTGAAATTTTGGATTTTATAATAAATTTCAATAGTGAAAATATATATATGTTTGAGAATTTAGTATAGTGGATTATATTATTATAGATATCAAATCAATGTTGGAAACTGTGGGTTCATATAATATTTTATTGTGAAAGTGTGGGTTGATGTGATATTTTTATATAAAAAATGTATTTGATAATAAATAATAATTGTAATATAGATAGTAATGATTATATTCGAATTTTGTGATCCAAATTTAAATACATGGTATGAGGTCTTTCCATTTTCAGAGTTGTGAATCTGCCAACAAACATAAACCCCTTATTTGAGCAGATCACACTCTTCAAAAGATCAGAATATTTAAGATACTTCGGAACTCTTTGCAGAGAAGGATGGTGCAGAAAGTTTGACACTTACAAATCTGCACTGAAAATATATGAAGAGCTTGCTAGGGATGGAGAGCTTGTAATTTAACAACAACAGCTAGACCTAGTAAAATAAGGCAAGATTGTGTCTTACAATAAAGATTTTTGGTTCAGGTGGATTCAGATTGCAAAGATAAAGAAGAAATTGGAAAAATCCTATTTGAAGCCAATTCTAGATTGGTAGAAAGGAACTGAAAGAAAATCTAAAAAAAAAAAATCTACAAAGAGATTCATGTTTCAAAAGTAACTAAAGACTTAAGACATGTTGCAACTCTACATTCTTGTATGGTAATATCTTCTCTGTTGTAATATGTAAAATCTCTTATCTATAAAAATGTTACCTTATGTCCGTCAAGTTCATTACTTATGAACTTTTACATGATTTACTTTATGTTTTTATATGTGATGAAAATTAGAATTGATACATCACTTATATATCCAAGTTTAAATCTTATGGATACAGCATGCATGTAATGATCTTGAAGAAATATCTTAAATATAAGAATGATAAACAACTTTTTTTTTAATCATGAATGGAATAGTGCAAAGGTTTTATCATCATCAAAAAAGGGGAAAATTGTTAGGAAATCAATGTTTAGATTTTCACAAGATAAAACAACTCTATAATAGAAAGTTAGAGTACCCAATTTTTCACAATGTTTAAGTGAAGCATAGATTAGAATTAAGTCTGTTATTTTAAGTTGAAGAATGGAGGATTTTGAAGAAAGTAAGTTGTAAGCAGAGTAAGACATGAAAACTCTGTAAGTACAGCTTGAAGAGAAATAGCTACAAGAAAAATATATAGCATAGTTGTAACTAAAAGAAGAATACAACACAGCTGTAAGTTAAGGATACAACAAGAAGTGTCGTAGGATGCAGAAGAGCATTTAGCTTACTGCAAGTTTTAGAGAAACATTAAATGCAGCAATAGAGTCACCTCAAGTTGAAATACAAAGAAGATCAAGATCAGAGTTCTCAACGGATCAAAATAAAGTTAGTATAGACAAATTGAAGTTGCAGACTCAAACCCAATCTAAAAGAGACACGTGGCCTGACATACTGCTAAAAGATTGCAAACCACAACAAACGCATTTAATGATCCGTATTGTAAAGTTAAGAAGAATTTAATGCAAGTCATACCTACGAAAAGGATAATAAATTCAAAATTAGAATGTATTTTTCAACGAACACATTTCTACATCTATAAATAGAGAAAAAGAAGATTGGAACAATTAAAGAAACTTTCACTCTCAAGAGACGATGCAAAATTGATTAGAACCATCTAACATTCAAAATATAGTTGCAGTCACTCGATCTTATGGAGTAGTTAAGCATAACTCTGAAGCTCAAAAGTTACTAAAGACTACTTCATCGCACCAGTTGAAGAAAACACAATATACTTTGTTGGTCCCAGTGGTATAAGGTTAAGAGGGAGGGGTGAATTAACCTTATCAAATTTTCAACTTTTGCTCCAAAGAATGTTAAGTCCCTGATGAACAGGTAGCTGGTAAGCTTACTGCTCGATAGGTTCCTGCTCAGGCAGTGACCTCAGGACTTAGACAGAGAGTGTAATGCACAGCGGAAATACTTATGTTTTTCGAAACACGCTTTTAATGCAGTATGCTCAGATGCAGATAGATGGATAGAAAGCTATAAATGTCACAAGCAAGCTTATAGAGGTTCAAGGGTGGAGTAATCCCTCTACGTCCTCTCTACTCCTTCATAAGGAGGAACTTTGTTAAAGCAAGTTTGATTTACAATAGACTCAGCTAACACAAACTATACTCTAAACAAACTGTCAGCTCTATCCACATAGGTAGCTGCACAGTGACCAACTATCGACCCACACAGGATCTCCACACAGGTTAACCGACCCACACAGGATCCTTTCTCTTCTTCAGAGAGATTACAATTTAGCAGTATCAATTCCTGCCTAAGCGACTCCTATCAGACTTAGAATAAAGTGAAAGATTAAAACACAATCAAATGCAGCAAGCTCCTTGAACTTCAGAAGATCACAAAGGTAGCTGGCTTGCTACTCCTCACTCTGATTAACTTGAGAGTATGAGCTTTTGCTTGTAAGATATTTCCTTCACGTTTATTTGCTTCTTAATTCTCTCTTAGTCGAATGTGTAGTTCGTTGTTGTTCTTGTTGTTGTATTTGTTGTTGTGTGTTCTTTGTGAATCAGACTTCTATATATATAGGCATCAGGTAGTTTTCTGCCCGTTGGGAAGGCAGTCCTTTGCATGATGAGGTGTCTCTTCATGATTGGTTCTGCCGATCTTCTGACATCTGTTCTGAAATGCTTTCATTCTGTTCTGCAACTGTTTGTCCTTTGTCTGCGCAACTTCACTCTGCAGACTGCTTGTACTATGTCCTTGCTGCTTTATCACACATGGCAGATTCTGATTCGTTGGAACTGGAGTGACTCTACTGGCTAGTCAGGTTGCATTGACTCTGATGTATCTGGTAGTATCCTCTTCGAGTCAGCCATCTTCCTTGACTATCTCCAGGTTCCTTGTAGTATCATTTTTGAGCTTTGCTTGCTGGTTGCTTGATACAGTATGCAGGTAGCAGGAACTTCGGCTTCCTGGCTGTTTGGCAGAGTCTTCAAGTCTTTCCAGCATCCTTACCTTAGCATATTTACATGTAAAACTTATCCAGATAGCTAAAGATCTAGACTATTACACGTTTTGTCTCATCAAAATCTATTACATTTCATCCTATCAATTTTCCCATTTTTGATGATGACAAAACTCCTTAACAGGATCAAAGAACCATATATTATTAACTTGGAACAAAGATGCAGAGAGATATAGTCATTCATAATCATGCATCAAGTTCACAAGATGTGAGCTTTTATCAACCAGAAGAATCAAATTTTTCATTGATCAGAGATAAGTACAAAGCATATACACACTCATGCAGATAGCAGAACAAACAGAATTTTAAACAGAATAACAAAAAGAAACATAAGCAAAGAGTAAAACATCAAGTCTTCAACCAACTGGCCTTCTTCTTTCTTTCGAACTTTGTGCCTTTCCACCAGTTGGCTATTGAATCTTGATAGCTAGGTTCCATCATTTTCACCATCTCTTCAGACTCCTCAAACCTGAGCCAGAAGTCTTCACTGTATGGTATGGGCTCCTTTTCAAGTTTCTGCTTTAGCTTCACTTGAATTGGAAGTCCACCTTTCTTTGTTAGCTCCAGGAACCTCTGCAAAGCCTCCTTGTTCGTCTTGAATCCTCTGAAAAGAGCAGATTCCTTGCAGAGGGTGGTGAAGTACTTCATCAGCTCCTTTCTTTTGAATGCTTCAATCTGGAAAAAGGATGGGTTGACCTCAGTAGGAAGAGTGACCTCCGGGACTTCTGAGGCTAGGAATCTGTCACTCCTGGGATCCGGGCTTGCTTTCAGGAAGCTTCTGAGAGTGGCACTTGCTGCGACATCAGGACTCCACAAATTTTTCTCCATTTCGACCATGTCAGGCAGCTTGTGCGGAGGGAAGATCTTGTCAAGGACAACCCTGGGATCTGATGAGAATACAGCATCCAGGTTGCTTTTCAGCTCTGCTTCAGTCCTCCTCCTTTTCTCTTCTCTCATATCAGCGCCCTTCCTGAAGCCTGGATGAACAGACCCAGAAACAGCATCTGATTTTCTTTTAGCGCTGCTGTCTGAATGGCCCCTAGATCCAGCTCCTTTGTGTCCGCCATCACCAGAGTCATCTCTCCTCCTACTGCTCACTACCATCTGTCTGCAGGCAGCAGGGTCCTGTCCAGCCTTCTGTCTGCCTTCAATCCTTCATTCCCCCTTTTTGTCATCATCAGCACGCTCAACCGCAAAACTGACCATGGAGTGAATTTCAGACAGGGTGCCTGAGTGATCCTGCAGGGTCTGTGATTGGTTGAACTGCTCTCTGTCCATTCGGTCTACTGCAGTGACTAAAGCCTTCTGATTGGCCTCAAGAGAGATCATTTTCTCTTCTTGCCTGTTGAGTTTCTCCATCACGCTTTTGACGACTTCCACTGCAGCATCCTCCTTGGGGGGTCGGTAGGCAGCAATCATCTGAGTGAGCTTTGACAATGTGACGTTGAGGGAGTCCATGAAAGAATACGTCTTCACAAAGTGGGAGCGGGTATCCTTGCGGATTTTCCTGCTTGCTTTCACCAAGGACTTTCCCATTTGCTCAATTGCTGTCAGCATCTCGTCATTTGATCTGGCAGGCTCCTGGCGTTCTCTTGCTTGTGCCTGTTCATCAGAGACAGATGTTAGGGCTTTGGATTTTTCGGTTCCGGTATCACCCTATTCATTAGGTGACCCTTCATCGCTGCTGGTAGGGTTACTGGATCCTCCACCTCCTGATCCAGTATTCTTAGAGAGAGTTTCTTCTTCAGCATCCTCCTCAAGTACCCCCAGCTTCTTGTCCTGTTCAGCTACCTTACCCTTGCTGAACACCATTTCGGCCTCCTTCTCCTTCTCTATCTCCTCTACTACCTCTTGTACTGCATTCTCCTGTACTTCAGCCTCCTTCTGCACATCAGGCTCCTTTTCTCCACTTTTGTCTCCTCCTGCCTCCTGCACTTCCACCACCTTTTCACCCGCAGCTACTTCCCCCTCAGCGACCGTCTCTCCCTGGTCCACCGATTCGGCAGGTGTTGTCTCCTCCACCTCCATTGGAATAGCTGTATCAGGTTGCTCCTTCTCCATGGGGGCAGGTTCCTCCACTGCTTCAGCTTGAACAGGTGCCTCCTGCTGCACATGTTCCCCCTCAGCCTCTACCTCCATTGGTGTGGGAATGGTGGTCTCCGTGGTGTCATCGGTGGCTGCTACTGTGGTTGGAACTATCAGCTCGAGAGATGCCACAACAGCGAGGGTTTCCAACTCCTTGGCCTTGGGAAAGTCAGTTGGCGTCGAGCTCCTCTCCTTCATCGGCGTCTGTACAGGAACTTCAGGAAGAATGATCAGGTCAGTAAGGTATGAGAATTCCTCACCGTTTTTCTCCGTTGGTGAAGGTGACCGCCTGCTGATAGGTTCAACCATCAACGCTGAGCAGGAGGATCCTTCACCTATCTGTGGTTCCCTTACTGGTCTTCTCATTCTGGTATCTGCCAGGCTGATATCAGCAACCTGCTTCAGCATCCTCTCCATGGCTTCCTGCTCCCCGTACTTTGCTATCTGGGCCTCAGCAAAGCCCACATCATCGCCTGCTCTGACCTGGTCAGCAGCAACATCCAGTATCACTTCCTCCCGGTAGAAGTCTGGCTGGATAACAGCTTCTTTCCCCTTCAGGCTCCTGGGGCCAGGTAGTTGTGCGGCAGCTTCCTTCTGCTTCCTGGCCTCCAACTCAGCGGCTATCTCCGTGTTTTCAAGAAATTCCAGCCATTTCATCTTCCTGAGATCCTTCAGAAATTTCTTTTGAAGGATCTCCTCCAAATCATCCATGGCGACCCAGTTCAGCGCCCATTCCTCCTCAGTCTTCCAGTCTGCCCACTGGATGAGTTCCTCCCTGGGCAGGTGCCTGTACTGCCACCAGGTGGTGAATCTTTCCATCAATTTACCGAACTCCACCTCCAGCTTCGGTATGCTGATGACGAACTCAGCCACATCCTCCTCATCCACTTCCTCCTCATCATCATCATCAACAGCAGCATTCCCTGCCTGTTCCTCCCTTAGTGGAGAGTCAATCTCCACTTCCACTGCAGGCTTATTAACAGCCCGAGTGGTGACGATCTTTGGTTCATCATCATCATAGATGACCAGTCTCCTCTGCACATCTTTCTTGTGCTTGATCTTCTTTGGTACAGCAGGAGCTGGTGAGGGCTCTGCAGGCTCCTCCATCCTCGAGCTGCTTTCAGACGAAGGAGAGGCATTGTCGCGGAATGCCTTCCTTGTCCTTGGAGCCCCCTTGAGGTTCTCAGAGACCTCTCTGGTTATTGGGGATGACCGAGCAGTGGTCTTCTTGGCAAAGACCCTACCCGCACCAATGAATTTTCCTTTCTGGATGGGCTTCCCCTGGGACAAATCCACCTTCAAGTGACCCAGGAGGGTGTTGATAATAAGCCCATAGGTAGGCTTACCTACCTTCTTCTCCACCTTCTCCACCAGCCTGGAAAGCAGGTAGCCGGCCCAGTTCACCTTCTCCTTCTTCACAATGGCCATCATCATCCTGTACCGGAAGTTGGTACACTTATCAAAGGAACCAGAGCGGTTCTCTATGATATGGCAGCAGATATCATGCAGCAACTCAAACTCCAGAAGGAAGACCTTCTTGCTGCAACTTCGGGACATCCCCGCCGTGTCCTCCTTCCCGGTGAACGTCGTCCAGAACTCCTCCAGCTGGTCTTCTCCGTAGGTGGAGAGGTCACTGGCATTTATCCCTTCAGTAGGCAGAGCGAACACCTCTTCCAGAAGACCGGTGTCCACCACCACTGTCACTCCACCAACCTTTAATGTGATCTCTGACCCATCTGCAGAAACCTTCGCCCTCCGGTAGAATTTCTCTACCTGCTCCTCTGCGTACGGGGCCTTGTGATAGGAGCAGAGTCTGAGAAGTCCGGTCTCATAGAGGCATTGAAGGATATTCTTCATGACCTCCTTCGTGTTTCCTTCTTTCTCCACCATCTTGAGAAGGATCTTGCGGTCCACTAGCCTTCCATCAACAACTTGGGATATTTTTGGTGCCATTTCTGAGAGAGTGAGAGATCTAAAATTGAAAAGCTTCGAGAGAGAGAAAGCACGAGAGATTAGGGTTTGCAAGAGAATGGAAATGTTTAAGTGTAAGAGATGAGTGAGAAGAAAGATTTCTTATATTTGAATTTTGATGAGAGATGATCTGACGGTTCTAATTGGTCTTGAATTTGAAAAGACCCTTAATCCAATGGTTGAGATTTTTGGTGCGGTGTACGTGTGCTTAAGGACTTGATGTGATATTTTGTGGATATCGAGGAGTTTTCTGCAAAAACGGCTGCTAATCGCGGGGTAACTGTTCCTCTTTTCACGCGCTTCAGTTACTGGATCCTACAGGTAGCTCAGAGCAGTAACATTGTATCCAGTAACTGTCCAGGGACCTTGAGTAGTAACCTTTAGGTTGCTGTTCTTCCTTCATCCTGCCTATGGTTCCCCCTGAACATTATAGTCATTTTAACAGGAAAACATAGAGTTATATAGAAAATTATCACAAGTTGATTATTCCTAGCTCGTTTCTTAGAAACGAAAATCTTGATTCACAGAGTGGCTTTGTGAATATGTCAGCTAGCTGTAGATCAGTATGCACTTTTTCCAAAGATATATCTTTCTTTTCAACGTGATCTCTGATGAAGTGGTGTCTGATGTCAATGTGTTTGGTTCTTGAATGTAGAACTGGATTGTGGGTGATAGCTATTGCGCTTGAGTTGTCACATAGGATAGGTGTTTCATTCTCTTCAATTCCGTAGTCCTTTAGTTGCTGTTGAATCCATAGAATTTGTGCACAGCAGCTTCCTGCAGCAACATACTCGGCCTCGGCTGTTGAGGTTGCTATAGAGGTTTGCTTTCTGCAGAACCATGATACCAGTTTGTTTCCTAGTAGCTGGCAGGTACCACTGGTGCTTTTCCTGTCAATTTTGCAACCTGCAAACTCAGAGTCAGTATAACCAATAAGCTTGAGTCCTCCTTCTCTTGGGTACCATAGACCAGCTTCCTGGGTTCCTTTGAGGTATCTGATGATTCGTTTGGCTGCAATCATATGTGATTCTTTTGGAGCTACTTGATATCTTGCACACATTCCCACTGAGAACATGATATCTGGTCTGCTTGCTGTCAGGTAGAGCAGTGACCCAATTAGTCTTCTGTACTTTGTAACGTCTACTGCTTTGCCATCAGTATCCTTGTCTAGGCTTCCTGATGTTATCATCGGTATGCTTACTGTGCTTGCATTTTCCAATCCAAATCTCTTTATCAATTCCTTAGTGTATTTTGCTTGATTGATGAAGGTTCCATTGCTTAGTTGTTTGACTTGCAGACCGAGGAAGAAGCTTAGTTCTCCCATCATGCTCATTTCGAATTTGGATTGCATGAGACTTGAAAATTTTTGGCACAATTCTTTATTTGTTGAACCGAAGATAATATCATCGACATAGATCTGAACGAGCAGTATGCTATCTCCATCTTGGATTCTGAAGAGTGTCTTATCCACCTTGCCTTTCTTGAATCCATTATCAAGTAGATACTTCGAGAGAGTATCATACCAGGCTCTAGGTGCCTGCTTTAGCCCATAGAGAGCTTTCTTCAATCTGAAGACCATGGTTTCTGGATTTTCTTCAAATCCTGGAGGTTGCTCCACATACACTTCTTCAGCGAGCAGTCCGTTGAGAAAAGCACTTTTAACATCCATTTGGTAGACTGTCAGATTGTTGTGAGCGGCATAGGCTAGGAAGATCCTGATTGCCTCTAGTCTAGCTACTGGTGCAAAAGTTTCTTCAAAGTCTATTCCTTCCTCCTGGCAGTAACCTTTTGCCACTAATCTTGCCTTGTTTCTGACTACTTGTCCTTCTTCATCGAGTTTGTTTTTGAATACCCATTTTGTGCCGATTACTCCTTGGTGAGTAGGTCTAGGAATTAGATGTCATACTTGGTTTCTTTCAAATTCATTAAGCTCTTCTTGCATTGCCTGTATCCAGTTGGTATCTTCTAGAGCATCCTCTATGCAGCTTGGTTCTGTTTGTGAGATAAAGCAAGCAAACATTGCTTCATGAGGGTTGCTACTTCTTGTTCTTACTCCAGAGGTAGAATCTCCTATGATCTGATTCCTTGGATGATTCCTTAGCCATTTTCTTCTAATTTCTTCAACCTGTTGTTCATTTTGAGTTTCAGCAGGTTGCTCGTGATCATCCTGTTCAGCTTGTTGATTTGGATCGTGCTGTATTTCTAACTGTACTTCCAGTTGAATTCCTTTAGGGTGGTGTATTTCTTCTTGTATCACTGGTGCCTGCTGGTTTGGAGTAGGTTCATGTTCTCCATGTTGCTGTGTAGGTGCAGGTTGCTGATTCTGAGTTGATTCAATATTTTGGAGATTTGGTAACTCAGCATCAATATATTCAACACGAGTGTTGGTGATGTGAGTTTTTCCAAGATCTTCATTAAGTTCATCTATATCAGCCTTAGAACAGTGTGGTTCATCAAAATCCACATGTACTGTTTCTTCTACAACAAGTGTTCTCTTGTTGAAGATTCTGAAGGTTTTGCTTACCGAGGAGTATCCTAAGAATACTCCTTCATCTGACTTTGAGTCGAATGCTTTCAGGTAGTCTTTTCCATTGTTGAGTACATAGCACCTGCATCCAAAAATATGAAAATGTTCAATATTTGGAGTATAGCCAAACCATAGCTCAAAAGGAGTTTTATTCAAATCTTTGTTGATAATGCATCTGTTCTGGGTATAGCATGCTGTGTTGATTGCTTCGGCCCAAAATCTCTTGGGTAGTTGTGCTTCAGCTAGCATGGTCCTCGCAGCTTCCTTCAGGGTTCTGTTTTTCCTCTCTGCAACACCATTTTATTGCGGCGTCCTAGCTGCTGAGTATTCATGCTTGATTCCATTGTTAGAGCAGTATTCTTCAATAAACTTGTTTGTAAACTCAGTGCCTCTGTCTGTTCGGATTTTGATAATGTTCAGGCTCCTTTCGATCTGCAGCTTCTTCAGTAGCTCCGGTAACCTTCGCTGAGTGTCTGACTTCTTCGTCAAGAATAGTGTCCATAAGAATCTTGAATAGTCGTCCACCACTACAAGTGTGTACTTTCTTTCACTCATGCTTACTGGTTCTACTGGTCCGAATAGATACATGTGTAGTAAGTCTAGCACTCTTTCAGTTGACCTTTGTATCTTGTTTTTGAATGACCTTTTAGTTTGCTTTCCCTTTTGGCATGCTTCACATAGACTCTCTTTCTTGTACACCATATCGGGTAGCCCTCTGACCAGTCCTTTCCTGGCTAACTTGTTGATCGTTTTGAAGTTCAGATGGCTCATCCGTTTATGCCATAACCAGCTAGCTTCTGATGATCCTTTTGCAATGAAGCAGGTAGCTGTGGTTACTGAGCTCCAGTCAGCTACATAGATGTTTCCTTTTCTAGTTCCAGATAGCTTCACTTCCTTGGATTGGCTGTCCCTTATCAGGCATTTGTTGTGATTGAACTCCACTAAGTAACCTTTGTCACAAAATTGGCTTATGCTTAGCAAGTTGTATTTTAGGCCTTTGACGTACGATACTTCCTTAATGTGAGTGTTTCCTTTGATGAGAGTTTCAATCCCTCTAGTGCTTCCCTTGGAGTTGTCTCCGAAGATTACTTTGGGTCCTTTGCACTGTTGAAAATTCCTAAGGATTTCTTTGTCTCCAGTCATGTGTCTCGAACACCCGCTATCAATGTACCACACTTCCTTGCTGGTTCCTGCTGTAGGTACCTGTAAAATAGAGATTACTGGTTCTTAGGTACCCATACATGTACGGGTCCTTCTTTGTTAGTACCTTTTGGAATCCAAACTTGTCTCACAACAATTGTTTTGTTGTAGACTTGGTGGTTTCGTCTATAAGAGGTATCCTTCGGATACTGAAATGTGTGTGCAACCTGTGTATACCCGTCACTTTTGAAGTGAGGTCCTCCACCATACTTCCCTTGAGCATGACCTCGTTTAGGTTTAGACATTCTGGTCTTAGTATTGGTGGGATAGAGGTTTCTGTTCAGCATCCTTGTAGGTTGCTGTTTTCTCTTGTTTCTATCAGCAGATTGATTCTGCTGTAGCCAGCTTTTGAAAACAGGCTTATCCCCTAAGGATGTATACATGGGTCTCTTGCCCTTGTCTATTGTGTTCTCCAAGCTTGCTGTTGAGTTATTGGATAACTTCTTTTCTTTTGGGGTTCCAGCTCGAATGAAAACAATAGTTTTAGATGACCTTGCTGTTCCTTGAGAGGTTCCTGCACAGTATCCTAGGCCTGTCCTATCAAATGGACTTTTGCCCGAGTTCATGCATTTCTTTACTTCTTTAGCTGACTTGCTAAAGGATCCTATAACCGCTTGAAGATCACTCTTCTCATTCTCAAGTTTGGCGATTCTCAGATTGAGCTTAGATGCCTGCTCTTGGAGGTCACTGCACTTTGAGCTATCAAGCTCATATGCAGATAGCTTTTCAGCTAGCTGTTTGTTTTCCCTCCTGAGCATCTCATTTTTTAGTTTTAGCTCCTCATGAATTGAGTTTATCTGTTCGAATTCGCTCATGATTTGTTTAAGGGAGAGGCTTGTGTTAGACTTTTCCTCTTCCAATATGGGCTGGTTAGAATATATTACCTCATCATCCTCGCTGTCCTCAGCTTCCTGTGCCATCAGGCAGATAAGTGTTTCATCTTCCGAGGATGAGGAATCACTATCATCATCAGAGGAGTCCGCATCTTGCTGAGCCTCCTTGGAAGGTTCCTTGCCCTTTTCCATCTCACTTAGGAAGGCTTTAATTCTCCTCCGTTCCTCTCTTCGTTTTTCCCTTTTCTGGGATGACTCTCCATTGGGGTACCTGTTGACTTTAGGATAAGGACACTCTTTGGCATAGTGTCCTGGTTTTCGGCAGTTATAGCAGAGATCGGACATATCCTGGTTCGATTGCTGAATAATGGGTTGTTGGGGAGTTGTCTGGTTCTTCTTAAAGTCACCTCTTCGGTTGTATCTGATAAATTTCTTGAAGTTTCTTAGAAGAAGGGTCATTTCATCATCAGTACCCTCGACAGGTGGCTCTCCCTGCTTACTGCAGATAGCTCCAGTGTCTTTTGCGTTTCTGGCTGTCAGGGCAGTTACCTTTGTGCTTGATTCTTCAGCTTCCTTCTTCCTTCTGTTGATATCATATTCGAAGGCTTTTAAGTCAGAGAAGAGGTCAAAGGTACTCATTGACTTTAGATCCATTGATACCCTCATTGCAGTAGTTTTGCTATCCCATTCTGCAGGTAGTGCTCTTAGCACTTTCATATTTTTCTCCTTCTGGGTGTAGAATTTGTCCAGGGATTCAAGCTCATTTACAATGTTTGTAAACCTCAGATCCATCTGCTCCAAGGTCTCTTCAGGGAGCATCTCGAACAGCTCGAATTTCTGGGTTGCTGTAGACACCTTGTTCTCCTTAGTCAGCTCTGTTCCTTCACAGATTTGTTCAAGTTTGTTCCATATATCCATTGATGTCTTGCATGTCTTGACCTTGCTAAAGGTTCCTTTATCCAGAGTAACGAATAAGGTGTTCTTGGCTACATTGTCCAGGTTAGCTCGTCTTCTATCATCAGCCGACCATTCTTCCCTCGGTTTGTCAATCACAGCTTGATGGGGAATGGCTCCTGCATCGCCAACTTCGGCAGCTCTCGTAAATATTGGATTAGGTTTGGTGATCCTTGGAGGTCCATCTGTGATAACCATCCACATTTCGTCATGCATGGCTGAGAGATGTGTCTGCATTCTAATCTTCCAATCGTCATACTCTTCAATAGAAAACATAGGAAGTTTGTGCGTGTTCATGATATGATGAAAGCGAAGTATGCAGATTTTTGAAAATCAGGGATCAGGGATTTGACCAGACAAGTTGGGTTTTTAATCCAACCCGCTCTGATACCACTTGTTGGTCCCAGTAGTATAAGGTTAAGAGGGGGGTGAATTAACCTTATCAAATTTTCAACTTTTGCTCCAAAGAATGTTAAATCCCTGATGAACAGGTAGCTAGTAAGCTTACTGCTCGATAGGTTCCTGCTCAGGCAGTGACCTCAGGACTTAGACAGAGAGTGTAATGCACAGCGAAAATACTTATATTTTTCGAAACACGCTTTTAATGCAGTATGCTCAGATGCAGATAGATGGATAGAAAGCTATAAATGTCACAAGCAAGCTTATAGAGGTTCAAGGGTGGAGTAATCCCTCTACGTCCTCTCTACTCCTTCACAAGGAGGAACTTTGTTAAAGCAAGTTTGATTTACAATAGACTCAGCTAACACAAACTATACTCTAAACAAACTGTCAGCTCTATCCACACAGGTAGCTGCACAGTGACCAACTATCGACCTACACAGGATCTCCACACAGGTTAACCGACCCACACAGGATCATTTCTCTTCTTCAGAGAGATTACAACTTAGCAGTATCAATTCCTGCCTAAGCGACTCCTATCAGACTTAGAATAAAGTGAAAGATTAAAACACAATCAAATGCAGCAAGCTCCTTGAACTTCAGAAGATCACAAAGGTAGCTGGCTTGCTACTCCTCACTCTGATTAACTTGAGAGTATGAGCTTTTGCTTGTAAGAGATTTCCTTCGCGTCTATTTGCTTCTTAATTCTCTCTTAGTCGAATGTGTAGTTCGTTGTTGTTCTTGTTGTTGTATTTGTTGTTGTGTGTTCTTTGTGAATCAGACTTCTATATATATAGGCATCAGGTAGTTTTCTGCCCGTTGGGAAGGCAGTCCTTTGCATGATGAGGTGTCTCTTCATGATTGGTTCTGCCGATCTTCTGACACCTGTTCTGAAATGCTTTCATTCTGTTCTGCAACTGCTTGTCCTTTGTCTGCGCAACTTCACTCTGCAGACTGCTTGTACTGTGTCCTTGCTGCTTTATCACACATGGTAGATTCTGATTCGTTGGAACTGGAGTGACTCTACTGGCTAGTCAGGTTGCATTGACTCTGATGTATCTGGTAGTATTCTCTTCGAGTCAGCCATCTTCCTTAACTATCTCCAGTTTCCTTGTAGCATCCTTTTCGAGCTTTGCTTGCTGGTTGCTTGATACAGTATGCAGGTAGCAGGGACTTCGGCTTCCTGGCTGTTTGGCAGAGTCTTCAAGTCTTTCCAGCATCCTTGTCTTAGCATATTTACATGTAAAACTTATCCGGATAGCTAAAGATCTAGACTATTACACGTTTTGTCTCATCAAAATCTATTACATTTCATCCTATCATACTTACCTATTTGTTGTGTGCCAGGTTGTTTTATTTGGTGCCATCAGTTGATAGAATTATATTCTTGGTAATTGTTATAGTTGTTTAGGTAAAAGCAATTACCCTATGTACGTGTTTGAAATCCTTAAAGGGTTTGTCTTTAAAACTTACAGTAGTTGAATTTTAGTAGGTGTTAACTCGTTAAATTGATAGTTTGTTAGGCAGTAACCTGTAATATCCAAAATTACTTAACGAAGTTCCTGCTTTGGGAAGTAATAGAGCAGACGTAAAAGGATTACACCACCTTTGAACCACTATAAGACCATAAATGTTTAATCATTTTATATTTCATACGTATTGCATATGTATCTACCATCACCGTGCATAAAAGAATTCAAGAAAGTGTTCTTAAAGAAAACCTTTTACAACAAACCTTCTGTCAAAAGTTTAATTTCATTACAAGAACTCTTGGATACAACAAACAGTACTACTTTATAGTGTTGTAAGTTGATCTACCTATTGTACTGTAAGTTCAAGTAACTTGCAGTATAGCATGTTTGAAAAGATTTTATAAAATTGATAAAGGTTCATTCACCCCCTTTGAACCTTCGAGATCATTTGGGACCAACAAGTTATTATCGTACAAAATTTCTCACAAATAATTTTTTGCTATAATGTTGTTTCCACTAATATATTTGCGATATCATAAGTTTTTTTAATTATTTTTTATGTAACGTCCTGTTTCTTTTTGAAGTAAACCTTGACTAAGGCGTTACTCATGTATAAAATTCACTATTTTAAGAAAATAAAGATAAATAAATTTCAGAAAAATTGTTATTAAACATGCATTTTCGAAACTTATAAAATATAACATTTTGAATTAAAACCTTCTTCGACCTTTAATCATCGGCTACCAACATCCACCGCTCGCGTGTCATGCCCTAAACTTGTAAACTGAAAACATTTTAAAAAGATGGATGAGTGTTTTAAATACACTCAATGGGGAAACTTGGGACAACATCAAATAACTTCTCGATATTGGTTGGAAATAATATGTTTATCATTTAGCAAAAAAAACAGAACATAGATCACATTCAAACATATCATCTTTTATGGTTCTTAGCCGTCATGAAAGCGCGGGTCTTAACCGCCGTGAAAACATTTACGGATCTTGGCCGCCTTGACAACATTTGTTTTTCATAAACATATTACACGTTGTAGACTCCTGAAGAGTCCCAATGCAATCCATTGAATAGGTTTCCAAAGAAGACCTATCGGGGCCCCAAACCGACCCCATTTTGGGTTGTTACTCCCTTTCATGTTGGGTTTTCGTAGAATACCCCCTTGTTGAGTTTCCGACGAGGAATACCCTACTTGGCGTGCAGGTGCATGCGTAGTTAAATTATCATACAATAGTTTCCACATAACACATAGTACACATTGGTCACGTTCACGTTGGCCACATAATTCACACAACATATAGATAAAGAAATCATTTGACATATGTTGGTTTCTAAAGAAACCCCCTTTTGAGCGGGTATTACCCCAACTTATCAGCATTAGAAACCATATGCATTTGTGTCACTTGAAATCAATAGCTCTCAAAATCATATAATTTACTCGAATACTGTTCACATAGTGAAAACATTTCACTTGAAAATGACATCACATAATAACAGGATTTAGATCACTTAATCACGTAATTTTTCGTAAAACTGTACAATTTAAAATATAAATAAGATTTTACCCCCACCTTGGATACATGACAGAACTGATCAAAAGCTCTTGATCTTATTTTCCCTTATTCCTGCCTTTTGCTTGTATTTCCTACAAGGTATTAAAAACGTGACTTATCCTCTGATTTACTTGCTTAAAACCAATAAAATCCATAAAAGAATAAACTCTTGAGAAGGTCGATAGACGAGGTTCTTAATTTAGGGTTTACTGGAAAATAAGGGTTTGTGGATTACACCCCTAAAATTAGTGTTTTCTTGCTTAAAGGGTTCGCTCGTCAGATCTTATATCATTTTAGGGTCAAATTATTATTTTATAATGTCATAGGATATAAAATACAATAATTATCAAATTTTGGGGGTCATAATATAATTTATGTAAGTTTTAGGGGTCGTTCTGTCATTTCATCAAAGTATATGGGTGATTCTGTAATTTCTGTAAAGTTTAGGGTTCATTTTGTAATTTCAGAGAGTTTTGGGGTTAGTTTGCTATTCCAGAGAAGTCTTGGGGTCTTTTTTGCATATTTTATAAAATTTAGGGACTAATCTGTAATTGCCCATAAGTTCAGGGACTTATATGTTATTTACCCTAAATCTAGGGTTTGCAATTTAGTCTTGGATTTTATCTAATTTACGAAAGAAGCCCCCAACCCCAAAACCCAATTCTGCCACCCCTATCTCCTTCCTGCCGCCGCCCGCCGCTCACCACTGCCACCCAACACTGTCGGCGACCCCCACGTCGTCGGCGACCACCCAACCACACACACACCATACCAAAACATATATAAAAACACACACGTATATGCATATATATCTATACACCTCTGCCGCCACTTCCAGCGGCGGCCCACAGCAGCCTCGTCGATGCAATAGCGCCGGCCACCCCCATCACTCGACTCGCCAAAAACCTCCACACCTTAGCCCAACACACACACTGATATAGAAATACGCAGATACATATATATATATATATGTGTGTGTATGTGTGCAGAAATTTACATATATGCCGTACTTGACGAAGACGCGATCGGATCAAAATTCGAGCCCGTACTTGTGATCGGCTCGATGAATACTACAAAACGACCGGTTTACTTTGCCGAAAAGATGTCATCAGCGACGATGGAAAATGAATGGTGATGGCTGTGTTTGGAAGCGAGAGACGAGAGATAGGGGAAAGTTTTTTTTTCTAAATTCTTTTCTTTCTCAATTTCTTACTTAACCAATTTCCCCTCAGTCTCCTAATTTGTGCCAAGTGTTATAGAATTATTTAAGCATGAGGTGGGTTTATGCCATTATTTCATTTAGTTAGATTAAAGTAAATAATAAGTTTTTCTTTTAAATGAAATCATGGGTATTACATTTTATAACCATTTGTTATTAATTTATAATATTATCAATTTTTGCGATAATACATTATCACAGAAAAATAAGTTTTTTTGTGACAGTTTTTATTGTGACAAAAAATCTGTATTGCAAATATATTTTTATTACGTGAACCAAAATTGATGCTGCTGCAAAAGGGATATTATTGGCTCATTCACTAGATGAGGCAAATGCAGCGACACTATTTAGAGGAAGTAGTCATATATAGATAGCTATTAGAAATATCTTCACTTGTGTCATGTGGGTGACAAGTGCTACACACAATGATTTTTATAGGTACTTAACTACACAACAATCGCAATTGATTGCTTTTCTTACACAAAAAAAAAAAAAATACATGAACATTCAACGAAGAAGGCCAATTAGTTTTTAGGAGGGAGAAATTTTAATAATTTTAAGATAGGGTTTTATCATTATTTTGATAGAAAAATGCTAAAATGTTGCCGTGGACAACTTTTAATATATTCTTTAATGATATGTAATGATTTTATCTCCTAATTATATGAAAAATAAAATTTATATGTATGTTCAATCTTTGACACATCATCGGTGGACATATATTAACATATTCATGATAGATAGGATAGCAGGACTAAAGAGAAAACGGCCCAAAGTGTCCTCATTCTCTATATTTTGGGCCCAATTGTCCATTAATATAAAATAAAGTCCCCAAATACCCTATTGTTTATATTGTAGTCCCCAATTACCCAAAAATTTGACCTGACAATTTGACTTCGTACGGTATGTCAACTTGTGGCCGACACTGTCTGCAAAGGCAAAAAAAAAAAATTTTTTTTTTTTTGGCCTTACACGAATTTTTTTTTGGCTTACATGAATTTTACCCGAGTCAAAGGACAAGTCTCCGATGCTTTTCTAAAATTTTTAGACAACTTTTTCAGAGATGACAACTTTTATATATATATATATATATATATATAAAAGCTAACTGTCTTTAAAAAAATAACAAAACATAAATTAAAGTATAATAATTTTTTATTTCAAATTTA
The DNA here is from genome assembly GCA_028654395.1 of Scutellaria barbata. Classification (NCBI taxonomy): domain Eukaryota; kingdom Viridiplantae; phylum Streptophyta; class Magnoliopsida; order Lamiales; family Lamiaceae; genus Scutellaria; species Scutellaria barbata. The sequence continues at coordinate 9,592,299 of CM053647.1, read as the reverse complement.
TTTATAACATATAATAAATCGAATTAATCTTTTTTGTAATATTCTTTTTAATTTGATATGGATATTATATACATAAAAAAATGAAATGTAAGATTTGTGGATTTGAATAATTTTTATTTACTTAAAACAATTATATAAAATATGAAAAGTTTTCGAGTAATTTATTGCATATTTAAAATAAAATATAGAAAAAAGAAACACAAATGAAAATATATTATGTAAAAATATATATTAAAGAAAAATAATATTTTAAAAAAAGAATTAGATAAATAAAAATTATAATTTCAAATTAAACTACTTCATTTGAAATTTATTTTAATGCTTATATATAATATTTATTATTCTTATTTGAAATTTTGTATGTTATCATCTTTATTTCATATTCTTAATTTCATGAATGTTGGCCCATAAGGATGGGGCGAGATGTGTTTTTTTTAAATCATAATTTCAAAATAGATAGTTGTTAATAAAATTCTTCCTAATGTATGATAAATTAAATTTAATATTTTTATTTAAATTTATTATTAAAATTACTCCTTAATTTAGGGGTCTAACAGTTTAAAATTTTAATTTTTCAAGCTGATAATTTAGGATTTTATTTTTTCGAATTTTGTGAATTTTATCCAATTTTAGTCTGAATTACTCAATTGGGCTCAAATTGTAAGTGAATCGCACGTGAGATCGTGAATTTGGGCTTTTCGGATCAATTTTAGCTGATGAATCATGTGTTTTTTACTAACATTTGGAAGTGAATTGCATTTTCAAGTTTTTTGACGAATTTTGACCAGAAAATGTGCTTAGGGTAGCAATATTACAATTTTGAAGATATTGGCTAGTGATCGGAATTTATTTTTTAGTCTAGACGCCCATAAAAAAAAAGTGTAATAGTTCAAATAGTAAATTAAAATTAATCCTGTTTTTTATTGGATATAGAATAATTAAATTATTTCTGTTGATGCAACTAAATTTTTTATTAAAATAGTTATGAACACTAATATAAAAAATAGGTCTAATAATAATAATAATAATAATAATAATAATAATAATAATAATAATAATAATAATAATAATGCCTTTATAGGCTTTTGTTATTTTGGCCAATCTTTTAAATTTGTTCATTATTTATCATTTAATAGCAATTTTAATCAATTTTAAATTTTAGTTAAAAATTTTAACCAATTTTAAATTTTAGTTAAAATTGGATGTCAGTCTACCTAACAGCCACATTATCAACTTCATGTACACATCACCAATTCTTTTAAGTCACTAATTTTAGATTTTATCATTATAATTTATAATCATTGTTAATTTCTTCCCACACTAAAATGGAAGTCTCCTTCTGTCTCTAAATTTTGTCTCTCTGAAATTATATACTATCGATATTTTATTTGTAAATATATGTTGAAATTGGACAAAGACAATAGTCTTTTGAAGTTCCAATATCTCCCCTGCATGAATGCCTATTAATATTAATGCTCTTTTTTTGTTATTTAATAATTATATAAATATTAAAAATAATTATTTTTTATGTTTTTTTTTACACAATATAGACTCCAACTTCCGATGATTTTTCTTTTAAATTAAGATGGTTTAGAGAATTGATGATATGTAATTAAAACTTGATGTAAAATCCAATTTTGACTACAATTTAAAATCATCGAACAAATAGGAAAAACTTATAAAGGTTTTCATTTTTTTAGCTAGTTGGCCTAAAAATTAATATTTATTAGTCTCAATTCTTAAATTTATATCATTTCCGATATACATGGTATATCTTTAGGGATTGAATATATTTTTAAAATTTCAGTTATTGTAATATTATGACACAAAAAGTTTTTTTCGATACTAATTTTAATTTATCTGATTTTTAAGTATTTAATGGGTGTACAAATTTAGTCAAATTGCACACTTTATTTATTGCTTTCTTATTTCGAATATAGATTTTTCGATATTTTTAACTTATCTATACATTTATATATTATTATATAATTACATTATGTTTTTATAATTTTAAAATTATTAAATTTTTACGATAAACCAAACAACACACAGATACATTATTAATTTGAATTAAGAAAAGACAAATTCTCCTGTACACCTCGTGCATGAATCTAAAATCCGTGCAATTCAGGTTGATCCAACCCGGATCCGTGAAATTTTTTTTTTTTTATGTCTTGACCTTTATGTACAAATTCGGTGACCTTTATATACAAATGTTGTGATCTTTATGTATAAATGTTGTGACCTTTATGCATTGTAACTTAGAAAAAAATGAAGAATTTTAGTAAAATTTGTACATAAATACCTTTATGTGATATTCATGTGACCCGTATGTATATTCATGTGACCTTTATGTATAAATATGCATACATTTATGCAATATATAAAGGTATATAAAGGTATGAATATTTGTATATAAAGGTCACATGAATATACATAAGAGTCATATGAATATCACATAAAGATATCTATGTACAAATTTTGCTAAAATTCTTCATTGTTTTCTATGTATATAAAGGTCACAAAATTTGTAAATAAAGATTTTGGCCTGGAAATAAATAAAAAAAATTAAAAACTCTCGAATTTGAATCGACCCGAATTGCATGCACACCAAGTTGCACATGAAACACACTCTTAAGAAAAATATGTTTTGACTTACAATTGAAATGTATCCAATATATATGTTGATAATAGGAAATATGAGATTTGGTGTCTAAAAAGTTTGAATGGATGTGGATTTCAAATCTCTTCTCAAATCCACATATCCAAATGGACCTTTAAATTATTTAATGTTAACAAACAAATCTATGTATACAAAAGAAGATTTTGATTCTCTTAAATGTTCACAAGTGACACTCTTCAAAAATGTCATCTCAACTTTTCCAAATTCTTTAAATAATAAATATATATATAAGAAGGTTTTGGCTCTCTTAAATGTTGATAAGTGGCGCTCTCCAAAGATGTCGCCTCAATTTTTCTAAATGTTCACGAGATTTTGTTTTTCTTTATGTTTTATGACTTGGAAAATAGGAACCGATGAAATTGAAGAAAAACCAATTTGAGGGAAGTTATAAGGAGCTATCAATATTAACTTAGCTTGATTGTGATAGAGATTAGATATATTTGATGAAAATTTTGATATATTTTATTATTGTTTGTCTCAAGTGGTGTCCGAGGTTCAGAGGAGGGGGTGAATGAACCTTGGTCGGTTTTGCAAATCTCTTGAAAAACTTACTGTACTGCAAGTTACTTGAACTTGCAGCGCCATACAGTTACTGCTTACAGCACTAGGATGCAGTGTTGCACGCTGTAACTAGAGTTTATACGCAGTGAAAAAATACGTTTTATAACACAAGACTGATTTTCTCAAATATAATCATTTTCAAAACGTTTATGCTTATGATAGAGATAGATATATGAAATAAAGCACAGATAAGAAAGCACTAAAACACTTATGGCTTATAGTGGTTCGAAGGTGGTGTAATCCTTCTACTGTCCACTCTACTGCTATCTCGAACAAGAACTTTGTTAAGCAAGATTGGTTTACAAGACTTTCCTAACAATCTATCAACTTACAAAGCAAACACCTATTAGAGTCCAACGTACACACAGCAACTACAAACTCTAAAGACACACCCACACGGGATTTCAAACTCTCATACAGGAAAGCTGTCTAACCCTAGACAACTATACAAACAGCAAGGATCTCTCCTATCAACTGTGTTGGTCCCAAGTGGTGTCCGAGGTTCAGAGGGGGGTGAATGAACCTTGGTCGATTTTTCAAATCTTTCTAAAAATATTTATGTTCTGCAAGTTACTCGAACTTGCAGCGCCAGACAGTTACTGCTTACAACACTAGGATTCAGTGTTGCATACTGTAACTAGAGTTTATATGCAGCGGAAAATTACGATTTAACAAATGGCTGGTTTTCTCAAATATGATCATTTTCAAAATGTTTTATGCTTATGAGATAGATATATATATATATATAAGTATGAAATAAGCACAGATAAGAAAACAATAAAACACTTATGGTTTATAGTGGTTCGAAGGTGGTGTAATCCTTCTACGTCCACTCTACTGCTACCTCGAGCAAGAACTTCGTTAAGCAAGATTGAATTACAGGATGCTCCTAATAACAATTTATCAACTTTACAAAGCAACCACCTACTAGAGTCCAGCATACACACATCAATTGCAAACTCTAAAGGCTAACCCATGTGTGGTTCTAAACTCCCACATAGGGAAGCTGTCTAACTCTAGACAACTTGTACAAACAGCAAGGATCTCTCCTATCAACTGTTTGACACCTCTTAAACAACCTAAGCACACAGCAACAGGGTTAAAAGTATATGAGATTTATTCTTCAACTAGTGCGTTGAAGTGAGCTTCTGAATCCTTCAAAGGATCTTTCAACTTTGAACTTGCTTCACTTCACAGAGATTGAGTGACTGAAACTGAAAGTTGACTTGAATGGTTGTAACTTGAAAGTTTGAAAGTTTTAGCGTAAATGTTTCAGTAACCAGCTTCAGTGTTTCTCATCCTCTATTTATACTTGTAGGAGAAGATGTCCGTTGAAAGAGACATCTCTCTTTTGAATTTGAAGCACTTGATCAAATGTATGGCTCACATTTAATACGACTTGACTTTCTCTTTCGGAGCAATTAATGTGGCAGTTGCGGCTAGCAGCTTTCAACAGCGCGTCAGTCCACGCGGCATCTTTGTATTGGCTCCGTTTCTACAACTTTGATCTTGTCTCAAACGGCTCTATTTATTCTTGCTTGGGTCTTGTTCCTCGTACTGCATTTATCCTTTCTCGGATTGCAGGATACTTCTTTGTTTGTAATAGGCGCTGTTGACTGTTTGGACAGTAAGCTCTGCGCCATATCCTAGTTCTTCTTGCAGCTGATACTTCCATGTAGTGCTCCTGTATCCTATACTTGCAGCGATGCTGCATGCCGTTCTTTCTTATTTTGCTGCAGTGCTGTAACTGCTCCCTTGCAGCGATGCTGTATCTGCTTTCTTGCAGCAGCTTCTTTTCGATACACTGGATGCAACTTTGTAATCTTATAAAACCTCCATTCTTCAGCACATATATCTAGACTCAAAAACTAATCTATGCTTTCACTTAAACATTGTGAAAAATGGGGTACTTAAAACTTCCTATTATATATATATTTTGTTTCATCAAAATCTAAATATCGAAATCCCAACAAACTGTTCGACACCTAAAACAACCTTAGCACACAGCAACAAGGTTAAAAAGTATACGTTTTTGTTCTTCAACTGGTGCGGTGAAGTGAGCTTCTAAATCCTTCGAAGGATCTTTCAGTTTTGAACTTGTTTTACTTCACAAAAGTTGAGTGACTGAAACTGAGAGTAGACTTGGAAGAGTGTAGCTTGAATGCTTGAGAGTTTTTGCGCTAAATATTTCAGTAGTCAGCTTTAGGGTTGTTCATCCTCTATTTATACTTGTATGAGAAATATCTGTTGAAGGAGATATCTCTCTTTTGAATTTTGAGTATTTGATCAAAGGCATGGCTCGCATTTAATATGACCTGACTTTCTCTTTCGGAGCATTTAATGCGGTAGTTACGGCTAGCAGTTTTCTGCAGTGCGTCAGTCCACGTGGCGTCTTTGTATTAGCTCTGTGTCTGCAACTTTGATCTATTTTGGAACGGCTCTATTTATTCTTGATTGGATCTTTATTCCTCGTACTGCATTTATCCTTCATCGGATTGCAGGATACTTATTCTATTTGTCATTGGCGCTGTTGACTGTTTGAGCAGTAAGCTTCGCGTTGTATCCTAAGTATGTTTGCAGCTGAATGTTCTTTGCTGCTGTAACTTCGACCTTCTTGCAGTATCTTCATACTGTACTTCTGTATCTTTTCTTGCAGTACTCCTATATTCTTTTCTTGCAATGATGCTGCACGCCGTTCTTTCTTACTTAGCTGCACTGCTGTAACTGCTTTCTTGCAGCAATGCTATATCTGCTTTCTTGCAGCGATACTGTATTTGTTTTCTTGCAGTAGCTTCTTTCTGAATTTCTTGATGCAGCTTTATAACATATGAAAACCTCAATCTTTCAACACTTATATCTAGACTCAAACCTAATTTATATTTTCACTTAAACATTGTGAAAAATGGGGTGCACAAAACTTCCTATTACATATTTGTTTTGTCTTATCAAAATCTTAACATTGAAATCCCAACAATTATAATTAATATTTTTATGATTGATTTTATATTTTAGGATCCTAGATTTTTATGTTAGTATAAATATGAGTTATTTTTATTATCCCAGGGAGTCGTTCGATTTATGAAATAAGAAAAATGAGTTTTCTCTAAATGTTACACCTGCTATTCTCAAAATCAACGAATTTTACAATTCATTTTTCAAGTATCGACTCTCAACCAACTAGTAAGGAGTAACATCGGTCGCAAAAAAATTCGATTGAGAACCCTTTGGGTGAAATAGAGTATGTAGGTAACCTATTAAAATAGAGGAGAATAATTATACTATATTTACTAAAAATTTTTTTACCTCTTATTGTAGAATGTAAAATATTGGGTTGAAGTATAGGTTCAAGATTATCGTAAAACAATAATATTTTTAAGAATACTTCTCTATATTCTTTTTTGTTTTAATCTAATTTATAAAAAAGACTACATAAAAATATATTATATATAGCTATATATATGGGTCATTTGGTTCTTTTACATCAGTTTAGTAAGTTGGACGAATTGAAAAATAGCTAATTTGTTTCGTTGATCCTTTCTCTTTTGAATTTTCCTCATACAATTGACTATTTTATTTGTATATTGAAGTACAATTCAACTCGATAATATTTTCAATTCAATAGTAATTAATATATTCATATGAGAATTATATTCATTTTATCCAAAATATATTGAACTTATGATTTAAACATAATACACTTTAATATAATTGAGAAACAAAATTATCTTCTACTAACTTCTTCATCTATATACTCAATAAAAAATATAAAATGAAAAAATACAAATAACATGAAAAAAAAGAATAGAAGCCCATGTGTTGTACGGGTTCGTAATCTAGTACATAAAATACCGATTAGAAGTTCATTAATTAATAATTAATAATTCTAGCAATACTAAAATAAAATGATCTAAATGTTTCTGGTATAAATAAAAAATGTTTTGAAGGGCTTTGAAAACTTACAAAATTAGAAAATAATAACAAAATTTAACCACAGTTTTATAATTTAGTAGTATTTCACCTTTTATAAAGGTATAAATTGCTATGTATGATCACACAAATTTTTCTAGTTTGTATTCCCTCTCTTCCACCTCTCTTTCTTATTTTCTCAAATCTTGTAGAACATATACTCAAAAACTGAAAATATGGGAATCCATGGCTTTCTTTCCTCTGAAATAGATTTGTTGGTTAATTAAGTTCCATCCATTTGAAAGGATTTTTAATAATGAGGAACAAATTTGATGACTCTAAAATACTAGTTAGAGGGGTACTTATGAGATGGTATTTTCGGGCACCAAATATCATATTTCCTATTATCTAACATATTGGATACATTTCATTTGTAAGTTAAAACATATTTTTCTTAAGAGTGTGTTTCATGTGCAACTTGCCAACTTAGTGTACATGCAATCGGATCGACCTGGGTCAACCTGGATCCATGAGTTTTTTAATTTTTTTTTTTTTTTTTTTGCTTTCAGGCCAAAAATTTTATTTATAAAATTTTGTAATCTTTATGTATGTGGATTTCAAATCCACCATTTTAATTTTGAACAAATTTTAGAATTATTTTGATAAATTTCAAATCCACTCAATATTCTGAATTTCAAATTTTAAATTTCAAATCAGAATCTAGATAAATGAAGGTTAAATGTCAAACATATAATCCATAATTATTTATTATTAAATACATTCACATGCTAACCAAACAATATCTGATCATGTCAAAAAAAAAAAAAAACTTTATAATCAATTTATAAATTGTAATAAAAAATGGATAAAAATATATGAAAAGGCCAAAGTTAATGAACATTATTAAATAAAACATATTGGAAGATAAAAGAATAAAAGTGTAATTGATTACCATTAAAAGCTATTAATATTCATATCATACAAATATTACTTTACATAATTAAAATATAACGTAAATGTATTTATACATCTATTTGATGATATTATCCTAAGTTTATATATTCTTACATAAGACTGATACAGATGAATGAGTTGATTGTTATAAGAAACTGAGAATGAGTTGGCCTTTTTTACTTATCTAAATAAATTCTAATTTGCTCTGTAATGCAAAAACCCTAGGCCCAAAAGTAGTATGAAGCACAAACCCTAGCCCAAAAGTAGTCTCTGGAATTTTCTTCAACCCCTATAAAATCACACTCAGTCCCAAATTTTCTGTACACACCACCTCGCCGCCAAGTCTATATTCCGCCGCCGGCGAGAAGATTGCTTCTTCGACGGCGGCGATGGAGTGTGTTGGCTGCCTGCGATTAGTTCTCCGGCGAGGTATGTATCTTTTTCTTTCCTGGAGATTTGGTTTATGAGTTTTCAATCGCATATTTTTTATCAGAAATGAATGTTTTTATTTTTTCTAGATTCTACAGATAAATTTTCCGTACAAACTAAATTTTCTTCTTTTGTTGAATTTTACTTGTTCTGGTAATTTATTTCCCTTTTTAGCAATCCTTTGTTGATGACATGATGGAATTAACTTAGATTTTTTCTTTTTTCTTTTTTGGCTGTGATATTAATTGATTATTTGTTTATAAATTTATAATTGAATATAATAAGATTTAGTTTATTTAATTTTATATTATTATATTAGTTTTTTTTTTCCGATAAGTTTTCAAGAAATTAATTTATTTCTAATTGGAAAAGAAGGCATCATTGAATTTGCTAATTTTTGCAGGTATTTTTGCATCTGAAACTCAATTAAAGAGCTACTTTCATCTGAAACTCTGTGATTCTGATGAATCATGAAATATTTTTATTTTTGAATTTTAAGCAAATTTATTACATTTTGTTTCTGTATAATTGGAAATAGAGGTTGTTGAAATTATTAATGCTTGGTATGTCCTATATTTATTGCTTTTACTTATTTATGAAGAAATATGTTTATTATTATATTCTGACTTAAAATACTGTTTGATTTTTTAATTTTAATTTTCTTCAAAGTAGTTCAAATTGATTTATTTTATTAATCATTGTTAGAAATTATAAATTTTTATATATGTTCTTCAAAGTAGTAATTTTCATGTACGCAATCTTTATTTTGAAAAAATAAGTAATCGAATTTCCTCATTTTTGCAGGTATTATTTTATTCCATGTGAGCCCTAATTAGAGAAACCAGTAAAGGAAAAATATTTTCAACACTTTTATCAAGGGGCTTTTATCTATATAAGTTTTTTGAGGCTAAGAAATTATATTTAGTTTTATTGCTTTTGAAACTATGTGATCCTTATGAATCATTATTATTATTATTATTATTATTATTATAGATTATCAATTTGTTCAATTTTAACCATTGGAATGATTTATGACTCATTTGGCTCACATAGTTTCTGAAACAATAATATTTGAAAATTTTGAGGCTTCAATTGACTTTAAGTTTAGATAAAGCCCTTTGATTAGAGTGTTGGAATTAGCTCAAATGATCCAAGTATTGATTGAATTATCTTTTGTAAGTAAGTTTTAAATTTATTTTTCATTTTAATGCAAATTGTTCATTAATTTCCTATTGTTGTTTATTAATGTTGCTTGTAATGGTTGATGTGACATTGATGTCTCAAAAGCAATTAGTGGCTCTTTGGTTCAGATAGTTCTTACATTTATATTTCAATGTCTAAATTGTACGTATTAATTGTAGTTTCTTGATGTCATCAATTTCAGTTCACTGACATTTGAAATTTACTTGTATTTTAAATTCCTACAGTTGTATTTTCCATTATGAAGAAATGTCTTTGTACCATTTTGTCTTATCTTTTCTACTAATATATTTAATTTAATTTATCAGACTTTTAATATATCAAGCAATTTATAAAATAAATAACAAACGACCTGTAAATAGAACTAATACAGTGATATTGAAAGACAGCCTTATAAGGGGTATGAGTTAAAATTAAAAATCAATAAATAAATAAACTAAAATTAAAATTTTGTTCTAAGCACTGGGCTTAGATTTTGGATTTCGTGTTGCGGGCCCATTTCTCAGTTTTAGGTTAAAACTGCATCGAATCATGGAATCTTTATTATGCAGCCCATATTTATCCCAGGTCAATAGGGCCCAATAATTATAAAATACAGCAATTTTAGTATTTGAAATACAATCTTTAAACAAGTTTTCCTTAGTAATAAATTACTTATAAATTTTAGCTCATGTTCGTGTCTAACTAACGCACGACTTTAGTGACACTAATAAAATTCTTGATTAAGTTTAACACATAGCTCTAATATAATAATTGAGCTATGTTCAATAGGATTGGATGGTCGAGTCCCCAAAACCAACATGAAAAAGAATATTTGACTACTTTATAATTATTTTAAATGAAGAGTTATAATTAATTTAATGTTTCAATAAAAGACTCAAAACTATGCTTCCTATTTTAATAAAATAAAAAAAGCCAACATACTAAAAGTCCATCTCCAAAACCTTTCTCAAATTATTAAATGTGGACCCACCCTCGTTGACAGCCTCCATAGCTAAGCCTCTAAATTTCAAAGCATTATTCCTTATCTCTTTGCCTCTATCACCATCACCCATCACTATATCCAAACAATTCTTGAATTCTCCTCTTTTCATCACAACTTCTCCATTACTTCTTGCTCTAACCCCATTGCCCCAAACCTCCTCCACAAGCTTAGCATTTGTTACTTGGTCTGAAAAATGTGGACACCCAATTAGGGGTACCCCACAAACCAAGCTTTCGAGAGTTGAGTTCCATCCACAATGCGTCACAAAACAGCCTATCGACTTATGGCTTAGAACCTCCACCTGTGAACACCATGGGACAATCATCCCATCTCCATTTTCTAATTCCTTTTCAACCATTTTCTTCACATCCTCTTCTTCACTATCCCATGATCTTATCACCCACAAAAAGGGTCTTTTAGTACTTTCCATTAATCCATGCAAGATCTCAATCTTTTGCTCCCTGTTCATCACCACTAGACTTCCAAATGCTATATAAACAACCGATTTCTCTGGTTTCGATTCTAGCCATTGCATATACTCCTCCTTCTTGCTCAAGAACAAATCGGCACCGAAGGACTTGTCGTTGGATTCATCGTCGAAGAAAGCCGAAGGGATCAAAGGCCCGATCGAGATCACGTTCATCTTGCTCATCTCCATCGCCTTGATCGCCTCTTGTTCAAGCTCTTGAAACGTGTTGAGAAACACCATCGATTTAGGAAGCTTCTCGAGTTCTTTAATATGTTCTTGCATCATGGGGATCATCAAAGGGTTCATAGCGTTATCAGGGATAAGAAAAGTTGGCAAATCACTCCAAGTGAAGTGAGGCAAACCCTCTATATCCACACCCACCGTAGCGTCCATCTCGTCGCCGGAGAAAAACTGGTGGTAGATGGCGAAGGCGGCGGCGCATTGAATGGCGAGGAAAGCCGAGGGGACGTGCATGTCACGCGCTACCGTGGAAGCCCAAGGGAGGAGGAGGCTGTATACGAGGCAGGTCACCGGCCGGCCCTCGTCGGAGAGATTGTGGAGGATGTTGGTTAGGGTTGTGGAGCCGAAGCTCCTCAAGTCGGCCATGTAGGTAGTGAAGCCGCCGGCGCCGGCGCCGGAGTCGTCGTCATGGCCGTCGGAAAATGAGGCGTAGGATAAGTTGGTGAGGTTTGGGAGTGAGTGGTGGAAGTTTTTAAGGCCGCGGACGGTGGTGGCGAAGGTGACGGTGGCGCCGAGGTGGGCTAGGTTTTTGGCCAGCTGGAGAGTAGGGTTTATGTGGCCTTGAACAGGGAAGCCTGTGATGAGAAAATGGTGGTTCTTCATTGGAGAATTAATGGCTTCACTACTTTGTAGGATATGGACATTTATATAGATGTGTTACACTCTTAGCACCTATGTTAATATCGACTGTGATGATTTGTTTATAAGGGAATGAGATTTTCTATTACACTTGATATTATATTTTTTATTTAAAATCAATCATGACAGGTTATGCACATTCAATGACATCACTAATTAATAATATGTGACGTATATTAAATATTATATAATATATAATGTAATATCAAATATAATAAAAAATCCAAACTTATTTACAAGTGATTGTGTTATCATTTGATAATTAATTTAAAATAATGGATGAATTGTACATATATCGATAATATTATGTGTAATAGATGATGTCGTTAATGATATACCCAATATATTTATATTGTAAATAGGGCTAATTTGAAAAACTAGCTTCAAGTGCGACATTCTTGTTGATCAACAACTCTTTCAAATTACAAACTAATGTAATTTGCGGGTATTTTTTTAAAATTGAAATTTTTTTGTTCGTTAAAATTGAGCTTCAATCGGATGAAAATCAAAAAGTTGATCCAAGACTTTAGTTTATTTTAAAAAGTGAAGTTTTTTTTCATCTGTTAAAAAAATCGAGACATCAAATTTAATTTTGATTAGAAAAGTGGTGAAATAAATGGAAAAAACATTATAAAATTATAATTGGAAAAGACTAACCCTTAAAAATATTATAGTTCAGGTTGATTAACTCTTACAAATATTGAAATGAACCATTATTGTAATAGAAGATGTTGATGTAATAATATTGTTTATTTGTTTAATATATCTTGTGAGCATGGCCAAAAAAATTGTAGTGAAATTCAAGGAAATATATGTGTATATTAATTAGTGAGCCGCCATATATGACTGTAAGTTAAAAGGAAATGGTCAAAAAGTAATTCTGTTTTGTGGAAATTAAATGCACTTGTTTGATGAGTGGTGATTAGTGGCTGATCATCCAAGAAACATTTTTCTAGTCACGACAACTTATTGCCGCCACTTTTGATCATGTCAAATAAGTAATTTACAATTTCTTTTTAATCTTTTTACTCAAGAAATAGAGCACTTCTATTGCTAACAAATTACTAATTACTATGTAACCTTAATGTGGTTTCTTTTTAAATGATACGATGCTATTATTAATGTTATTTTACCTTCAATTACCCTAATAAATAAACAAAGAATTGTGATGTTGGAGTACTACAATTTTTCTAATTATAAACTCATTAATTTACTATCTTGACTACACTAATAAATCTTTTTTTTTTTTTTAAGACTAAAATTAAAACTGGTGTTCTTATCTCTCTTTTCACTAAAATCGACATTTGGATCAATGAAATTTGGAAGTACTGAGAGCACCATATGATGTGATAATGAACAAACTTTAATTTGTAGTGAAAATTGGAGGGAATTTTCTTTTTTGATTGATATTTTGGCGGAGCAATTTTTTATTTTGGGTGAACTTAGGGTGGAGTTATTTTGATGGAGGATGATATTTGTATTAATTAAGGGAGAAGTTGCAAATAAACATTTTGATGGAGGATGATATTTCATGATATTTGTATTAATTAATTCACTCACAATCATGAATATTGTTGACGTCGGAATTTGTATAAGAATAATTCCTAGTCTAACATCCAAATGTGATGAAAATGAGATGAAAAGTATGACACAAGAATGGCCCGGAGCCTACTCGGGCAATGTTGCTCGGCTAATCCTGGACGGTTAAGTTACCGGGCAGGACCTTATAGTATTAGGTTAGAGAAATCAGCTCTCTAGTGCTTTTTACAGAATAAGGATTCCGGTCCTTTATAAGTTAAAATTACATCTATTTATAGCTGAAAAATAATCTAAGTATTGGAGATCGTGGAGGTTGTGGAAGTTGAGCTCACTTTCTCCTTGATTTTCGCTTATTTACGTGGCATTTGGCGGTTTTGTCACCCACGATCTCTTGGTGGTTAGCTATAACCTGGGCAGCAAGATCAGCTCGGGCCGGCCATCCTGGACGGTCTATCGGGTTGGACGTCCAATGTGTTATCCTGGCCGGCTTGTCTATTTTTGGCCGGCCCGTCCATTTCTGGCCGACCTCCTTACCTAGCTAAGAGTTCGAGTCGAGCTCATCTGGTCGGCTCGTTCATTTGTGGCCGGCCTCCTTAGATCGAGCTCTTCTGGCCGGCTCGTCCATTTCTGGCCGGCCTGGCCATTTCTGGCCGGCCTCATTACCTAGCTAAGAGTTCAAGTCGAGCTCTTCTGGCCGACTCGTTCATTTCTGGCCGGCCTCCTTACCTAGCTAAGAATTCGAGTCGAGCTCTTCTGGTCGGCTCGTTCATTTGTGGCCGGCCTCCTTAAATCGAGCTCTTCTGGCCGGCCTGTCCATTTCTGGTCGGCCTCCTTACCTAGCTAAGAGTTCAAGTCGAGCTCTTCTGGCCGACTCATCCATTTCTAACCGGCCTCCTTACCACTTCTGGTCTTTTGGGCGGCTCGGCCATTTCTGGCCTTCCGAGTCGGCTCGACCATTTCTGGTCTTCTTATATTTGATTTTGTTTGACTCGAGTTAGGGGTACAACAATAGCCCCCAGGTCCTGGTACAGACATAGGATGTGCCGGGATCTGAACATAGTAGAAGACCTGACCTGAGTATTTTTACTCTTCGTGAAGGAATTTCATACTTGGTGTCCACCATTTTTTAGAACATTTATGCTATGAATTTTTATACTTTGTGCTCGGCTCGGTTGCCCCACCAGCCATAACTTGTATATTTTCCAACTGAAACATTTAACTTAAAAAAAAAATATAATAATCAAAGCATTTGGTCAGCTCGGGTTATAATAACATAATATTAATTTTTACCCTTTTTCAGATCGGCTTGACTTATCCAGTAGTCGTCGTCTTACCGTTTCTTCCAAATTTGATCGGTGTAGGAGAGGACATAGCCTGTTTTGGGTCGTAGCCTTGGTTTGGGCCGAAACCTTACTGTTCCATCCAGCCTGGCGGCTCGGACGAGGTCGTAGCCTTTTTTGGGCCGAAGCCTTACTGTTCCATCCGGCCTGGACGGCTCGGACGAGGCCGTAGTCTTAAATGGGCCGAAGCCTTGGTAGGCCGAAGCCTTACTGTTCCATCCGGCCTGGACGGCTCGGATGAGGTCGTAGCCTTAAGTGGGCCGAAGCCTTACTGTTTCATCCGGCCTAGGCGGCTCGGATGAGGCCATAGCCTTAACTCTTTTATCCGAGCCTGATCGGCTCGGACTAGGCCATAGCCTTTTACTCTTTTGTCCGAACCTGGTCGGCTCGGACTAGGCTGTAGCCCTATGTCTTTTGTCCGAGTCTGGTCGGGTCGAGCTTTTCTGGTCGGGTCAAGCTTTTCTGGTCGGCTCGTTCATTTCTGGTCGGCCTCTTTAGCCGACTGAAAGTCTGGTCGAGTCGAGCTCTTCTGATCGGCTCATCCATTTCTGGCCGGCCTCCTTACCTGGCTACGAGTCCGAGTCGAGCTTTTCTGGTCGGCTCGACCATTTCTGGCCGACCTCCTTACCTAGCTAAGAATCCAAGTCGAGCTCTTCTGGTCGGCTCGTTCATTTGTGGCCAGCCTCCTTACCGAGCTAAGAATCCGAGTCGAGCTCTTCTGGTCGGCTCGTTCATTTGTGGTCGGCCTCCTTAGATCGAGCTCTTCTGGTCGGCTTATTCATTTCTGGCAGACCTCCTTAGATCGAGCTCTTCTGGTCGGCTCGTCCACTTCTGGCCGGTCTCCTTAGATCGAGCTCTTCTGGTCGGCTCGTTTATTTGTGGCTGACCTCCTTAGATCGAGCTCTTCTGGCCGGCTCGTCCATTTCTGGCCGGCCCGTCCATTTCTGGTCGGCCTCCTTACCTAGCTAAGAGTTCAAGTCGAGCTCTTCTGACCGGCTCGTCCATTTCTGGCCGACCTCCTTACCACTTCTGGTCTTCTGGGCGGCTCGGCCATTTCTGGCCTTCCGAGTCGGCTCGACCATTTCTGGCCTTCTTATATTTGATTTTGTTCGACTCGGGTTAGGGGTACAACAAATATTAACATTTATGTAATTTGCAACTTCTAAACACTTTCGTGTATTATTGTGTGAGTGAATTGCATGATGAGCATAATTTGTTTCAAAACCCAATTTAGGCTTACATTTAGTTAATTAATTAAGGATAACAACCTGATCCTTCATAATTGCTGTCATATAAATTGTGTGATGTGCTTCAATAACCTAGTTTTGAGATTGAGTTCATCGAAAATGAAATCACCAACAAATGAGCTTAATTTTTCATTTTTTTACACTATTTTGGTACTCTAATCCTCGATGTACAATTGTAAATACCAAAACCAATTTTCCAAAAAAAAAGGTTAGTTTTCTAATTTATTTAACAACAATATTTAGTCATATAGTTTGTTTTCTAAATTAGTTAATAGTCATTTGAATTTTTTTTCTAATTTTTGGATAAGGACATGCACAATCTTGAAATAAAGGTTCAATTATAGTTGAAAATGATTAATTTACAATAAAATTTAACATCTAAAAAGATATATACTTACTGTGAATCAAAGAAGTACATGATAACACATAATCACAAGTTATCGTATGTCAATTATCAGCCTAAAAATAACATAATCAGCCATCAAATAAATACTACCCAAGATTAACCCTAAATTTATTTTTTTATTTCATCCCAAATTAGTAGTAGGCTAATAATTAAAATCACAATAAATTATCAGTCAAGTCACTACAAAGAGCCCAATAAATAACTCAATGTGAGTCCAACATATGATAGTGATTAGTCAAAATTTCTAATCCAATAAAGCTACTAAAATGGGCCATGATATAAAAAGCCCAATAATACACTGAAAACTTTGAATACATATATGATTGGATCATATAATATAATTATAGCCCAATATTACACCATCTTAATGATTTAAACTTCAAATGTATTTCAAATCTAGTTTATTTTCATAACAACTTAATGAAAGTCTTAATTTTGTTATTTATGTATCTAGCAGAAGAGATATCTTAAAAAAATCGAGTAGTACTTTTGTAAGATTTGCATGAACTTGAAGCAAATTTTTTTTAGTGGCTCGGAAGTAGAAACGGGAGCAATAAATATTAAAAAACTTGCGCGATCCAATTTAAATATAAACTTTGAGTAAAATAGATCTGATTGATTTGTGTGCTTTTTTGTTAATATAAATAAAAATCCAAAAAATAAAAATCATATTATCATAAAACTGCAAATATGAAATACATGTTTTTGCTAATATATTAAAATCAAATTAAGACTAAAACTTATTGGGAAAAAAAATCGGAACGATGAATAGGGAATTTGTATTTTTATAAAAGAAAAGTAAAAATTTAATTTGAAATAGTTTTATTATTTTTGTAACATTATAATACCAAGTCTATCATAATATATAATATTAAGTAAGCCTGCAAAAAAAAAAAGGAAGTTACTTTGTTAACCGGTCGACCTACTATTCGAATCATTTAACAAATTAGTACCATTAACACTGGCTTCATGAATATATATATATATATATATATATATATATATATATATATATATAGTTATCAGAAAAATTACTATTTAACAAATTTTTTGAATAATAATAGATATTGTATATGAACTTTCATATATTTTATAATTTTTTGAATATGATTGCACTCAAATATGTATTCTTTCATTTTGAAGATCTCTAACTCTTTTCAATTTCAATCTTTTGATTAAAAAAATTCCATGACAATATTATAAATGTCTGTTGGTTTAAATTATAAAGAATTCGTAATATTTACTAATATTAAAATATTAATTTAGTAAAGTTTTGATTTTTTCGATAATTAAACTCGATATATATGAAACCAAATATATTAATTATTAAATAAAGTAAAACCGTGTTTTTGCAGTAATTTAGCTTGCAAGAAACAACATATGGAGTAGAAAAGAAAGAGAAAACGGTACAAAAAACAAACCCTTCTGTTTGTTCTCCACCACCATCAATGGCGATGGCCACTCTTCTTCCCTTCTTCTTCCTCCTCCTCTCCGCCACCGCCGACGACTCCGCCGTCATGTCCAAGCTTCTCTCCTCTCTCGCCCGGCCCCCCTCCGACTGGTCCTCTTCCACCCACTTTTGCACCTGGAGCAACGTCACCTGCGACTCCGCCACCTCCTCCTTCGTCGTCTCCATCAACCTCAACTCCGCCGCCATATCCGGCTCCCTCCCGCCGGAGCTGAACCAGCTCTCGCAGTTGAAGTCTCTCGCCCTCCAGAAGAACTCCCTCTCGGGTACTCTCCCCTCCTTCCAGAACATGACCTCTCTCGAAGGAATCTACCTCGACAACAATGGTTTCTCCTCCGTTCCTAGTAACTTCCTTTTAGGCCTCGCAAATCTCCAGACTTTCAGCATCAGTGGAAACGAAAACCTCTCACCATGGCAAATCCCTACATATTTAACCGAGAGCACGAATCTCGTCGCGTTCTACGCTAGCAATGCTGGTTTGTCCGGAAGCATCCCTGATATTTTCGGTTCCTTTCCTAATTTGCAGAATTTGAGATTGTCTTACAATAATCTCACCGGATCCTTGCCGGAATCCTTCGCCGGCGCCGAGATTCAGAACCTCTGGCTCAATAATCAGGACCAGGGTTTATCTGGTGGGATTGATATGCTATCCAGTATGACTCAGTTATCCCAGGTTTGGTTACATGCTAATTTGTTCTCTGGCGGGATCCCTGATTTGTCTAAGTGTACAAACTTGTTTGATTTGCAGTTGAGGGATAATAAGTTTACTGGTATTGTGCCACCTTCTTTGATGAATTTGCCGAATCTCGTTAATATTACTCTGCAGAACAATAGATTGCAGGGGCCTTATCCTGTGTTTCCCAGCAAAGTTAATGCTACAATTGAAGGGACTAATAGCTTTTGTTTGGATAAACCAGGGCCCTGTGATCCTCAGGTGAGTGTTCTTCTTGATATAACAGGGGCTCTCGGGTACCCTGTATTGTTGGCTGAGTCGTGGAAAGGGAATGATGCTTGTAAAGATTGGAGGTTTATAAACTGTGATTCACAGAGGAAGAATGTGACTGTTGTGAGCATGGGTAGGCAGGGGTTTTCGGGTACTATTTCGCCTGCATTTTTGAATCTTACTTCTTTGAGGAATGTGTTGTTGAACGATAATAATCTGTCTGGTGTGATTCCTAGTGGATTGATCACTTTGCCTCAGCTTCAGACTCTTGATGTGTCTAATAATAACTTATCTGGGCCGATTCCTGATTCTCCTCCTGGTGTGAGGTTTATGTATAGTGGTAATCTGTTGCTTGGTAAGAATGGAGGTGGTGGTGGTGGTGGGGGTGGTGGTGGAGGTGGTGGAAGCACATCTAGGTCGTCAAATGGGTCTGGTATGGTTGGTATGATTGTTGGGGTTGTGGTGGCTGTTATGGTGTTTTTAGCAGTTGTGTTGTTTGTCTTGTATAAATGCTATGTGAAGAGACGACACAAGAGACTCGGAAGGGTTGAGGGCTCTGAGGAAGGAAAAGAAGTGGTGAAACCGATTGGATATGCTAATGTCCAGAGTGAATTGCAGAGCCAGAGCTTTAGTAATGAAATTCCTGTTTTTGAAGGTGGAAATGTGACAATCTCGATAGAAGTTCTTAGGCAAGTGACCAACAATTTCAGTGAAGAAAACATACTGGGAAGAGGAGGATTTGGGGTCGTTTACAAGGGCGAATTGCATGATGGGACCAAGATTGCAGTGAAGAGAATGGAATCATCCGGGGCAATGGGTACCAAAGGAATGAAAGAGTTTCAAGCAGAAATCACTGTTCTTACCAAAGTTAGGCATAGGCATTTGGTTGCTCTTCTAGGATACTGTATTAATGGAAACGAGAGGCTTTTGGTGTATGAGTATATGCCACAGGGAACGTTAAGTCAGCATTTGTTTGAGTGGCAAGAACATGGCTATCAACCTTTTACATGGAAGCAGAGAGT
Organism: Scutellaria barbata; assembly: GCA_028654395.1. Lineage (NCBI taxonomy): Eukaryota > Viridiplantae > Streptophyta > Magnoliopsida > Lamiales > Lamiaceae > Scutellaria > Scutellaria barbata. The sequence goes on along the minus strand of CM053647.1, from coordinate 9,572,268 downwards.
CACGATAGCTTTGGATGTAGCGAGAGGAGTCGAGTATCTTCATAGCTTGGCTCAACAAAGCTTCATTCATAGAGATTTGAAGCCCTCAAACATACTTCTTTCGGATGATATGAGAGCAAAGGTGGCGGATTTTGGATTGGTGAAACATGCACCTGATGGGAAGTATTCAGTTGAGACGCGATTAGCTGGGACGTTTGGCTATCTTGCCCCGGAATATGCTGGTATAACTCTGTCTATCCTTCTCCTTGTTAAGTTTAGTGAATTTGCTGATACTCTTATATTATAGATCATATTTATTGCATGTTTGCTGAGCTGTGTTGGTTGGATTTTCAGTATAGATTGAATTTTTGATGGTTTTTGAAGATAGTTACGGAAAATCCTTTCATAATTTGTCGTGATGTGTCTTTCTAACCAATAGTCGTAACATAACAAGTTTCTTAGCCAATTTTTTCATATTTTTGTGTATTTGAACGATGTCGTTAAGTACACATCACGTATAATGGTCAGATGAAACACCATTTTTTGAATAGAGAATTTCACGTTTAGTATCACTCGTAGCGTACTAATAACATTGTTTTCCCCGACAGCTACTGGAAGAGTGACAACAAAGGTTGATGTTTATGCCTTTGGAGTCGTTTTGATGGAGATCGTGACGGGTAGAAAAGCACTCGATGAGACTGTGCCTGATGAGAGGTCTCATTTGGTGACATGGTTCCGCAGGGTCCTTATCAACAAAGACAACCTCCGAAAGTCCATAGACCCCATCCTTGATCCTGACGATGAAACCTACGAGAGCATTTGCAAGGTCACCGAGTTGGCGGGCCATTGCACTGCCCGTGAGCCGTATCAAAGGCCCGACATGGGGCACGCAGTTAACGTATTGGGACCTCTTGTAGAGCAGTGGAAGCCTTCCAAGCCCGAAGAAGAGGATGGTTACGGTATCAATCTCGATATGAGTCTTCCTCAAGCCCTTCAAAGATGGCAAGCCGACGAGGGCACTTCTAGAATGTTTGATGATGTGTCCTTGAGTCAGTCGCAGTCGAGCATTCCGGCTAAACCATTGGGATTTTCCAACACATTCGACTCCATGGATTGTAGATGACATTACAATTAAATTAAAGGATGAATGGAACAAGGATACATGATCGACTCTATTTTGAGTTGCTAAACAAATCTTGAAAATTGTATAGAGTTCTAAGTTGTAATTCATTCAATTTCTTTATTTGGTGCATGAAGCTCACATGATTTTTTTATCATGAATTCTTCCTAAAATCATAGTTACATTTTACCATTTCAGTTATACAAATTTTATTTTTTACCACTTAACCTTTTCATCTTACTTGGACTACAAGTTTTGAGACAATTCGAGATTGTGAAGTGCGATAAATTATATACTTGACAAGAGAAAGTATAATAAATAATATTTATGTGGCAAAACCTAAAAACCAGCATATTATAGATGTTTCAATCGTGATTTTTGAGTAATGATAAATAATATTTCCAGGCTGTAACTTAGTAGATTCTTTATTGCCAGCTAGATATGATGAATTAATATTGTGGACCAATTATTGAGAAGAAAATTTGTGTAAAGTTTGATTCTTGTCAACTTTTAAATATTAAAGTGTTTAGCTGTTTTTATATAGATTAGAGTTGGTGGCTTTTGAAGATGAATGTCGTTTCTCCACATGGGTTTATCACAAGAAATTGACCTTCACCCACTTTATCTAACCCCATGACATTTTTTAAGGGTAATTTTAATTATAGGAATAATAGGACTTTTATAAGATTATTTCTTGGTTTTTTGGATCTAAAGACTTAATAACCACAATCTTTAACTAATAAAATTAAAATAGACCGGTAAAAATGAATTTAAATTGTTGGTAATGAGATTGTATCTACAGTGAGAAAATAACATATAGATTTTTGTATAATAAATAATGATCACATGTCCATCGTGGACATGTTTTAAATATATGTCTGTTGTTGATATGTAAAAATTATAACCCTTTTTAAATCTTTTGATTTAAGATTAATAATTATATTGAATTTATGACATCACGATAGACATATTAGTATATGTTCATGATAGATAGCAGCCTTGTCAAATACATAAATACTTAAGAGGTTTAATAATTAATAATAAATACTTAAAAAAAGAATTTATAATAAATAGATTAACTTATATATTATTTAATATAAAGTAAGTAAAAGCATATATTAAGGTAACACAAGAGGTGACTTTCTTTACCCAAATTTAATTTATTTTCTCATAATTTTTCTCCCACCTCATTATGTGTCTCACTCTCTTGGATAAGAAGACTTATGTTGGCTGTGGTGCACATGTTGTAGGTCGTTTTATTCTCTATTTTATGTCGTTTTGTCGTTATAATGTTGGAGGCTTTATTTAATTGATGCGTAACGCAATAAAATAATATATTTTATGGTATTGATGAATTTATATGATTGTGACATGTGACAAGACGTTCTTAAGGTTGAAATTATGATGCCATTAAATTGCTTAACAATTATCCTATTAAGTGTCAACACCATGCAGTGGTTGGCATCTGATGTATATATTGATTTTATTTTTTTAATATTACTTTTAGTCAACATCTGATATATATTATTTTCCATTTTCTAATAGGTTGATAGCTTGGAATAAATCCTGCCCATATATTTTTTTCTAATTAATTAGTTTAGTTTGCCTCCTTTGTATTTTTTATCAGAATTTTTTTTTCAGAAGAAATAGTCAAAAAGTTGAGAAATCTCCCTGATCGTGACAGATATATATATACATAATTAAGTACCATTAAAATCATGCAAAAAAAAAAAAAAATCAGGGGCAAGAAATGCATTTTTCATTTTTAGAATAAGTATAACTTTTATGCATATTAATGTTATATACTAATAATAAATATTTCAAAATTATGTGTGCATAGAAGATCATAAAACCCACAAACAAGTTAACTAATACATTTTATGAAAAAACAAATAATACTTTATAAATGACTAATTAAGTAATACATTTTATGAAAATAAGAAATAATTGAAAATATATGACAAATGTGGATACAAATCGAATTGCACTAATAATATATCCTTATATATGTTATGTCATCTAATTTAGGAATTAATGTTACAAATGGTTAGTAATTAACTTAATAATTGACATCTGCACTAGTTGAGAATAGGTGTGAAATCAGAAACAAAAGTCGAGGGAAGTAATTATAATTAAAAAAAGTTGGAGGGATAAAAAATATTTATATTGAAGGAGTACTAAAGAATTTTGAAAAGTTGAGGGTCCATATACATAGTTCTATTCTTGGTCGAGAATGACAATTATTTGATATGTAAAGATATGAAGCTTATTAATATTATTTTTCTTTAATTTCTTTAAATAACCAATCATTGCTATGATGAGGAGGAATAGGAAATCATTTGAGATTTATGGATTACTTGCTTTAAGATATAGATAGTTTTATAGCTAAATTAGTGGCATAAATCAAGGAATATATAATGGATATATAAATAGTTTGAAATAAATCATGGAATAATTAGTGGCTAAGATTGTGGAGCCATTGTCAAACTCAATTCTTGCATTGCTTCTGCAAAACAACAACAATAAATTTTACCAATGGTTTAATATAATATAATATCAAATTCTAGGTCTAAAATAATAAGTCATCTTATTATTGGTTAATAATTCTATTAATTGTTTGATTGGTTCAACGAGTATATAAAAACTACAATATAATATTTATTAGGGAATTTACAGAAAACAATTATATGATAATTCAATTTTATATATTAAAGTCTTAATTGCATAAATAATCACCAAAGTTTTTAAAATTGTAATTTAAATCTGACATTCCGAATTTGGCACAAAATAAATAAAAAAAGAAATTACTAGAATAGTTATATGTCATAAGAACACCTTTTTTTATACTAAAAAAATAGACGTGAGGATAGAAATACCCTTAAATTTGATGAGACTTCAATTTTAGGTGTTTTTGGAAATTAATCATCCAATGTTTAATATTTAATAAACTGATTAATTATCTAAGAAAATAATTAATTCTATATTGGTGATTGCATTATATATATATATAGAATATAATATAATATTTTTTCTAACATGATGTTTCATCCTTATGGACAGGTTGGATGATTAATAAGAGAAACTGTGCCAAAAGCCCAACAACATGAGCCCACATACGTTCTAGCCCATTACCCTTCTTTATCTTACATATATCTTCAGCCAGTTTGTATTTGATTTTTTGAGAATACAAAGCTAACAAATTTATTATTTTTTTTATTATTTTATTTTATTTATAATACTTTTGACATTTATAGAGAAAATCATACTGTAGAAATTTAATATGCAAGCCTTTTTTTTTTTTAAATGTGGATATCCGGTCGATTTTCGGATTTAATGATTTATGGCCCAAAAAAAAAAAATTTGGCCCACAAAAAAATATTTATCGCCTAAAAAATGGGCCTAATTTGAGATCAATTTCAAGCTCTAATGAGTCTAGTTTGGTTATCATAAACTTTATAATATGGATTTGAACATACGTTTTGTGTTTCTTTCCCTCAAATCTTTTCTAACAATAACTCCAAAAACATGACAAACAAACCTCAAACAAACTACTCCAATGTCCCATTTCTTTACTACTCATAATCTCTGGCCTTTTTCATAAATTACTATTATGTAATTTCTTGAAATAAACCATGCAAAAACACTATCTAAGCTTTCACTTTTTTTAACATAAATGTCACAAAGATCATTGCTTAGCTTCCCATTTCTTGAAGTTAGTAGTTCAACAATTTCTTCATCATTTCCCACTACATATATACTGCCTTCCATCTTCCAATCTTCACAACTAGAATTTGTTGCCAATTGAAACATTAATAGAATGAAAGGAGCAATGAAGACCCTTTTTGCATTTATGCTCTCCCATCTCCTTCCATTCTCATGTAAATTTCTTTCATGTTTCTATTGCATTTTATTTTCTACTTTTTTTTCCTCATAAATTCATTTTTAGTCTTGTAATAGAACAAAAGTCCGAAGCTAGCCTCACTAATTTTAAAAAATCAATTTTAGTCCTGTATTTGAAATTTTTTTATCCAATATATCAGTCTTTTTTCCACCAGAAATTTTCAAACTCTAGTGGATCGCGCGTGAATCACATGCATCCTAAAATTAACAAGACTCACCTGTAAAAAAATCCTCTTGAATTCGGAAATGCTTGTGGAAAAATGGTTGATATATTAACAAACAATTTTTTAATTGTACATGACTAAAATTGATTTTTCAAAATGAAGGGGACTAATTTTAAACACATTATCGTAAAGTAGGACTAATAAAATTGTTTCTCCTATCATATATACACAGTATTTCAATATTTCATTTCAATAAGTACACTAACATACACCTAACCCTAATTTTCTCAGATGCATTGCTGGGTTCAGACAAGATAGGCATAAACTATGGTAGACTGGGGAACAACTTGCCATCTCCATACCAATCAATCGAGCTTCTCCGGTCCATGAACACCGAGCACGTAAAGCTCTACGATTCGAATCCTGAGGTTCTAAAGCTCCTATCAGGCACCAACATCCATGTCTCAGTGATGGTTACCAACACTGAAATCTCAAGAATTGCTTCAAATCAATCCAAGGCCGATCAATGGGTTCACAACAACATCCTCCGTTACTATCCCGCCACCAAGATCCGATTCGTGCTCGTTGGCAACGAGATCTTCAGCTTCAACGACCTGCAACTGTGGCTCGACCTTGTGCCCGCCATGAGAAATATCCATAACTCTCTGGCTCTAAATAATATTCACAACATCAAAGTTGGCACCCCAGTGGCCATGGATGTGCTGGAATCGAGTTTCCCACCTTCTAGTGGGAGATTCAGATCGGATATTCCGAGCAAAGTTATGGTGTCTTTGATGAAGTTCTTGAACGGGACAAGATCGTCTTTTTTTCTCGATGCTTACCCTTATTTTCCATGGTCTGCAAGTCCCACAAACATTAGTCTTGATTATGCATTGCTCCATGGAAATGTGACCTACATGGACCCTGGAAGTGGGTTGGTGTATACTAATCTTCTTGACCAGATGATTGATGCAGTGATCTTTGCTATGCAGAAACTAGGGTTTGATAATATTAGGGTTTCTATTGCTGAGACTGGGTGGCCTCATGGAGGTGACATTGATGAGCCTGGTGCTAATGCTTATAATGCAGCTACTTATATATGTAATCTTGTTGCGAAAATGACGGCTGATCCACCACTTGGGACGCCGGCTAAGCAAGGAGTTGAAATTCCAACGTTTATATTCTCTCTGTATGATGAAAATCAGAAGCCTGGCCCGGGAACGGAGAGACACTGGGGACTGCTCGATAACCAGGGAATGCCGATATATGAGGTATAAAGAACCCTAATCCTAACCCTAGCTCTGTAGAGTTAGAGTTTTGTGCTACTAAGAACATCCTCATGATGTTATTGAGGTGTTATTAATGCTTATATGGAATTTATGATAAGAAAAATGATTGTTTTTATTGGTGAGAGATCCACAAAAATAGTTATACTGTTATAACATATCAACACATATTGTTGTTAAAAAACAAAAAGAACACTTGATATCATGCACAATATAGGCTAATGGTGGGAGAGCGTGCAACTCACATACTTCATGGTGGGTCGAATCCTGACTATTTCCCAATTTTTCGGTTTTCTATATTTTTTTCTTTTCAAATATTATGATAAGACATGTTTAAATATGATGTGACATGTTATTAATAACATCCAATATGGGTGCTCAAAGGTTAAGGAAATCTTGAATATCACATATGTAACCCTAAATTTTGATCATTAATCTTTCAGGTAGACTTATCCAATGCATGCCCTAATGGATTTCAAGGTGGCCTTCCTCAATTGCAAAAGCCTAAGAACAACAAACCCTACAAAGGAAAGATATGGTGCGTAGTTGAGAATGCGACGAGGGCGATGGAGCTGGGGCCCGCTGTGGATTTCGCTTGCAAACAAGGCAATGGCACTTGTGATGAGCTTTCTCCAGGGAAAGGATGCTACGAGCCGGTATCAATAGTAGATCATGCAAGCTACGCGTTTAGCTCGTATTATGCTAAGTTCAAGAATGATGGGGCTTCTTGTTACTTCAATGGCCTTGCTACTCAAACCAACATAGACCCTAGTAAGTTTTTCTTCATCTTCTCTAATATTTAACATCGAATTCTTGAATTAAATTGATTGACATGGTTGTTTATATATATGTTGTTTGAATAGGTCATGGATCATGCAAATTCCCAAGTGTGTTGGTGTGAAGAATGAGATCTAACGCTAGATGGAAGCAAAATCTTATAATTTGCTTAGTTTAATTGTATTTCAATTTCAAGTTTGGTTTGAGTTATAGGTAGATGATTACTAAGGTTTGTCATTTAAATATACACCAACTAACTTGGCAACTTTCTATGGATGCTCTAGAGAATTCAAAAGTGCTTAATGTCAAAAATATTGATAATTCCTTTAATTTTTTTTTTTCTGATCAGTGCAGAAATTATTTTTTTCATTATTTCATATAAAAACTATCAATCTTCTCCTGACACAAAAAATAAATATTCAATAATATTTCATAAAAATAAAAGAAAAATATTTTAAAGTAAGACTTCACTTACATTGGATCCAACACAAGAATGACAGTTGAGATGATTTATCGTGATGATCTAACACATTGTTGAAGTGAAAAAATCTAAAAATATGAAGAACTCAATGCACTGTTATAATGAAAAAAAATCTTAAAACATGAAGAATTCAACACACTAACAAAGAGAAGATGTGTACGAATGAGATATCCAACAAAAAAAAGAAGGAAAAGAATTGAATAGAGGAAACCCAAACATTTGGTGATCTCAGATGTATTGATATCAATGATGACTCATTGTTTTGATGAATCATTTCTTCCAACAGACTACTGAAGATGTTCATCTAAAAACATAAATTAAAGATAAAATCATGCTACGAATCACATTATATTAAACAAAGCCCCACCAATTAGTTTTGCATTATATTAACTATTAAATTAAAATGCCATCCAAATCGATTTTGTTCACATGTGCATCAGATGATTTCACGAGTCACAAGAGAATTCCCTAAATTAAATGAACATACATTATTGACCTTGTCTAACTTGTGAATTCCCTAAATTAAATGAATTAGTGGAATACCAGATAAATTGTTTAAGACTATTATTGTTATGAAATGTATTAACAGTATTAAAAAAAATTGGATTTAACGACTTACAAATTTGGCGTTACGAGTTATCATTGACCACTATGCATGTTCTCATATTTTGATCTTAAAACTTTGAAAATATAAGAAATTAATAATAGGTTCAGTAATATATATATATATATATATATATATATATATATATAAACTAAATCAATAAGTTTTTAATAATATCACTTGAAGGATAATAATTTATAACTAGGTTCAGTAATAAATTGACTAATCAATATGTTTTTAATAATATCACTTGAAGGTTAATTTAGTCATATAGGATAAACTCATCCCATACGTAAATTTCACGCTGAACTCCATTCTATCATTCATAACATTCTACTCAAGATTTTAATGTGGATAATTTTAGAATAGTGATTGTACCACTTAATTCATTTTTTTCCTTATTTTTTTAATAATAATCATTGCTTGAAATTCTTTTTTGGTTGGCATGTATTAGATCATCTATTTTAATTTTAATTTGATGTTGCATTTTATATTTTATTGATTTTAATTTACGGTATGTATTACTTAATGATGTCATTTTGAAATATGGTGACTATTTAAAATGGTTGGTGTGTAGTTTATGTGATTGGTTGAATACAGGTTCATGAATGAGTCAATGAGAATTATTGTCTAGACTCGTAGAATTATGAAATCAAGATTCCTTACTAATTGCAAATAATCATTTTTGCACCAAAAAAAAGCACAAAATCAAAGCATTACACCGCTCTTTTGGGTGATTTCGTCCTTGTTTCTGTCACCCAAATCCAATTCTTCAAATTCACTCTCTTGATTTTCTCGCTCATTCCTCATCGCCTTCTCACTTACTCACTCACTCACACTCTCTCTCTCTATGATGAATCTGAATTCTTGCGCTTTTTCTAGTTCCTGTGATTTAAGACTGGCTTTGAATCATGCTCTGTTTAGCCGCTATAGTTCGATCACCTCTGGGTTGTTCTGCAAGAAACGCCCTCGATTTAACACAAATTTTCGAGTTTACTGCGAGGCCCAGGTCAGTTTTCTTGTTCGATGTTGTTGTGATGCTTGGTGTTCAGCTGATTATTGGGATTTGTTTAGAGCTGATGATTTTTAGTTCCGTTGTTGCTTTGCTTGTGTTGAATTTATTCATCAATGACAGTTTCTCAATCCCATTTGTAGGTGAAGGTTTTTTACGGGGTTATTTCAGTTGTTTTGTTTCGTGTTGTTGTTGCTGAGAATATATGTATAAGTTCAGTTTGAGTCAACGATGAAAATTTCAGTTTTAATGGAAATATCTGTCGTGGAAATATTCCATCGGGTATTCATCGTTTCTCGTGCAATTTGTACCATGAATCTGTTACGATATGTCATGTTGGTTCCAGATGAAAGTGTGGAAGGATATATAGGTGAGAGTAACCCTTTACCTTTGATCATGGTTTTGGGTTAAGTTAGTCTTCTTTAGTTTATATGCCTAATAATTTGGTCCGACCTCTCGGATTCGGGCGCATGTGCTGCTCGATGTGGGCCACCCGGAATGTGCCGTCCAAGGATGTCTAGTATGGAAGGGAGTCAACTTTTTATTTTTGACCATGGTGTTGGGTTAAATTAGCTTCCCTAGCTTATACGCCTAACATAATCCATCGTTATCAAAATCGACACCGATATTTATCGATATTTTACCAAATTTTTTTACGAAATTTCTTGTTTCTATACCATTGTTGTGGAAAAATGAAAATATCGAAAAAATATCGTTATAGCCTGTTTTGTATTGGTCGTGTGAAAAAATGGAAATATCGAGGTTGGGATATTTTTATCCATGGTTGGAGTTGATGATGCAACAAAAATCTGATTTTCTTGATTGTTTGTGGGATACAAATGGGATTTGTTAGCATTTATGGAAACAAAGTAAAGTTACAAAGTGGAGTTTCTTTATGACTTCTTGCAAACATAAGATGAAGGTTTGTGTTGGAGCAGATTTCGACTATGAAATGTATTCAAACCCATATGCTACAATTGAACAGGAGAATGCATGATGGTACGGCTCTAGAAAACAAGCATCTATTCATGGCATACACGAATGACCCTTGTGAAACGTTGTTCACTGGGGTACAATTTTTATTTTGTAATCCTAATTCAGTTTGATGTTTTTTTGTTTGAAAAATGAAAAATATGTATAGGCTCACCAACTTGTCTTTGCTAAAGGAATGTGGAGAAGCTGTACTTTACTGTGATTTTAATGATCTTTTTTCTTCAAAGATCAACATTGCACCCTTTAAATTATTACTCATTTCCAATATTGAATTTTTTTGTGAATGTATATCCATTTTATAACGTATATATGATGAGCACCATACATACTGGAGTAAGAAAAGTAGTATGGAATAACATCCAGTGCATTATACCAAGGCATTTAAACAACCGAATTGCAGGAATCGAGTGGCTGAAGTTTACTGTTTAGAAGAATAAATATTTGAAAATTTCTCCTCCTGAGCAGGTTGGTTGCAAGTTTGCAATGGATAAGCTGCGTGCATCCTCTTAACATTTGCATCTTTGGAACCGAGGAAGACTAGACTGACGTAATTTAGTCATAGATAATTCAAAAGTTTCTTGTTGTCATAATTAGTTAGAGATTGGAGTTATATCTTGTAGGATTGTCCTTTTACTAATAAAATTTATTGTTTTGTATCAAAAAAAAAATAATTTAATGAGAAAGTGCAAAAAAATAATTATTTTAACACTTTTTTCCATGTACATTGTTTTTGAAGACAAAAGGCGTGCAGACAAGAAAGTATTCTCCAGTTTTAGAAAGTGAAGCATCATCAGAAAATGGGATCTTACCATCTAATGAGTGGAAAACAGTTCCTGATATTTGGAGGTCTTCTGCAGAAAAATTTGGTGATCGCATAGCTTTAGTGGATCCCTATCACGACCCTCCAACAAATATGACTTATAAACAGGTCGGTTTTGGTACTTATTTTTTAATATATTCTTCCACTCAACATTTCACAGGCATATATAGTTGCATGTTTTGAAGTTCTAATATTCAGCACTTCTATTGTTCCTTAATTGTCTAATTGTTGTAAAACCAATAAAGACTTCTCACTTACTCATTGATATTTTATATTCCCCCAATAATCTAACAACATCGTTGATATTTTTTAAATCATCCTTTTGTGGATCAGTTTTATCTGAACCATTTCTTGAATTGTTTCAGCTAGAGCAAGAAATTTTGAACTTCTGTGAAGGTTTAAGGGTCATTGAATTAAAACCAGAGGAAAAGCTTGCGCTTTTTGCTGATAATTCATGTCGGTGGCTCGTTTCTGATCAAGGTATGTTGGTTGCCTTTTGAATTGTTGTTCTTGAAATTTATGGCCACTGCTTTTAGTAAAGGATGTGATGTACGGTTTTGAGTTCACATAGTGCTATATTTTTTGACTTCATAACTCTTTCTGTAATGTGTTAAGTTGTTCTCAGGTATTATGGCTACTGGAGCCATCAATGTCGTCAGAGGTACAAGATCATCTGTCGAGGAGCTTTTGCAGATATACAACCACTCTGATAGGTTAGAGCAGTTTCATTTCTGATGCATGGTATTTGTATTCCGTTTGATCATGCATTAGTAATAAGGGTTTCATTTGAACTGTATTCAGCATAATATCAATATAATTATTCAATACTCTGTAACGTACGGCAAATATAACTCAACAAGCTTTTTTCAACTTATGCAAGCTTTTTTCTGTGTATCTGCAGCATTGCACTAGTGCTGGATGATCCTGTATTATACGATCGGATTATAGAAACTTTCTGCACTCGAGTCACAATAAGGTTTATCATTTTACTCTGGGGTGAGAAACCAAGAATAATAAGCGAAGCAGCCAAAGAAGTCCCCATTTATAGTTATAAGGAGATAATAGATTTGGGTCGTGAAAGTCGTGAAGTTTTACGTCATTCTGAAGATGCTAGTAAGTTTCTTTTAACTATTGTGTATCGTTTCGATTGATTGTTATTTTTTGCAGCAAAAGTGTTATGTTTGACATATCCATTATAGGATGTGAAATTGACAGATCTCCATTTCAATATTTCAAATGGTTTAATCACGACTCATAGATTAATCATGTTATTGTGCTTCCATGGTCTATAAATCCTATTTTTCATGTTATTTGTCACTTCAGGATAGATAGGTATCTTTGCCATGTGGCATTCATAACCTATGAGGGTTGAGATTTGGTGTAGTTAATTTGGACTTAGTATCCGACATAATTGCATGCGTCCATTCATGGATGAAAATATCCCAAAATATCATCGATATTTCCCAAATAAGTCCATTTTTTCACATGACCGGTACAAAAATGGATTGTAACAATATTTCTCAAATGTTTTCATTTTTTCACATAGAAACGAGAAATTTTGTCAAAATATCGGTAAAATATCGATAAATATTGGTATGGATTTCGATATTGCTGGCTTCACGGTACAAAATTGTTGGAAAATCGATGATACATCGGGGAAATATCGATAAATATTGATTTCGGTAAAAAACAATTTTTTAAATAAATGATATATTTTGTAATAAATATTATGCAAATTTCCCTTTTTTTGACAAAATTTCGTCAATTTTCTAAATTTTAATAATATTTCTACCGATATCGATATTTCGTAAAATTAAGATACTGATAATTCTATAGAAACTAAAATTTTCATCCTTCCACTTCAATTCTAGTTTACAATATGGTAATTGATCATCGCTGATTGGGGGAAATTAATTTCAGGGAGACAATATAGTTATAAAACTATAAGCTCTGATGATATTGCTACTCTTGTTTATACAAGTGGTACCACTGGAAATCCTAAAGGTGTTATGCTAACGCACAAGAATCTGCTACATCAGGTTGGCTGTTTTCTGATATTATCATGAAATTTAAAATTTAAAAATTTATCTAAAAATTTAAAATGTTAGGGACGAGCGACATTAAGTGTTTGATGCTTAAAACATGCTGCAAATATGTATTGCATTATAGAATCTGAACAGAATTCAGGTTTTAGATGCGTGGAGTGTTTCACTTTTTACTTGTTAATTATTTAAATAGATGTCTGTTACATCCTCCTGAATCGGACCACGTAATGAGATATTCGGTTGTTTCACTCAGATTCAAACCTTATGGGACATCGTGCCAGCTGTTCCTGGGGACAGATTTCTGAGCATGCTGCCACCTTGGCATGCATATGAACGAGCTGCCGAGTATTTCATATTTACCTGTGGAATCGAGCATGTATACACCGCGGTCAAAAACCTAAAGGTATGCTATTTTATAAAGATGATATACCTTTTTACTTTTATGCACATCAAATGGCCTTTAATGGATTGTATTATGTTTACTCATTTTGTTTTAATTAATGTGAAAGTAACTCGACCTGTAAATTTGATTGTAGGAAGATTTGCATCGTTACCAGCCTCATTATGTAATTTCTGTCCCTTTAGTATATGAGACTCTTTACAGGTACACTTTTCACAGTGACTGGAAATGTTGAAAGGCCAAACTATATTTTGTATCAAGATGCATATTTTAAAGTTTATGTTACTTTTTCCCAAACATTTTGGCCATTTCAGCTCATTGAATCTCATTCTTTATCGTAGATTATTGAAATTTGTTTCATGTACTGCATTGCAGTAGCATTCAGAAACAGATCAGAACGAGTTCTGCTGTTCGTAAGTTTGTTGCCTCTCTTTTCTTAAAGATCAGTTTAGCATACATGGAGGCGAGGAGAATTTACGAGGTAGGACTTCAAGTCCTTGTGATCAATTCATCGGACCAATATGAAACCATGAAAAGCATGCAAATTGATTAAAATTATGCTATTGATGTCACTCATTTCAATTTTCTTACAGTTTTCAAGTGATGCAAACTATTTTGGAGGTTATTTTTATCGGTGAAATCTGATTAGATGGTTGTTTGATATTTCTTAATTCATTGCCTGTTTCCAGGGGAAATGTCTGACCAGAAATCTTGAACAACCTTCACACCTATCTGCAGCTTTTGACTGGTTGTGGGCACGGATCGTTGCTTCGATTTTGTTGCCACTACACATATTGGCCAACAAAATTGTCTATAGTAAAATTCGATCTGCTGTTGGCATTTCAAAGGTTTGTATTTCATAATTGGCTTTCCAGACCTTGCAACCTATCATAAGAGACCATCAAAGTTCCACAGTAGGGGTGTAAATGAGTTGAGCACAGCCGAGTACCGTCAGGCTCGAACTCGGCTCGAACTCAGCCGAGCTTAATTTTTTAATACTCGAGCTCGACTCAACAAATAACTCGATAAGCTCGAGCTCGGCTTGATTTGACTCGATAGACCTGAAAAATATTTATAAAAAAATTGAAAATGAAAAAATTAATGTAAAAAATTAAATTATTAAGGGCAAAATTGTAAAATCTAACATATGCTCGGTTATGCTTGATTAGGCTCATGTGTTTGTCGAGCCGAGTATTAATATACTTGGGCTCAAGATCGAAAGCTACTCGAGTAGCTCGAGCTTGAGCTCAACTCGATTATTTTCGAGCCGAATTCAATTTTTTTCCAAGTCGATTCACCTCTGGACTTCCACTTATTAGAAGTTCTGGGTTTTTTTTTCTTGGAATCACCCGAACTATGTTTGCCTGCACTTCATTTTTATTTGAGTCACCCGAACTAAAAATGATGCAGGTGCAAAACATGCACAGTTCAGGTTGCAAACTGCAAAAAGAAAAAGTTTAGATACTAATGTGCAATAAAGGGCCATAGTTTGGTTGACAGAACCGAATAAAAACTAATAAAAACTTGATACACCTTTGGCAGGCTGGCATAAGTGGAGGTGGCAGCTTGTCTTCACACGTCGATACGTTCTTCGAGGTGAGATCCTTGTGTATGGTTTTTTTTTAGGGGGAGATGGGAGTTTTAATGTATATATTGTTGAAACAGGCAATTGGCATACAAGTCCAAAATGGATTCGGTTTAACAGAATCATCACCTGTTGTTGCCGCCAGAAGACCAAACTGTAATGTAAGAACACGGTTCATGCATTAGAAGTTAATAAACCTTAGCAATCAGTAAAGCATTATGAAACTGTGGAATTTGACCTTTTTTTTTATTCATTATTTCTGATTCTTTAACATTCTGGGCAACAGCCTTATTAATTTTCGATATTTGCTTTCTTGTATATCTTGACATTGTCACTGCTTTGATCTTTGAAGGTTCTTGGTTCGATTGGGCATCCTATTCGATATACAGAAATTAAAGTTGTTGATGCTGAAACAGATGAAGTTGTCCCTAACGGATCGAAGGGCATTGTCAAAGCAAGGGGCCCACAAGTGATGCTAGGTTATTACAAGGTAGCCCCGCACCTCTTATTTCGACACGATGAAGACACTGCACATAAATGTCTCTACTGCTTGAACAAATAGACAAAATCTAAATATTGGTGTTTCAATCACTTCTACAATAATATTAGATATTTGAGACTGTCTGATCGAGAATTTGTAGATATATAGCATTTGTCGGTTCATTGCTTAATATTGGAAGAGATAGAACTTAATTTTCATCGTTTTGGATGTGCTAAAATCAGAATCCCACTGCTACAAAACGAGCTATAAACGAGGATGGCTGGCTGAATACCGGCGACATTGGTTGGATTTGTCCTTCGCATTCTAGAGGACGAAGTCGTCAAGCTGGAGGAGTTATTGTTCTAGAAGGACGTGCAAAAGACACTATAGTTCTTTTGACCGGTAAAAATAAAATGTCTGCTGTTGAAATTGACTGCTTTCAACACAATTAGAACAAGAAATGAAGAAAAGATTCACATTATGACTTAACATTTTGAACAGGTGAAAATGTCGAGCCATCAGAGATCGAAGAAGCTGCCTTGAGAAGTAGCATAATTCAACAAATAGTTGTCATCGGCCAGGTGATCGACATATCATTTATTTTTGATAAAATTGATAATCGCATGAATAAAAATTTATGATAAGCCAATGATGTGTAGGATCAACGACGCCTTGGAGCTATTATTGTCCCGAACCAAGAAGAGATCCTTCTAGAAGCTAAAAGGTTGTCCAAAGTGGAAGCTGAGGCCTCGGAGCTTAGCAAGCAAATACAGACTGAATTGTTGCACAACGAGTTGAGAAAATGGTAAGAAGATGTTGCTTCAATTAAATGCTCCCTAGCATTTTAGATTACCATTATCAGTCCATTTTTCCAACCAAATCAAAATTTCAGTTTGATTTGTTCTCAAATTGAGCTTAATCGAATGAAAATCGGGAAATTGATTTGGCGCTTTCGTTTGGTTAAAAAAAATCTAGATATCAAATTCGGATTTTGGGCTGGAAAAGTGATCTGAAAGTGGCCCTAGGTTGCAATTTAGAAAAATTACAAACTTTGGTGAGCAATTGGAAGGAAAAAAAGTCATACTTCAAGTTGGTTTTTTATATCAACCCTAAATCTATTTAATTTTTAGAAAAGTATTGTCGTTCTCACAACAAGGTAGAACATAGTTTACTACCTATGTCTGCCTATCTATATATCTAAACACGCGAATAGACTTTAACGTATTGAACTGGTTTTGTTCAGGACCACGGATTGTTCATTTCAAGTTGGACCGATCATGGTGCTTGATGAACCCTTCACGGTAAAATTTTTGCATAAGCATCATGATTCAACGCGTTTCAACTAACCTACGTAATCTAGTTCATTTTTTTATAACAATGTTACATTCCAACTTGATTGCAGATTGATAGAGGTTTGATGACTCCAACCATGAAAATCCGACGAGATCAGGTTGTATCTTTGTACAAAGAGCAAATAGACAACTTATACAAAGGACTCTCCTAATATACAATCGGGATCATGTGTGTGTCGATTATGTATGATATATGAGATCAAATACTATTTGAAACAGACGACCTTATGCTTATGTTTGTTGGTCTGTATGTATCCCTAGCATTTATGTTGATGGTAATTTGTGGCAAAAGTGTTTTTATACTCACTAGTAAAAGGTGTGCAAAGTTGTAGGTAAATATTATGGACACCATAAATAAATAAATAAATTCAAAATAATACTTCTGCCTTGTTTTTATTATTCTACTTTGAATTTTAATCCAGGTTTTTATTTCACAAATGTCTTGTCATTTGTCAAATAAATGGCAACTTACCACTGAATATTTATTTGTGAAAATAAACTAAGGTGGTGTTTGGGGAATAATTTGAAGCACTTAAAATTTATAGTGGTAAATCTGTAAGTGTTGGATTGAATTAATTTTTTGAACGAAAAAAAAAAAAAGATGCATTTTTTCCAATTCAAAATAATGTATACTTTTCATGTAGGTCTCTCAATGTAACATTAACATAAAAGTAGAAATAACAGAAATCAGATGCTTGTTCATATGATGCAAACTGATCATTTCAAATAAAAACAAAAATTGCAAGAAAATTTTGCAGCTAAATAAGTGTTAAATTTCTGATGATGGTTTGACCTTCTCCTTCAGAAACTGTAGTATGTGTTCTCTTTTCCAGTTATCAACTCTGCATAACACCCAAAAAAGCTCTATGTAGTTAAGCAAATAATCATCTGCCAATGAAGAGAGAGTATAATTTCCCTTCATTTTTCAGCCAAGCTAAATCTAATTCTAAGTATCTATATCCAAGATTTCCTCATTAATATTGAAGGGTAAAAATCGTGGATTTTGATATCGCATGGCTAGAGCTTCGAGGCATAAGCTTTTTTTATATGAAAGTGATTTGCTATCTACGATAACAAGTTAAGTCTTGATCGTATGAAATATAACAAAGAAGCATATTGAAAACACAAACAGTAAGCTCACCTAATTGTTTCCTTGAGTTGTCCATTATCATCCAGCATGATCAACTTAGGTGGAGAATTATAAGCGTATTGAACTTTGACTGTAGGGAACTTATCCTTCTCTTCCTCGATAAAGCCAACTACTTCAGGATAGAAAACCAGTTTCCTCATGCACACCTCTAATATTGCACCAGCATATATAATCTGCAAACTCATTACAAGGTCATTCGGTGATCTATAAATGGAAATATAAGGAAAAGGGAAATGTGAAATGACAGAGTTGAAAATGTGTGAGTGGAGAGTTTATAGAGATCCAATCAAATAGGTTCAACTTATCGAGTTCGGATCAAGTTTGAAGATAAAATCACATGATGCAATAAAACAAGTAGAGACAATTTCCGAGGTTCAATGATTACTATCAGCAAAGTGTGGGATGCGTTAAATAAGTTTGAGTGTATAAAAGCAAATGCAAATCACGCCCTGTCAGAAACGGGAAAGAAAAGAGTAGAGAAACCTTTTAATCCCATTATGTTTCGATATCACCAACTGAAGCACCAATATTCAACAATATTAAAAAGCAATCATCGGTGGCCATACCTTGCTCGTAGCATCATCAGAATCCTCAGCACAACACTTTAGACAATCAGACACTAGCTCTGCAGTGAATGAATGAGAGATTGATGTATCATAAATCATAATACAAGCATGGATTTAAGGGTCCGTGAATTACAGATAGCATTCGATTAGCGAGGAAAAAAATTCTCAAAATAGTCTCTCCAGTATAATCAAATTGCAAGATAGATTTAATCTAAAAAGAGGGGAAAATTAAATATGAATTAGAAGCACAGAGTGGCTGCCTCCTATCAATCCCTTCATACATTTGATCACAGTTCGATCAAAACTTAAAAGGTTTGCACAATTCTCAGGTATTCAGCCTTGCCATCTAATCATGATTCAATAATTGTTGGCCTTTCTTCTGGTCTCTTTGAGCTTTCACGGATAGATTCAAGTTTTACTTTTACTTCTCGTACATCTTGTTTTAGTTGTTAATTGTTGACAAAGGGGATGAAAACATTCCTTCCACAATAGTTCTCCAATGGCCAGAGGATCTTCAAAATGAGTCTAAAATACCATATATCTTTTAACAAGTGAAACCTAGGGCATACGAAGTTCAAGTGATTATTTCACTTATCACACAATCTTTTAAGTGTATGGAGAAAGCTTCTGTTGTTTTCAACAATTCAAACTGTGAACAAAGCTACAAAAGATACCTCAATCCCCAAACCAATTAATTAAGCCAAAATGCTTGATTTTCACATACAGCTCCTCAATGCTTCTAAACTTTCTAACTATGATTTGACCTGTGATATTGAATTTCCTAGCCCGCTGCCTAGAACAAAGATTGTACACAATAGTCTACTCCAACATCTATCTTCTTATTTTTCTGTTTTCTTTATATCATTCACTTCGTCATTTCTTCTCCTTGCATCATAACTAACGTAAATAATCCGTGTACCAATTGAACACTGTCCAAGAATTAGTACACTAGATGTTCATTTCTCTTAAAATTCAAAAATCAAATTACTAAACAGTTCCATAAACTATTAAGTTTGATAAGCACCCATCTTTTCAAGTTTCATTTATGCTTAAACAGTAAACCAATCCACCCACATTTTTTTATCAAAAAGAAAATAAAAAAAATCAACAAATTAACAACCCTTAGGTTCACAAATCGAAATTCTCAAAATGTTTCACTCACCTGAGCAAAAAAGAAAGAAAAAAGAAATATCAACAACAAATATACATATATATACACATCCAAAACGCAATTATTTAGGCATTTTCTAATCATAATTTCTTTGACAAAAAGGAAATCTAATCAATCTACACAAAAATTAAATCTTCAAAGAGGACTAACCTTGATCTTTGATGTATTCGGCGAAGGTATGGCAATCGGAGCAAAGGGCGAGGCCAGTAAACCCTAAATTCTCACATTCTTTAGTGCTGAGTTTCTGCTCTGCTTCGCAAATACAAAGATGCAACAACAATGGAATCAATAGCAAAATCCAATTGACAGATGACATTTTCTTCTCAATTTCAGTGGCAGATTGAAAACACAATAATAATGATAATGAGATTTTGGGGAGAGAGACCGAGAGAGTGCAGCGAAGAAAATTAAAGTAATTATATTAATTTATTAAAATTGAAGAAATAATTTTATTTGTTTCTGACTTTTTTTTTTCTTTGAAACAACAATGCTCATCAACGATCATTTAGACAAGTATTTTAATTTTTGTCACTAAATCGACAAGTATGTACGATTCGAATCATTCTACTAACTCATCAACATTCATAATATAACATATTATAAAGATAACGACCGAGTTTATACCTCTCCAGGACATTACCATTTATGACACAATGTAATATATCATTTAAAATTTACATACATATTTTGATATTAAATCTAAAAAAAAATAAAACTAATTTCTTATTGTATTGATTTTTAATATTCAAATATGATAATTTTTATCATAATTTACTCAATTATCATAGTATTTCCATAACTATTATCATAGTAACTAATAATTATTTCAATTTTCTTAAACTCGAAAAAATCTTTCCTCAATTATTCTTTTAATTTAATTAATTTTATAGGCAATCAAATTTATAATTGGGTAGGACTACCACACCCATAAATTTTTAGACACAACCCATCTTTTTAATATTTAAATTCAAAAAAAGTTAAAAAAAATAATAAAATTCCAAATTTATCCTTATAAATTAAAAAATAAAAGAAAAAGAAAAAAATCCCCTCCTTTCCCTCCCGTATGCTTCTCCCTTTTTTCTTTATTTTTTTCTTCTTTCATTTCTATAACTTTTAAATTTTAAATTTTAAGGAACAACATAAGAATGTGATGCAAAATCATTTTACGAGTTAACAAAATATGTAATAATCATGTAAAATCTTTGAAAAAATGAAAAAAGTAAATCAATTTTGAGGATCTTGTTATATCATGGTTGACCGAACACATAAAGGTGTATTCACCCATCAAACATCGAACACACTATAGCATGTTCGATGTTTGGTAGCTGAACACATCTCTGAATGTTCGTCCAATCAGGATCAAACGAGGTCTCAGATTTGATCCCATTTTTCATTTTTACATGATTTTTACATAATTTTCGCACAATTTACATATTTAGTTAATCTATAAGATGATTTTCATTATATTAAAATATTATTTCTCAAAACTTAAAGAAAAGAAATAGAAAAATGAAAGGAAAAAAAAATCAATTATGAGGGTCTCATTCGATCTTGATTGGTCAAACATATAAATGTCTGTTCGGCCACCAGATATCAAACAAATTATAACATGTTCCCTATTCAGCCAACTAGAATTGAATGAGATCTCAGATTTAATCCACTTTTTTATTTTTTATACAATTTTTATATGATGTTTATACTATTTTTATATATTTAATTGATTCGTAAAATAATATTCAATTATATCATGATATTATTTCTTAAAATTTAACGAATAAATAAATATGCGGGAGGGAGAGGAGGAATGAGAAGGATTTTGTTTTTATTTTATATAGGGGTATAATTGAAATTTAATTAAGATTTCTTTTTTTTTTAATTAAAATATAAAAAAGATGGGGGTGGGGGGTGTATTTAGAAAACTTGGGGTGTGGATAGTTATAGTTTCCAATTAAGTCATCTCTTTCTACCCCTTTTTGACTTTAATAAATCATAACACAGTCTGTGGGTTTCAATTTACACAAAAAAGAGGAGAGAGAGAGAGAGAGGCGCGGAGATGGGGTGGATCGGAGAGCAGATCGATTCCATCAAATCCTTGAACTTCAGACAAGTCCTCACTCAAGCTATCAGTCTTGGTTCGTACGAACCTCTTGTTTTGCTTTCAGTTGTTTATTGTATAGATTATACTTCGGGTTTTTAGGGGTGTGTGTGTGTGTGTGTGTTGAATTTCTGAATCACATTTGCTAATTACTCCTTTTGATAGATGAATTCATATAGCGGTTTTGGGCCTTCATATGTGATTGTCTCGTTGTTGGATTACTTCAATTCTAAGAAACATTGAATGGGTTTTTTGGGAGAAGATGAAAGAGTATTTACGGGTGATGGATTAAAGGGCGTAACTTTCAACTCTTAAAATGGAAAATATCTGCATTTTAATTATACATTTTATGCAATTGGGTATTTAAAAAGATAGACATTTTTATGTTTGGATGTACTTGTAAAATTGCACCGCTTGAGCCCCGTATATTTAAGATTAAAGAAGAATTCGGAAATTTTAATTTTCTCTCTTGCCGGTTTTTGTTGTGGTCAGCGATGTATGTCAAATGAAGCCAGAAAAGATGTATAATTATATGCATTTGTGTGCCCAATTTATCGTAGAAAGTAGAAGAGAATAAAGGAGCCATGTGGTGCTTGTCCTCTAATGAGAAGTAGTGAATCAACTTACTTGAAATGTTTATTTTTGATCACGCTGTGAAGAGAAGTTTGGTTTCTATATATACTCTATGTTAGCCCAGCTATATCATTAATTATTGAGTAATTAACCAATGTACTTGGATAATGTGACCTTTGATTACATCTAAAAATGTAATACTCTTATCTTTCAAGAAGGTTATGTATTTGGTACCTTAGTAATCTATCACTCGCTACTTATCAATCATCAGTTTTTGCTTACTTTATGTTCAAAACCCCTCCAGCAGTTCCCTTGATATTGGTCCTTTATAATCTGCATAAGGCGAGTTGTTATTTGGAACTTTCTCTTTTTCAGAAGGTTTAGAGCAACACATATTTCTTTGGTCTCTTTTAACCAGGAAGAAGTATATAACCCGGTAGTTTGTTATTCTTCCAGGTATGATTGTGACATCAGCACTTATTATATGGAAAGGATTAATGTGTGTTACGGGTAGTGAATCACCTGTAGTTGTTGTGCTTTCTGGAAGCATGGAGCCTGGATTTAAAAGAGTAAGTCCTTTGTGTCTTAGATATTGTGTGAGATGGTATGAAGATCTTGCCGATGGATCTGTAAATTTTTACCTGTATTTACATGTGTACTTCACACTATTTCTTTTCAATACTTTGTTATTTTTCCTTGATTTTAACTTCATCCCTTACTTTTTCTGTCAGGGTGACATCTTGTTCTTGCACATGAGCAAGGACCCCATTCGTGCTGGAGAAATCGTCGTGTTTAATGTTGATGTACGTGATTCTAATCTCATGTATAATTTCAACCTCTATATTTTGTAGAATTCAGATTTAATTTCATTTATCTATGATTTTTCACATCATGTTAATAATTTGGCCAGTTACAGCCATTTGCAACATCAAATATATATTTATATATTTCTCCCGTTTTTTTTTTCTTTCTTGAAGTCTTTATTTCATTTCTTTGGCTTAATGACAGGGACGTGAAATTCCTATAGTCCACCGAGTTATCAAGGTATGATAGACTATACTTGTTTTCTCCTCATTTATACCCATTTATGTGTATTAGCATTGTAACAAGCCATTGGTGTTAGTATTAGCTCTAATACATACAAGCATTATTTGTTTCTTTTCTCAAATTAACTGAAAAATCATCGTTAATCCTCCTTCAAATGCATATTTATGTTGTATACATAATAATGTTGTACTCTACTTGTCTACCTCCAGTGGTCAGTGATTTTGGGGAACAAATGCTTGTGTCTATCATTGAAATTGGAACTGTTGTATAAATAGTGCATACTAATAAGCAATTTGTAACTGTGCGAAAGCAACTTTAATTCATGTGCCTTTCTTTTCTTTCGTTTTTTTTGTTTTCTTCCTTTTCTCCTTAACAGTAACTCAGTAAGGTGCTGTGATTTCAGGTTCATGAACGCAAAGATACTGGAGAAGTTGATGTCCTGACTAAAGGTATTTTTCAACATCATTATATATAATTGAAGTTATTACTTTTTAATGAATCCAAGATTAAATGTATGAAATAATAACCAACCCATATAGAGTGGTAAAGGCTTAGTCATTGTTGACGATGTGTGATGATTTTACTCTTTAATGAATCTCGTATTATCTGTATCAGCTTGTCAAAATTATTAGTTCAAAATGACATTACTCAAAATCACAAAATATCGGTTCTCTTGAGGTACACTGGAGCATGTTGCTGTTTATGATGGGGCGAGTTAACAGTAGTCTTATGAGTTTATCTTCATTTAGCAACATATATAATGCAATATTTTTAAAGAAAATGGAAACATTGGTGTTTATGTTAGCCTGTTGTTTATTTATCAGGTGATAATAATTTTGGAGACGACAGACTTCTGTATGCTCATGGTCAGCTCTGGCTACAACGACACCATATTATGGGCAGAGCTGTTGGGTAAGAATTTCCACATACTTTCGTATATAACTAGTAGCATGTTTTCCATGTGGTTCATTTGCTTTAAGTTCTTAGAGAAGCTGAAAATGTTTGGTTCCTTGGACAACTATATTTCGCTGTTATGGAATGAAACAGTCGAGGAATGTTTATGTAAGCTTCTAGTCAACTTATTTGGAAAGATGGCAGAGACGATCATCCTGAATATTTGCTATTGAATTACCGATTAAGAACTAAAAAGTGGGAAAGAAACACTATGAGCTGCTTGTGCCGAAGCTTCAACTAGTTAAAAACCATGACAATTTCTTGTATCCTTGTTTCCTGGTTAAGATGTTCATTTTTTCCTCCTCTTGTCCTATTATGAATTATAAAACTGGTTTTGTTCGTCTGCATCATTGCTTCGATGTTCTGAAAATTTGCTTTTATTCACTTGTCAATGGTCAATAATTGCTCTCCTAATTTGCATATCGTGTATGATGCTTCTTTTTTGTAGATTCTTGCCATATGTAGGTTGGGTGACAATTATCATGACTGAAAAGCCTATCATCAAGGTTAGTTTTCTATAGAAATATCTTCTCTCCCCCCTCTCTCTCTCTCTCTCTCTCTGAAGGCAAGTTTGTATTTCAATTGCAGTATTTACTGATAGGTGCTTTGGGATTGCTGGTGATTACTTCAAAAGATTAGAGGGACTTTGAGATTGATTTCTATACAAGGATGATGGTATGCTCAAGAAAATATTATTGAAGAAAATTTTCAGAAATTCTGTGTATTATTTTATTACCTGGATTTCTTCTTGTCTTAAAACACTTGTTGGTGAATTCAGCAATTTTATGTGCATTTTTTGCATCTTAGCAGGGGCCATGATTTTGCTAAAATATACATTATTTTCGTCTATACTTTATCATCAAATTTATCAATATATTCTCCAAATGCACATTCTTTGGAATTTGCTTTAATTAAATAAACAAATTTGAAAGTAATGAATACAAATAAAAGTAAAAGAATAGGAATCTGATTTATATCTAGAACTGAAAAAATAGATATTCAAATCAAAAAATAAATAAAGGTGGAAAGAACCCAAATGTTGTTCTCTTAAAATAAAACCAGTTGTGGACTATGTTTGCCTTTACTTAAAATAAATAAAAAATGCAAATACATGCAATTGCAAAATAAATTAATAAAGATATATGTGCTTCTTTAGAACAATATAGGAGGCAAAAATACATTTTCCTTTAAATTATCTACTAATTTTCCTTATGCTCGATACAATCTAAAGCTCCAAAACGAACATCAATTAATCATATCAGAAAAGAATCCAAAAGAATAAGCCAATTTCATGGTATAATATATGATAGATATCTAAAACCAATTATTTAAATACACACTAAAGAGTAACAAATTATTTTATATTTAGATCGCCAAATCATATTGCATATAGATAAAAAAAATTACAGACCAAAAATTAGCAACATTAACACGAAAAATAAGTCAAGATCAAATGTTGAAGCAGAAGAAATATATGGTATAGGATTCCCCCATGTATTTTACAAACCTATAGGACTTTTCCACAATCGTGTTCATCGAAAGTCCTCATTAGCTTCTCTAAAGATCTCTGCAGGGAACTTGAAAGGCTTTGTATCAATCTTTTGTGCCACCACAAACTCATGATTTTCTAGTTCCACTGTTCGATCAGGAATATGCAATAGCTAGGTAATCTGCAAAACAAACAACGAATGCATTTACTTCAAAGTGAATATGTAGAAACAAAATGGAGGTGCATTCTGGATGAGTGTAAAAGTAATTACAACCAAATGACACTTAATTTTGTCGTCTATACGTCCATATTAAGATTTTAAGTGTGGTAGAATTGCATACAACTAATAGTTTTTGCAGTTGGAGAACAAGAGAATTGATCAAGTGACAGTTGCCTAACCATAGCAGTCAATACTACCAAGAAGCCCTTATGTTTTTGGAAAATTAAACACATGGCCAGAGCTGATCTTGTAATAATGGGAATAAACAGAGCAAAATGAGACTTTCACCTCTCAGAAGATGACCAGATAAGGAAGTCAGTCGAAAAATAAAATGCCAAGTGGATGGAGATATCTTTCAATCTTCAAAATTTAAAATTTCCACCTTTTCTTTGCTCACTTTCTCCTATCTATATTTATATCTGTATCTATATACGCACACATACACAGAAACATACATGCAACACCATGGACAACAAAACACAGACAGACAGACAAACACATCATCCTGTGGAGGGTGGGAGGGGGGGAGTTATTGGTTGACATATTAGATACACACTACTTAAATCCAAGTAAATTAACTCATACCCTGTAGGACAGTATCACCCAATCATTTTTACCTAGAGGCATTTGAGTAATTTGCCAAATCCATAGGCAAATCTATAAGACCACTATACAGGTAGATTACAAGATTAAGTACCACTTTGATGTATTCACTAATCTTTTCTCAATAAATCACATAGATCACAAAGAGGAAAGATACAAGTAGTCCTGTGAACTTGTTCCTAATTTTGTAGACAAAAGTTGACAATTCCTAATTTTGTACGCAAAAGTTGAGAATCAGACATATAGAGAACAAAATGATTGATAAAATATCAATATACATTGAACCTCCAAATTAGTATCACTTTTTTTAGACTATTAATATTGCAATAGAAATCAATCATCCACATTGATGATCAATCAGAGAAAATCTACATCAGACTAACTCTATTGATATTTCACTCAATGCCAAAAGCAACATTGAGTATATCACTTATTATTTAGGTCAATTCAGAAAATGGAAGAAAAAGAGGCCTTTGTTTCACACGCTAACATCTAGTTCTGGGATAAACTCTCAAACTAGGCTAATTCTTAACTGATAAGTAGCCTAATCATCATAATATTGAGTATAAAAGTTAGAACAGGAGAGTTTCTGCTCAATTTTGACTGAAGAAAATCAGGAAACATTGCACAGTGAGATGCATGACTTAACACATTGAAGCATGTACTTGCAACATCTAAATTTGTAATCCAACGATCTGAAAAAGAAATCCTAACGCCAATTTCACCACCTTTAAAACATCAAAACATCTCTCTGCATTGAATATGGCCTTGCAAGCTCTGGTAACACACTCTAAACCATCCTACAAGGTATCATCTTAACTAAAGTATGATGATACCACATAATGTACAAAAAAAGTCTAAAAGAGTCGAGGGTGACACTAACTAGTATTGGATTACACATCAAATTAAATTTTAACTATTATGTTATATTTGACTACTATGTCAAGCAATCAAAGTTTGAACACGACGTAACTTCTCATGTGATAGAATCTTGATTAAACAGCAGATTCAGTCTCAAAAAGACAAAACTTGCCTTTCAATATGTCAACTCTACTCTTTTAATGGTGAATATATATTTTAGTTCTTGCAGAAAATATGCATTATAATTTTGTCCTAACTGGGGAAATACCTTATCAAGAAAAGTACTTAATGGTCATTCCCAAACAAAAATTGCAGGATCACACAATCTCAAAGCCTTATCAGAAACAACTAACCGCAGTTCAACAAACATATGAATCAACAAAGTAAGCATACATCAATCATAGCACTAACAAACAGCATGAAAAGAACCTATAATCGAAGTCACTGAACCATATTCTCGAAGCGCTTCAACGCATCACAATTCGGTGTCTCCCGTCTGTAACCCCAATTCACTTGCTGCCATTCCATCCTGCAATTATGCACGAGAGCAGAGTGGTAGTCATCCTCAACCCGCTGCTCAATAGCAACACGATCTGGACTATTGGTTGGATACTGCTGCTCAAAGGCGGAAGACTTAACATAAAAATTGACACCCCTAGGTGTAGTAAGCCTAATGTCATTCGCATAAGTTCGAGATAGAGAGTAAATCGGCTCTGATGATGGCAAGAAGTTCACCAACAATATCAAAATCACAGGCAACAACTGGATCACAGTTCTCAACCAATTCGGTGACTGATCAACTCCTCCACCTCCCGTTCTAACCCTAACACCCGGCCCGAACGTAAATCCACCAAAATTTCCGGTGGTCGCCGGATGCATTCCTCCAAAAAAGAAGTTTCTGAAGATCTCCTCTGCATCAACGTCCCCATCATAAAATCCCCCATTAAACCCACGCATACCATTAGCACCACCGCCTCGCCTCTCGTAGACCGGCTCCTCCGACCCAACAACATCATACTTCTTCCGATTCTCCTCATCACTCAAGCACTGAAACGCCTTCGATACCAGCTTAAACGCCTCCTCCGCCCCCGGCGCATTGTTCTTATCCGGATGGACCTTCAACGATAGCTTCCTATACGCCTTGCGAACATCTTCAGAACTGCAATTTTTCTCCAACCCTAAAATCTCGTAGTAATCTTTCTTCCTCTTAATCTCTCTCACCACAGTGACCTGCTCTTCGGTGTACGCGGCCGATGAACTCGACGATGACGACGTCGATGTCTTGGCCGCCGGAACCCGACGGCGAGGTCCACCTCCGGCGGAATTGGACAGATTATCATCGCTCGCTTCATTAGGATTCTTGTTTTCTGGCTGTGGAGCGTTGAGATTCGACAGAAACTCCTCAATTTCAATAGAAGGGTCTAATCTGCGAGCTTTGTTGAGAAATTTTAGGGCGCGATCTCTGTCGCCCGATTCAATTGAAGATTTCGCGATCTTTAAACACTTCAAGGCTTCATCTTTGTTCCCATCCATCTACAAAGGCAAAGGATCCAATTGAATTCGATTGAATCAGGGAAATTTGAGGCGAGGGTTTTGGTCTTTGCAAGGGAATCGAGATAATTGGTGAGTAAAGTCAGAGCATTCCACCACTGAATCTCAACATCAATTTATCAAAAAATATATAAATAAATATTAAAAAGAAAATATGAATTTCGTGTTTATAAAGAGAAGGGTAAATCTGTCAATTGTCGTTATGATATCGGCAATATAGGTTATCGAGTCAACCGTTTGCGAATTTATAAGCTCCTTAAAATGAGTTTATATCAAATTGAATGGCAACAACAAAAGTAAGAGCAGCTGTTGTGTGAAAAGTTTTATCAAGAGATAATTAAAAACTGAAGTTTTTTTTCTTCATATTTTTAAATTCAGAATGCTTAAATTATTAATATTAATAATTAATAACAAAATTCTAATCCAAGTCTTGAGATGAAAAATAAATTATTTATTTATTCATATTTATTTAGATATTATTGAATGAAGAATAAAAATTTATGATCTAAAACAAATAGTATTATCCAATAAAAAAAATAGTGTTAAAACTATATTTTAATTTTTTGTTGTAGAGGGTTAGAGAACTAAAAAATAATAGTTTTTAAATATTAAGAACTAAAAATCAAAATGTGAAAGATAAAGGATGAAAAATCCAATGAGGTAAACTTAAAGGACCAAAAAATTTATTTTCCCTAAATTATATAATACTTTTGTGTGTATTAAGTACTATTTTTTATATATTAAGCAATACGTTTGTATTATATTATGTATTATATGTACATAATACAAAAATATTACTTAATATATTGAAAAAGTGTACTTAATATATACAAAAATATTATATGTTGTACGAGAGATAAGAGCGTTTGGACAACATAAGACACGAGTTTTTGAGTGATTTCAAATCATGTATCATATAATACAAAAATATTACCTGATATATAGAAAAATATTATTTGATACACATAAAAGTATTACATATTTTTTTATAATTCAACTCAACTCAAAATAAATTTTATAATACAAAATATTGTTTAATATAAAGAAAAGTATTACTCAATACACAAAAAAAATATTACATAATTTCTTATATTCAACTTGTTCGTCCCGTCTTACGGATCGATCTCACCTAAGACTTTATCCAAAACTAAAGGTATTTCATGACTTGCGTAAAAATGTATTTATTTTTAATCAAATTGATGAGTAAGAATAAAATCTGATCAAATTGAATGGTAAGAACGAAAATAATTATACTTTATGATGGGTCATTATTGTTGAAGATACATAATTCGTTATAATTAGACCCTTTCTCTGAAAACGATATTATCAAGAAGTATTCTCTATTTCCTCTCTTTAAATTAGCTTGTAATAGACTATATATTGCAAACTGAAAAGTAAAAATATGAACTATAGATTGCAAAAATACAAAACAAAAATTCTCTTACAATTGAAATTCGGTGAAAAAGTGGCAAGACAATAATAGGAGCTTGCGTTGCAATCCTAAAAGAAACTGATGTTTATAAGTTGCAATCGGACAATGTAAATTCGTTTATATTGCAAAGTGAAAAAGGAAACTCTATTAATATATGTTGCAAATTAAAAAGAATCCTTAATTAAATGTATACCAATATTGAGACCCCAACCCCAACATAATTATTTCTTGGAGCAAATCTTTGAGCATATAGAAGATAAGTGATGCTATAAAAAATATTTTTTGGATCAACTTACAAAAAAAAATAAAAATTACTTTACAATTTGTTTTTTTAAAATTTAACATGAATTTCTAGTTTATAGGGAAAAATAGTTTTGTTACAATTCAAAAACAACAGTAAAAAGTATCAATAAATTGCTTCCAACTTACCCGTCAACTAGTTCTACATGATATGATCCACAATTAAATTTTTTCTACTTTCTTCTTTTCACCAATATGTTAATACCAATGTTAAGTTTTGTTTTATATAATAGTGATATATATGGACAAAATTAGACAATTGATTTTGGAGGGGATAATTTGTTTTTGGGGAGAGAACCATCTAAAAATTTATATTTAATCAATAAAAATCAACATTAATTTCATTGAAAAATACATCATAGTTAATAGAATTTAGAAAAAAAGAACAAAGTCTAAAACTTACAATAGCACATTGACATACTAGTGCTAATATAGTTTTTATAAGTCCTAGATAATTTTGTACAAGTAATTACATATTGTCTAAATTTCAAAGTTAAAAATCGTGGCTCAATCTTTAGAACATTAACTTTTTATTGAAACTATTAAATATTCACGTCAAGTAAAATTTGAAATCGAGTGATAGTTTTATAACCCACATTATATTTTATGTGATGGGTTAATTTATTCACAAGAACTCATTTACTATTAAGTTATATATAGACTTGGGCCTTCATATATATCAAGACTTGAACACTTTGGGTACTTTTTGGGACTTTGACTTCATTTTAGTAAAAGCCCAAATATTTTTCATGTAACTAATCAAAGTATTAATTATTTCGAATTTTATTTATTTATAACTGATCTTGTGTCACTCAATCAAAACGAGCTTGACACGTTTTTCACAAGGAGACGCCTTGAAACAAGTGTCTTTTAATTAATGTTTTTTTTTGCATTAATTATAAATTAAAGTGCTTCTTTTCCTATATATGTACATCAAAAAAATATTTAGTTTCTTCTCCAAAATTTCTAACAATGTCAAAATTATGTAGTTTGAAAACAATAGTATATAATTAACTATCAAAATTATATAGTTTTAACAATATGGTATAACCGGAAAAGGTGAGATAATAGATTAAACAAAATCGAAATAAATTCTGAAACGCTAATTAAACAAGAAATGAAAACTTATTTAGATGAAATCTTTAACATAAAAGTTTAGAGTGCATTTAGGGTTCAAATAAATGAGTAGTTTTGAGTTAATGCAAAGGGTATTGAATGCGTAATGGAAAGAAATCTTTGAAGTATTATGAAAACTTTCTGCCAAAATTCTTGAAATTAATTGGACTACCAAAATAATATATGAAGATATGAAATCTCAATGAAACAATCAAAAAATTCAATTCAATCCCATAACTCAAGAAACAAATGGCCTTAAATGCTCAAAATCAAATCATTAACAAAAATAAAATCGCTCTAAAGTCTAATATATGAACATGCATATTCTAAAATTAATTGAAGTATTCGTAACAATGAATCAACGAAACAATCAGAAGATTCAACTTTATCCCATAACTCAGGAAACAATTGGCTTTAAACAATTCTTAAATCAAATGAATTATAAAAAAAAAAAGAAAAAAAAAAAGAAGAAGAATCGCTCTAAAGGCTAATTAACAACATGAACATGCAAATTCCGAATTAATTGAAGTATTCATGATAATAATTAATTAATCAACGAAACAATGAAGATATATATCTTTCACATAAACTCACACATGCATCCTATACACCACGGCTTATTAGTCCCGATTTCGATCAATCACAGGCCCGGGTCACGGGTCGTGGCCTAGTCGGAGCTCCAAATCCACTTCATTTTCCTTCGAATTCAAATCTTCTTCTCCATCTTCAACAGATGGTGATATCCCAATCCTTAGACTCAAATTTGCATCCACATGGCCTTCAAAATGTGATGTACTCAAAAATGGCAAATAATTTCCACTTTGCATATTAGGGTTTGATGATGGCAAGTATATTTGATACTTCACCTCCCCCTCTACTCCTCTATAGTAGCCAGTCTGTTGTTGTTGCTGTTGTTGTTGTTTTGGCTCGAAAATCATATTTGAGGGCTCATCTTGATTTTTTTGCTTGGCCTTTGCCTTGTCTTTCCTATGGATATTCATGTGGCCACCCAATGCTTGCGCGTTGGTGAACCCGCGCTTGCAAAAGGTGCACTCATAGGACCTACCTACACCGGTTGTGTCTTCGTTTGATGATTCATGATTCATGATCTCCTTGTCGGAATCGTTGAGTTTTTTGGTCTCCATATGTTGATTTGCTAAGACAAGTTTTCTTAGCTAGGGTTGAAGATTACAAAGTGGGAAGAAAATTCAATGTATGATGTTTAGTTTGAGATGGAGAAAGGGATGGAAGAAAACAGAAGATAATAGAGTTCATGTATTGTTTTTTTGTACTCATATTGAAACACTCTTGTTTTGTGATTTTATTTTTTGGTTTTATTCTTCTGCCGGCTTTGGAACATGTATTACTTTTCTTAAATTGGGTTTTTTAATGTTGTTCATATCTCCTAATTAGTCTATCATCACAAACATTATCGGCACACAGGTAATTTTATGTTGTTTCATTGATCATATATTAACAATGACGTTGAATATGTGACACGTGTCAGTTTGAAAAAAAGTAAAAACAGATTTAATTGTTTGATTTTTTTAAATTGATACATATGATACATTCATATGTGTATTTACACATAATCCACGCGTGGGGTATTTTATAAGAAAAATATTTATACTCAATGTTTTAAATTGAGGTCTTTATCTCCTATTTTAGCATTTAATATAATATATATTCGTAGTTTTAACGAATTGAAGTACGTCTAGCTACATGCATTAATGTTAAGAATAATCATTAAGTAGAGTTTCGTTCTTGTTTTAATATTGGTTAATAAAGTAAATATGAACCTTATTTTCTTTGGAAAAAAATGAATATAAAATATTTAATTATTTTTTAGAAATGTGAGAGTAAATTCACTATACTTCAAATTAACGCACATGACTTAGTCTTGATCATATAGTGAGAAATGAAGATTAATTGGGTGCTTCTTATTTTATTTTTTGTATGAGAGTGAAATGTAACATTTCATGACTTTGCTGCAAAATCACCTTCGATGTGAACATTATTAGAAGAAGGTGATTGTGACACAAAAGAGATCATTAAAATAATATTCCCTTTTTTAGGCAAATTCTTTGGACCAAAAAACACCATCGTATTAACTTCGATGTGTGGAA
This sequence comes from Scutellaria barbata, assembly GCA_028654395.1. NCBI lineage: Eukaryota > Viridiplantae > Streptophyta > Magnoliopsida > Lamiales > Lamiaceae > Scutellaria > Scutellaria barbata. The sequence goes on along the minus strand of CM053647.1, from coordinate 9,538,015 downwards.
TTTAATCTTTGAAATGTTAAAAAAGAGATGACTTTATTAAACTTATTATTGTCTCAATCTTTACTCATCCAACACATCCTATACATTTTGATAGCCATAAAAGGAAATATGATCCTTTGAAAAGTGGATATAAACCAACGTTAGAAGCTATATCAAGAATTGGAAATAACCCCTCTCTTTAATTAATCTCTTTTGCAAATTACAATTTCTAAATTTGATATATACCTATGCAATTAATTAAAGATGGGCATAGATTGGAAATCAATATATCTAGGTCTATCTCTTACTTCCTAATAGGTTTTCCCTTTTAGCCTCCCACAATGTTGACATAGTCAACTTGCCATGATGTAAGAACTATCATTGCAAAGAAATTTTCCCTTCTTGTTTCATTGATGCAAGCTCATTTCCAACTAATTAACCTCTCTTATCATCATCACATACATTTAGTATTTCAGTACTATTTGATGTTGCCATCTTACGAATCCAATTAAGTGAGACGGATCGGGTAAACTCATGACGCATAAAATAGATTTTAACTTATTAAAATTAATCGATCTGCCTCTCAAAATTATATTTGTGGGATGATTTAATCAAAGTTTTTTGTGTTAATATTTTAATCCCAAATAGAGATGCAAAATGTTTTATTTGAGCAAAAAGTTCAATGATCAAGAATTATGTAGAAAGAATAAGAGATGTAACACATATATAGGTACTTTAAATTTTCATTAAGCCTTATAAAAACTACATTTAATACAAGATAAATGTAAATTAGAGGCGAAAAAAAATCATCTCTGATTATAAAATATCTGTCCCTAAAATATATTTAGTCATAGATTTAAACTGAATTAATCATCGTATCGTTAAAATGTTGGTTGATTAAAATTAAGAGACAAGTTTTTTTTCCATCTTTAAATTATTGGCTGAATTTCCATCAGATATAGAATTGAAGAATGAATTACCAACATAATTGGCCTGAGATTGAAATAGTATTAGTCTCTAATATTCCGTGCTAATTCTTCACTAATCAGATGCTAATGTTGTTATAACTTTATATACTATTTTCCACTATTTTTTAACATGGTTTTGAACCTTCAACGACAGACATATCAGATTGTGATAATAGACGATATTAAAAGAGTTATACAAAAATTTATGTAAGAACCAAACACATTTTTAGAATTTCATATGTAGATTATGAATTATAAATCGATCTGTTCTGTAAATTTAATCCGTAAAACGATGTTACACGATTTCTAATAATATAATATAATATAATATTATATTGGTGGTTCCCTTGGGACGAGCATAAGAGACGGCTAAAATACGCGTTAATGAAAGGTGTGAGTGACTCTAATGTTGACCATGTCTTTAATCTTACAAATCTGTACTTGTAGACGGCCAATATTATATATAATATAATATTCTAGAAATTAATTTTGGGATTTTTTTCTTCACAAATAAAAATAATTAAACACCAATGAAAACAACATTAGTAGCTAGCTTCATTCCAAGAGGAGATTAAAAAGTAAAATTGTACTGGATTTGATCGAAACAATGTACGTGGTTTGTAAGAAAACAAGAGTATAATAAATGATTCTAGTTTGGCATAAACAATTAACAATGTTGAAATAGAATAACATTAATTGGTACAATGTGACCAGAGTGTCACGCTATGAATTTTTAAATGCATATTATGATGTAACAACGATATTCTATATTTATTTATTTATGTATAAATGAAAAATTTATGTTATGATTATTTAAATTTTATAAAAGAAAATTTTGACTGAAGATTTTTGTCTAATTTATATTTCATCTGCCCATAATTTTTAAGGATATTTGTATTTTATTTTTATGTATATTTTTTGAAATGGAATATTAAGAATAGCACACTATTTAATTGATATTTTATGATCTATCTGATTATATGTCAAGCTCTCTAGTTGTTATACTGCTATATGTAAAACAATTCATTTGAAGGAACATTAGTGTTTGTGATAAGATTTTTACAACAATAAAATTCGTTGTGAAAAATCTATTTTTTACGACAACATATTATCGTAATATATCATAATACAAATTGACGACAAGTTGTCACATAGATAAATTAAAATGTGACAATAACATTGTCACTAAAAACCATTTGTGAATTAATTTTTTTTACAATATAACATAACGACAAAATGTTGTTGTAAAATATTTTTACAACAATTATCAATATTTTAATTTACGACAATATTTTTTTTTATGACTAATAAACTTCTTGGTTATATCTTTTTTTCTATTTTCCATGTAAATTCTAATTTTGAAAATCGAAATAATTTAACATTATAACATATAGTGATGATTGGTAGAGAAACTACTAAGTATAATTTAACTTTATCTTGTTCAATATTTCATGTGGGAGTTTACTTGGCGAGTTTACAATTTACAATATGAAGTACATGAAGAACGTTCGAATTTCAAGAATTTGGGATAAAATAGATTTTTTAATATATTTAAATTAAAATACACGTGTTTTCACAAAAAAATGTTTTCTTTATTTGAAAATTGTATTAAAGATATCAACTAAAAAATGGGTTACTTACACCATAAATCACCAACTTTTAACTCGATTTCATCAGAGTACTATCTTTGAACTACAACACCACAACCCATCATCTTTAGTTCTTTTTATCAATTAGATATTTTATCAAATATTTCAAACTTCAATTTGCCTCGTTAAAATAAAAACAATTTTTTTTTTTGATCTTTCATTCCTATGAAAAAAGTTTGGGCTTTGCAATATATAGAATTGAAAGCGACTATTGGGCCCAATGTTGTTTGTGGAGTTGTGGGCTTCTGATCTATTTTGCCTAAAATATAGCACTAATTGACGCCCAATGCCCACACTTATTATAAATTTAGAGATTCAATTTATAAATTAGTTTTCAATATTAAATTTAAGTTTTGAAATTTTTTAATAAGAAATTTAATTTAATATTTTTTCTTAATTTAAAATTTAAAATTTAGATTGAGTTTTTAATTTAAGTTAAAATTTTATTTTTTTATTTATATTTATAAATTTATTTATATTTCAATATGTATTGATATTTTGAATACATTAAGATAAGTTAGTGAACTTTAAGAACAATATTCATCAGACTTATCTTAATTTATAAGAAAAAAATAAAAAAATATAATTAATTCAATTTATAAAATATAATTTATATTAAACTGATTAATATTAAAATATATATATATATATATATTAATACAATTGGGATGAAGATCGTTCAACTTGTCTTAATTTTTCTAAACTATATATACATATTAAAATATAAATACAAAGAAAAAGAAAAAGAAAAAAGAAAATGAAAATGAAAATTTGTTTTGAATTGAGAACTCAATCTAATTTTCAAACCTTAAATTGAGAAAAAATGTAAAATTGAGTCTCTTATTAAAAAACTTTAAAATTTAGGTATAGAATTAAAAACTAATCTATAAATTGGGTTTTGGTATAAAATTTATCCTATTTAAAATTATAAAACCTGGTTAGGCTTTATTTTTATTCATATTTTTCCCTGATAAAGATTACTGATTAAGATCTTATTTTTAAGATTATTCTTTTTCAAATTGGACTGAGATCCAACTCCAATTATCCCTCCCAACAAAAGAGTAAAAAAAAAAAAAAAAAAAGAAAATATCTATTTTTTTAAGCTAAAAATGAGTTAATTAATATCCCTTTTAAGCATAACAAAAAACCTAATGCGGGCTATGTACATTAAATAATATTTTTACATGTATTATGTAATATTTGTAGAAAATTATAATTTTGATAAATAATATTATATAGTATATATATGTATATAATATAAAAATATTACCTGATATACAACAAAAATATTACGTAATATACACAAAAGTACTACATGTTAAATGATATATGAGTGAGAAATTTTTTTTGGATCCACGTGTTTTTTAATAAATGATCTATTCTGATCTGCCCCATGAATTTCATAATACATTGTATTACTCGACCTCTCTTATAAAATAAGATTCACTAAGATTATATTATACTCACTCTACCCACAAAAGTCTAATTATTCATCATATCTATAATCAATTTGTCATTAATCTTAGGATCACAAACTCAATTGAAAACGCATGACAAGTTTGACCAGCAATATATATAGATTATAAAATTGCAGGGAATTAAGAGAAGAATAAAAAGATGATAAGGGCATGTTTGGAAGCATTGAAAAGCTCTTGTACTGATTTGGGAAAGAAAAGAGGGTCTTTCAGTTCTCTGCAAAGCTTTTGAAACTGAGCAAAAACCCTAATTCCATTTCAAGAAATGTCATCATGCCATTTGACACCTGGACATTGTCGGGAACATGCAAACTATCAAGTTTTGGGCAATGGCCCACCTAATTTAACACAACTTAGAATCATTTGACACCACATTCTACTAATTTTGCTAACCATTGCTCTGTCTTGTGTGTGTCTTTTTTCATTGAGTCAATGTACACGAATTGATAGGGATTTCTGCCTCATTTAATTGTGTCATCTTCCTAAATACTCATTCAATGTGCAAACATTGCAGTTCCATCTAATTCTCTCATATATTTTTACTGTTCCATAATAATATCATCTCAACTATTTAGTTTCAAGAATTAATTAATTAAACCTCACTCAAAAAAGGAGTATTTGTGATGAGAAATTTTGCGAGTCTATTTTTTGCAATAACATATTGTTCCAAGAATTGTTAACATAAGTTGACGATTAATTGTCGCAAAAAGCAATTAAAGAAATTTGCGATAGTAACTAATTAGCTACAAAATATTATCGCAAAATGTTTTTGTAACAATATTTTATTGTTGTTAATAAGGGTTTAACAATATTTTATTGTTGTTAATAAGGGTTTATTTGTTGCAGTGAATATTATCAAACTTACGTCTTCGACAAAAGTGGAATGGAGGATCGTTTTGTATGTAAACTTTTGACAAATAAAAAGTTGACTTCTTGATTATATGTGTGGTAAAATTGGGACAAAGAATGAAAGAAATAACACGTAAATGGAGCCAATTAATTTATCAAAAAGATGCTGCAGTTAACTTGGAATGATATGATCTATATATATTAGTGAGTATAATTCTATAGATGGGTGAATGTGTTGGTTTGTGTTAATTAATGGGCCCCATAACAAGTTAATGATTGTCCTATTTTTATTTACTAACATGCTTATCAATTACAGTTTTCAATCAAACTCAATAACTCTTCAATTGAATCAATATTAATGTCATTAAAGAATTTGATGCAAACATCCCTTTAAATTTATGCTGATAGTTTTAATACAAGTTGCACTCATTCATGTGTTGTTTATATTGTTTGCAGCATTTCCAAAACATCCTATTCAGGTTGAGCCAGCTTGGAGTTATTTTAGATTTTTCTCCATCAATGCAATATCATCAATTAGGTTTACAATAAAGAGTTATTAAATTCACCTCTCTCTCTCTCTCTCCACCATATACACATTTTAATATGCATTGTTCTTGTGTAAAGATCACATTTTCAATGCATCATCTAATTTGTCCACGATCGATAGATAAACATATTGTTGCTAACAGAACAACATTCTTTCATGTAACACATGACATAAACTTTTCATTTCTATGCGAAAAACCAAAACATGATTATAACCTCCACACAAACAAACTAAAGTTTCAAGAATTGAGGTGGGAGAGTTATTAACTATGAGATAATGTAAATCACTTGGCAAAATGACCTCAATAATAACAATATAGGCATAATATTAGGAAAAAAAAAATACACATGACCATCTAAATAATGATTAAAAACCCAATTAAGCTAGCTTCATATAAAATACTACATAAAATATGAAGAAAGACAAGATATCACCACTAAGCATGATATATAGTCCTAATAATAATGACATTAACATTAGAAGAATCCTCCCAATTTCCCCCTTAATTCTTTCTTCCAAATACAAAAGCCTCTCAACATTGCTCATAACTAAGTATAACCAAGACGAAGCTCCAAATCTAATTCCTCCTTAGATTGGCTAATTAGCCCTATCTCCAAGTCCAATGTAACAAATTCAGATGATGATTTCTTAAGATCTTCAAAAAGCCCTTTTGGCTTCATAAAATCAGTGGTAATGGGAGGCTGAACTGCCCCATCTCCACCCCATTTAATCAGATCAGCAGGTGGGGGCAATTTGGATGAGAAATGAGGGAATTTGGTGAGAAGTGAACTAGGGTTAGGGTTGAAGCCAGGGTTAGGGTCAAGATTTAGGTTTAGCAGAGAGAAGTTACCAGGATTGCTATTACAAGTGTCGGCGGCGGTCGGAGACAGCTGTCGCAGCCGGGCCCGGTCTCTCCGGTGGACGTTCATGTGGCCACCGAGGGCCTGCGCCGACCGGAATTCCCTTTTGCAGAAGCTGCAAATGTAGCTTCTTGGAGGCCATGAAAACCCTGCAGCCACCAAGTCTCCTTCACCCCAGTTTAACTCATGATGAATTTGCTTCAAACTGCTCTTCTCCATTGCTTCCACTATACATTCAAGGGCTTTGCCAAATACATGCAATTCAACAACAATTAGGGCTAGAGAGAGAGAGAGAGAGCGAGAGAGAGAGAGTAAGAGAGAGAGAGGAAAAGAGGGGTGTGTCATGATGATATAGAGGTGGAGGTAGCTAGGGTTGGGGGGGGGGGGGGGGGTAGGGTAGAAGGCATAAAATTCTAACACAAAAAATGAGAAGGTGATTGGGTGGGAATTGATTGCATGTTCCCTATGTTTGGCCAAAACTTGCTAATTGTGGAACCTCGACCTGCAAACTATTGCCATTTTGGTAAACACATCTACTGGATCTTCTTTATTCCTCTTGACATTTTTGTGTCAATCTTTATGTCATATATACTTGCTTTGTATATTCAAATAAAAAGTAGTAATATTTTTATATCTGCATTTGATGATCAATATATAGTTATCCTAACTAATGGTTATTAGCAAAATCTAATATTCCATCTGTTCCAAAAAAAATGTTGTTTTGGGAGTTTTTGTCATAAATTAAGAAACATCAAATTTGAACAAATATACCATTAACTGATGAAGAAATTTTGGATTCAAAATTGAAAAGATGGTCGAATTAATTCCATAATAATAGGGGATAACGTGGAAATAAAATTGTACAAAAGTAAAAAACAACATATAATTTGAAATAAAATTTATACTTAATTTTGAAATGGGGAGTATATTATTTACTTCTTCTTTTGTCACTATAGGAGAACTACACCAACATAAAATTGTTATCAAAACAGTTTAGTGGCAAACAAAACTGGCCTTGCATGCATAAGACCATCACTAATTGACTTTTGCGGCCAAAAAAAAAATATAGTAGTGTGAATTTTAGTAGAATTTCCATATAATCAATGTCAAAGACAAGCAATTTCGATTTTTGTAGCAAAATAATTCTTTTAAAAGCAATTAAAAATCGAACTTTTGGTCATATCACTATTGATGTCCCCAATCTCTTCATTAATTAATTAGTTAATTCTAGTTAGTTTGTTGTTGAGAAGGATATATTGATTGTTAATTAGATATGCATCGCAATGATTACTTATAAGTAGTCATTCAAAAACCATAGACATTTTGAAGAAGAGTACAAAGAGGGTTAGATTTGAAAGAAAAGTATATCTGAGTGAAGCAAGATTTGGTTGCCATTTTCTTGTTTATAAAAAAAGGCAAAGTTTGATCAGAAGTCACAACAATGCAAAAGATTTGTGCTGTATTTAGCTTAGATTTTGTGAATGACTTGTGGCCAATGGGATCATCTCTTCCCCATTCTATTTGTAGTTCCACTTTTGTATGCTTACACTGCCGAAATTGCAGGATTTTTCCACACTAAACACACACTAAACACACTATTAATGCACATAGTGGAGGAGGTCCCTAAGCTAGTTAGCTACTCATCTAAGTGCATGCCTATCTTTAAATTTTTTTAGTAGTGTTGAGATTTGTAGATAATATATATATATATATATATATATATATATATACTTTTTCTGTCACAAAATAAGTGTTATTTTGGAGTTTTTGACATAAATTAAAAAACATAAAAATGGGATAAATATACCCTTTACTAATTAAAGAATTTAAAATTTAAAATTGGAAAGAAAATCATATTTATTCCATAAAAAATATCATATTAATTAAATCCCTAGATTTTATAGCTAAAGAATATTAATAGGGATAATTTGGAAATAAAATTGAATAGAATTCTAAAACGACATTTAGTTTGAAACATAATTTAAACTTCATAACAACACTTATTTTGTAACGAAATGACCAAAAAAAATTCTATTATGATCTAAATATGGATACCCACCTACTAATTGTGAATGTATATTAATGTATTGATCGTTGATGTGATAAGATCATACACCAGAAAAGTTAATTCTCTTATCTGAAATTTATTGATGAGTTATATCAAATAGCAAATAGATATGTGAGTATTTTTTATACGCAATATCTCCATCTACTTGCAAATATCAACATATATGTACATTTGCATTCAAGTTTTCTATTTTTTATTCCATCTCTTTCGCTCTTCTAACTTATATAAAAAAAGTAGTAATATTAGTTTGATTATAAATCCAATTATAGAAAGGAAAGTGCGTATCCTATCCTTTGTACTTTCATAATTTCCTTTAGAAATGTTGGGTTAATGTACTTTTATTTTACAATTTTGGATCATTGTATTTTCATTTTATTTTAAATTGGGTCATTGTAGTATCATATATATTTTTTTGAATTTTGACTTCTATATTTTCATTTTATTTCGAATTAAATCTTGATTACTATGTATGATAAAATAACCAAATTCAAAACCATCATCTTCTTTGTTTTCTTTGATTCCATTATGAAAAGACATATTAAAATCAAGAACTTGGCTAGTGCAAGGTGAATGTGTTACTATTTAAGTATGTGACAAAAAGAGGAATTGATAAAGGCATAATCATGCCTTTGCTTAAAGCTTTAATTGGCTAAAAGCATAATAAATTGTTTTTTGCTCCCTTGTTAATTAGCAGATACTGAATTTAAAAAGAATAAAAAAAAATCTTCTCTTTGGTCTTTTGTTCTTTGATTGCTGTCTTTTCTGCACATCACTTTAGTTTCATCGTTGTAGTCTCTCTCTCTCTCTCTCTCTCTCCCTCTCTCTTGAATGAAAGGGTGGTTGAGGAGAACAGTGAAGTACATAGGAACTATCAAAGGTTTGTCATCTATATGTGTGTAATAATTTGTTTAGGAAGTGGCAGAGGAATCATCCTGTGTGACTCACACTTTTTTTTTCCTAACTCACGTTTTAGTTTATCATTGGTGGAATATGCAAGCTAGTGGTGCCAATTCGATTCGGAAAACCAAAATCGAATTGGAACCATAGTGATATTCCGTTTGGTTTCGATATGGTATCACGAATTTAAATCCGCAGTTTGAATAATGTGGTAATTATCGATTTATCTATTTTTTTAATTATATATATATTATATAAAAATGATGTTATGTACTTATGTTATTTCTTTAATTTAATTTTAAGTTGTGTTGATTATTATTTAAATTTGTAATATAAGTTGTAAATCTTTTAGGTTTATGATTTGTATTTAGTTATATTTAAATTGTAATTTCTAATTTTTGAAATTGCAACTTATAAGTTGTAATGGTGTATTATTGTAACTTGTAAATGTATGTAAGTTCTAATTTTTAATTTATATCAAATTATAAACTCAAAAAAAAATTATTATTTTGTATATATGAATAATTATAAAATTTATTTATAAATTTAATTTAAAAAAATGAAATCATCCAATTAATTTGTAGTTCGAACCAGAATCAAAATTGGAATATCCACAATTAGATATTTGACCCTTCACGATTTCTCGAACAACAATTCAAATTGTCTGGACACCATCTCTATATATTTAAAGCTTATATATTTAAAGCAATCTCAGTAGACAATGTGACATATTTTAAACTTAATGGTTTAAAATCTACAATGAAATTTGTGATGAGATTCAATATCCGTGCATGGCATGCATGTATATTATTTTAAGTTTCAGCAAAATTATTATGATTTTATCCATATAATTTGTTGTCTTGTAAAAAAAATTGATCTACTATGAAATTGAATAGGAATATATGCATGCATATTTTGCTGCCTGCAATATATTTTTCCACTTTTGCTTCGTATTTTTTATTTTCGAGTTAATTGCTAAAATTTGCACAATTGCAATTTAACCATACATTTAAAAATTGTAACCTCATGTGTGATATTTTTTTTTTTTTAAAGTTTTGTAATTCGATACACATGCAAACTTTCCGATTGGATTTTGATGATATGATTTCCACTGCTATAATGGATATTATGCATGTAATTTAATGAAAAGAATACTCGACTCAAATCTTTTATACCTAGAATAAAGATAAAGAGCTAAAAGATTATGAATGTAATATTTATGTGGGGAATTGCTGTAGAATTCTAGCTGTAAATACTCCTCAAACTTTTACTTATTTATTTTTAAAAATGTATTTTTATGTGCATTTCATACTTAATGCATTTCCAGCCGTTATAAAAAAATACTGCAACTTTTATATTATTTTTATATAAAATCTGACACTCATTTTCAGTAATATGTTAACTCTTCACACTGAAAGGGAATATTCCATAAAAAACAATAGAAAAAATTTTTAACCCAATATTTGATTTTGATTTGTATTAATCCCACGAGATAGTTTACATGAATTTTTAAAATATTGTTAGGAGTGAAATTTTTTAAAATCTTAAGAATCCAATACACAGCTTGAAATGCTCTTATAATGTATGAACAATTTATTTCATGACATAAATAGATAATTCGATTCAAACCAGTAATAACAATATTTATGCCAATCGAGTTTGAATGATCCCTAAATGGATAAATTGGGAGTAATATTGTATAATCAGATTGGTCTAGTGAATCAACCGAAAACTAATATAATTAATATATTTAAATGGAATTATAACATTAATATCTATTGGTCCATGCAAAATTTGATGGGCTCAGTTATATTGTAGTTCCAAAAACATTTAGAGGCCCAATAAGATGGCTAAAGCTGATAGCCAATAAGTTAGTTAAGGCCCAATAAGGTGGTTGAGGCCCAAAAGACTCTACCTTGCCATATTTTTAGAAGCCCAATTCTCCATGAGCTGAATCCAGTCCAAATTGTAGATATCTCAAATGTTTGACAAATTTTATTACTTAATATTTTAGATTAATGTTCTCTCTTATTTGTTATTTGATAAAACAAATTAATTAAAAACTGCAGACCTTTTTACTCTCAGTTAAGAATTAATCTGATAAAAAGGATTAATAGTAATCACTCTATCTCATAAACAAGATTTCCTTTTTATTAATTTTTTTCCAAAAATAATTAAGTCATGCTTAAAAGTTAAATTTAGTTTTCATATGAAAATTTTATAATACACTAATAAGTAGCTTTATATTTGCCGATGTTTTATACAATGAAAATCTTACTTTTATGCAAATGACATGAGATTACAGTTTAGTTGTGTTATACAAGAGTTAAAAGTAACATTTTCTCATATTTTATTTAATTAGCATATAATACAGATAATACTAATATTCTTAATACTATCTACGATATTCATATATTTAAATACTATATATATGAGACAAAAGGTATAGAACATGATCAGCATTGTCTTCATACTCCTGGAGAATCTTGATTGTTTTTTTCTTTTCATCTTTATCTTTTGTACTTTTGGCAAATAATGACTAGCTAGTGTTGAAGTTTCAAGATTATTCTTTGGAATTTTGTTGGAAATTATATAAAATCAGAGTACAAGTTCAACATCACTTCTTCTAATCATAAGCTCCAATTTCTTTTTATCCAAATCAGGATAGGATTCACATCACGATTTAATTTCGTGATTTCAATTAAAATATAATCTATTTATGAATTTGTAAACATATATTTATTTTGTGAAAATGAGATTCTATTTTATGAAATTATATACATCATATAGTAGGAGTTTTGGGTCCAAATTATGTCAAGACATTTCAATATTTATTTTTTATGCCATCTAAAGAAAAAGGAATTAGAAATTCAACCAATAATAATTGATTATCCTCACACCATTTTCATTATTTTTTTACGGCGGTCCAAAGTTAAGTTAGACCATTAATTTTCCATCAATCAAATACTTTTTTTTTTCTCTCTTTGTTCCTCTAGAACAAGAAAAAGAAATAAATATTTTTAATTGTTTCTAATTTGATAATTAACGTCCTACTTAAAGACCAATCTTATTCATCATGAGTCTTGTAATTTAAGTATTACCCCATCTTTATAAAAATTCAGTTTTGAATGATCATAATTTAAACTAATTCACATAAAATTTTTAATATTTATTGTCATTCACCTCCACTTTCCAAACTCATTAAATATATATATATATATATATATATATATATATATATATATATAAACTCTGGTGAGCTTATAATAAATCAATAAGAGTTAAACAATATTTTGTAAACTGTATTATAGATATTCTGGAAATAATTTTATCATAGTATTTATATATTATTTTCACATTAAATGATTTAGGGTTAAAAACAAAATAAAAACATGAAATATGATCATTTTTCAAATTAACTATGTATATATATATATATATATATATATATTTTTTTTTTTTCAAACTACATGTCATACATTCATCCTATCAAAACACATTCGATGGATGGGTTACCATATAATTACTCCACATTTAAACTCATGGTTTTGTTTATTGACACCCCAAAAGACTATTACATGGAAACAAATCATCTTTATATATTAGGTGGGATCCCCCACTTTAGACCACACATTATTTGATTATGTTGAATGTAAAATAAATAATGGGTTTCGTATTTAGTCACCAAATGTGTAGAATAAGGTGGTCTTTAATTGCTAAAAGACAGCTTGTAATAGGATAGAAAAGTCTATGCATGTTCTTGGAAAGTATTTTTCCTACATATATATCCAAACATTCCATCGATCATTTTCATCTATCAACTTTACCATTGTTAAATTATTCAAGGATTCCATTATTATGTGAGCACTTTCTTATATGGGTCTTTCCAACCTCCAACAAACAAATCATAGTCTTGGTAAACCATATATTATAACAAATATTAATGGACACAAAAGATAAGAATTATTAAATATTCATTCATAGTTTTGCAAGTTTAGAGTCCCGTATATTGTTTGTTTTCTTATAAGATTTTACAATAAAAACAAATTTCCATTCTTACAAACAAAAGGAAAAGGACAAAAAAAGAACTAATTGATTGGCAACACACTCATGTTGCATATATATAAATAAATCATAATTTCCAATTCTGGAAGTATGAATTTAATTTTACAAGTCAAAGTTCTAGAAAATTCAAATATTTGTCTCTTAAATAGTAATTATATTGCATCATCCGAAATTAATTTAAGTGACTTCAAGTCATATCTCAATTAATGTGAAACCCCCACTTATTAAAAAGGCAGATTGGAAAACATGGAGACTAAATAAATATCATGCGGGAAAAGTAAAGGAAAATGGGCAAATGGAAATCCATTTGATTCATGATAGATGAATTTAATTTTGAAAGATGAGTTGATCCAAATTATAGAATTTATGATTTATATATGAATTTGTAAAAATAAATTTAAAATTCTTTTTTATAGATTTATATTTATGAAATCGTTTTATATGTGTTTTTTTTAATGATGAGGATAGAAAGAATCAATTCTTCCATTGTTTTATATATATATATATATATATATATATATATACATTGTGTATTATTATTGTATCACTGATCGTATTATCGAGGCATGCCAAATTAATATTATTTTCTTACCCTCAATCAACCTGTACAAATGTCAAGGATCGATCTCACAGAAAACAGAAGAATTAATTAAACTTATCGGTGCTAATGACTCAACAAATAAATAAGGTAAAGGGGATTGGTTGGAAATTATCTAATTAAATTAAAAACCTATCAAGCTACAATGCAACAATCAAAAATGAAAATAATTAAATAAACAAAACACCAGTTCACAGTTCAGTATCCCCTTCTATTCTTAATCGAGTGGATTAATTAATAACGATTCTTTCAATCTATTTCTCAAACTCCGTCCTTAAATTAGCAGCAAGCTCTACTAACCCAAATCATCTTTTAATTTTAGTCTATTAAAACAAGATATTTAATAAACCCTATTCAATTAGATAACCTAATAGGTACGACCTCTAAATTTAATGTGACGAATACTTTAATTTCTAAGACGATAAGATGAACTAGACTCAAAATTCACAAGCTCGATCCAGACAATCTAGAGATATGTTGAATCAAACGTTATTTACTACAAAAAATATAAATTTGTAACAATTACGAATTACGGTTTATACTCTAACTCTACCAGTAGAAATCACAACAATTCAATCCAATGGGTCTGCTTAATCAAATCATGCAATATCAATAATCAAAAAAATCAAGCAACATAAATCATTCAAAAAAAGAGAATTCAAGAAAACGTTACTATTCATCTAGAGTAAATCAGAAATAGAGATTCAACATCCCTTTGAACTAGTGTACTAAATTTAGTCTCGCATCTTGAGAAAAAAAAACAATCCTAAACTAAAACTCTTTTTTCTGCATCGTTGTGTGTTCCGCCGCATTCTCCACACACTTTTTCTCGTTCTGCTTCTTAGAACATATGTACTTATTTCATGTGCCAAGGGTTTCACTAGAGCGCAACATGCTGTGCCTTTATTACTGGGCTTTCTTCACACACATTGGATCATCTAATGTGATCCCTAGTGAATCCAATATACCCTTATTAACTTCAAGCTTTCAGGCAGTATTTGATCCCCTCTTTGTTCATTAGCTTTTATTATCCTTTATCTTCAAACAGCTAGCTCCAAAATCACTATCAAGAAAATAAACAATTGGAGTTTTTAAACATAAAATAAAGATGTGTAGAAAAATAGCAAATACAAATTTATAAAATGCATTAAAAACACATTCTAGACTAATCAAATTATACAAATATTTCTACATTTCAATTACTAATAAAAATGAGTGGACATCTTTCATTCTTAGTTAGATTTCTTTTACCTTAACTATTTTGATCAATTATGTATTAAATATATGTTATGGTTGTATGATTTAAATCTGGATGATACAAAGGGACTTAAAAATGAATCAATTTTGTTGGTATAAGACTGTTGAGTAATACAACTTAAATTTTAATAGAATGATCCTAGCGTAAATGATTCAGAAAATGTGACAACTATAAGTAGAAACTACAATGAGAGACAACTTAGACTTTGGTACAAGATAGATATAGACCGACTTTGCACAAGTAGTTTTTTAAGTATATTTAATTGGTACAAGATAAATTGGTGCTAGTAATTTTAATATTTTTTTAATTAACACAAGTAGTTTTGATATATGTTCCCTTAAAAATGAATATATATATATATATATATATATATATATATATAATTGGCACAAGATAAATTGGTGCTAGTAATTTTAATATTTTTTTAATTAACACAATTAATTTTGATATATGTTCCTCTAAGAATGAATATATATATATATAGTTTTGATCAGGCACGCACCTAAAGAATGCGCACCGTGCGCACCTCTTTAAGATTCCTTTTTTTAATTTTTTATATTTTATATTATATACAAAATCTTTTTTTCACGCTACCACTTCACTTATAACCCCTTATCAACATAGACATTTAACAATTCACATCTCACACATCAATCATATACCTTCTCCCCAATTCTCATCCACACAGATACAACCAAGAAAAATATTGAAAATCAATTAAATAAAACAATGAAAAATATTCAATTAATCAATTATCAAGAAATCCTAAATCCTAATCAATATTCGATATACAAATTAAAATACGAATTGAGCAACAAAGAGAATAAATTCTCAACAAATCTTCAAAATCAATCCTCAAAATCCCAAGTCATCAATTACCAAGAAATCTTCAATCAATCCTCTAAATCCCAAGTCTGTTTAATATGAAGCAATGAAAAATATTCAATTAATCAATTCTCAACAAATCCTAAATCCTAATCAATATTCGAGAAATTCTCAAAATTAACCATAAAAATTAAAATACGAAATCCTCAAAACTAACCATAAAAATTAAAATACGAAATCCTCAATATTCTCGAATATTGATTAGGATTTTCGTATTTTAATTTTTATGGTTAATTTTGAGGATTTCTTGAATATTGATTAAGATTTAGGATTTGTTGAGAATTGATTAATTGAATATTTTTCATTGCTTCATATTAAACAGACTTGGGATTTAGAGGATTGATTGAAGATTTCTTGGTAATTGATGACTTGGGATTTTGAGGATTGATTTTGAAGATTTGTTGAGAATTTATTCTCTTTGTTGCTCAATTCGTATTTTAATGTTTATGTCGAATATTGATTAGGATTTAGGATTTCTTGATAATTGATTAATTGAATATTTTTCATTGTTTTATTTAATTGATTTTCAATATTTTTCTTGGTTGTATCTGTGTGGATGAGAATTGGGGAGAAGGTATATGATTGATGTGTGAGATGTGAATTGTTAAATGTCTATGTTGATAAGGGGTTATAAGTGAAGTGGTAGCGTGAAAAAAGGATTTTGTATATAATATAAAATATAAAAAATTAAAAAAAGGAATCTTAAAGAGGTGCGCATTCTTTAGGTGCATGCCTGATCAAAACTATATATATATATATATATATATGTGTGTGTGTGTCAGCCACAAGATTTTCATGTTGTGTGAAGATAAATACTTCTTAGTGAATATTAATATTAATATTATATGGGGAGGGGAAGTTCTAAGTCGAAACTAACTTGCTCAAATTATGCATCTACCATTGTAGAAAAAATTCATTAAAATTTTCTTTTAGGAGTACCCAAATAAATTTAACAGAAAAATTCATATGAAACGATATCACACTATAAAAAAATGATTATTTATGATAAGATTTTTTTACAGATATTGTAAATTAATAACAAATTGTCATAAAAAAAAACAATTAAACAAATTTATTTGTGACAACATGATGTTGCCAATGTATTAGTGAAAACAACATTACTACAAAAATATATTTTCGAGAAGACTTTTGAGATAATAATTCAATGATAAAATGTTTTCGCACAATGTTTTTAGGACAATTATCAATTTTTTCCTAATCAATATTTTATTTATTGTCGCTAAGCTTTTATTGTTATAGTTTCATGACCACAATTTCATGACATCTCTATCTCCCACAAATCTATCTCATATTCAAAAACTCATCATATGGATTATAAATTAATATGTCTCATGAAATCAAAATCGTAGAACGATTTAACATGAGAATTTCCTTTAAAATTTAATGATCAAGGTACATCTCATGAGATAATAAATCTAATCCCATGTGGAATATTGTAATTTTGAATGAAGTACAACATAAGAATGAATTTGTGAAATTTCACTAACTTGGACTTTAATTAGTACAAGATAAATGTTGAAATTACATTATTATATCATTCTTTACTTAATAACCATTAGCAAAAGATGCAAACTAAAGCCAAGATGATAGATGAAACTAGAGCTGAAAGAAGAACAACAAAGGGTGAAACTCTACCCTTATCCTTCCTCAACACCATTCCTTCTAGTAAAGGGAAATTCAAAACAATGCCAAATAGTGGTATAAAAGTTTGCAAAACCATCTCATTCCCCTTCTCACTATGCAAAACCCTAGCAACTCCAATGACAAAAGAAGCAAGGTTTAGTATGTAGAGGGTGCACAATGGAACCATGAAAATAGAAGGTGCTTGAAAATCATATATTCCCATTAGGTAACGCTTGGCAACTTCATCGTCCACCACTTTGTTCGTTGGCAAAAACAGAGCGTTTGTTAGCCCGATTTTCTCCATAATAGCCTCCAAAGTAGCATATATGAAAGATGTCAACGATTTCATCATCCACATCCTTTGCTCGCTCAACCACACCCTTATCGGATACTTCATTATCAACACCTCTTGAACATGTTTAAGCTGAGATGAGAGAAAAAGAAACGAAAATACCAAGAAAAACGGACTTGAAACCTGGCAACCAACCAACCAACCAATCAATCAATCACATGTTAACTATCTTTGGAAAACAATATAAATACATTCCAATATGTACCTTAGGGTATAAAGGAATGCCACAGAGTAGACATAGTTGAGGAACGAGGGATAAAATATAAATGGGGAGGAAGTAAAACGGGTAGAATGCTAGTTCCGCATAACACATGCTTTGTAAAATCGACATCCTCAACGAACCATATATGATAGGAGAATACTTCGACAGACCTATTTGAGAAAGGCCAACGTTCCATCGTGTGTGCTGCACGAGAACTTCATTGAGGCTTATAGGGGATGTCCCGAAGAAACGTGGCCTAGGTGGATCGTAATACACTGAAATCCACCCCTCACAATGTAAATTTAGACCTGTAAAATAGTCTTCCACCACTGCAAAATATCTGAATCCTACCTGCAATCACCACATAAAAGGAAAAAATACATCATCAAACTATATGCATAAAATTATATTATTGGTTAGTCTTTTAAAATTACCTCTTTTCCCCATTTAGTACCACTATCATAGCTACAAGAAGCTAGAAATTGCATCTCTTTCTGCAATGCATTATCAACAAATACTTTCTCATTTGAATGATTTGATTTGTAATTCTTAGAAATCGACTTGATGAACTCGTTGGATGAACCGAAACACTTCTTGAGCTCGATATGATCAACATTATCTGGACAAATTTAACAAATAGCAAAAAGCAGCTACTAAAGTTCGAGTCATAACACTTTTGCAAATCCCACAAAACAAAGAATATATACACAATTACAACACCAATCTCTAGCTAATTTTTAGGCTATAATACTGGCATTTTACCTTGTTGAAACTTATGAGTTCCATAGAGTGCTTCTCTCTTTATATAAAAGCCCGAACCCGATAAAATCGGGCCCCTAAGCCCGTCTAGGCCTTCCCATTTTAGCTGAAATGAATTTAAACCAAAAAATTTAGAAAAAGTAATTTTCTTTAAACAATAAATTAAAATAGAGAAGTGGTAGCATTACCCAAGCATATCTAAGCTTTCCATCATAGATATCACTATCACAAACATTGTAGAATTTTTGTGGGAACTGAACAAAGGCAAGCTTTGGGGACAATTTAGAGTCTAGATGAAAGCACATCGCTTCTCGGGCCGATCCTGGATCATTACAGTACATATCGCAATCGAGCACGAGAACATACGGTGAGTTGGTGATCATGGCTGAAACTCGGAGCTGCAAATTGATTAGAATGATGCAAAATCATCGGAATAATGGTCTCGAAGCTAATGAGCCGCGAGACAACATCTAACAAAATTTTGTCCAAGTCAAACCACATGTAACCTCGTATATATGTGTTACATTACATATTTTTTCTTAATATACGAATACAAAACATCTTTTGTTATGAAATAATCTCAATTGCTTATATTAACAATGAATTGGCAATGGAATGAACAATTATTAAAATGTTGGTTGCCAAAATTTAGAGATAAAAATAATAATAATAATAGTTTCAATTTTGGTTCGGTATGTTTTAATTGTTTTCAATTCCAGTTAAATTTTTCAATATTAGTCATGTATGTTTCAATTTTTTTCAATTTCAATCCAATTTTGATTGAAATTCTTAAGATCGTCGATGTCATATGAGATTTCCCGACAACCATCCGATCAAAATTGGATCGAAATTGGACATACGAGACCTTTTCTCTCGGGTTTACGTACAAGAACGTTAAGTGATCCAGCTTTGAAATGGTGTGGATGAGAAGGCCTTTTCTCTCGAGCAACATAAACAAGGAGTGGCATCTCTTCAATCACCTGTCATATCATTAAAATCATCAATCTGAATAATTCAATTAAATAAAAATACTGAAATATCCTCGATGAATTGAATTATAATCTTTACACTGAGACCAATATCACTATAAATTTTGGTCCCCATTTTGAAAGACTAGTTTATTTCTGCCCATTAATTGATATTTACTACGTGGTCCTCCATCTGACCAATTGTGGTACTATCCATGCAAACCAACTTAAATGTAACCATCAAGACATATTTAAATTTAACTTTTATCTTTAATTAGTCAAACCAAGTATGCAATAATATATAACTTGTCGCAAAATGAATATAAAATATCTTACTATGACTGACTAATTGAATGAATTAAGCAAATATAGTTGTTATATACACAAGATTATTAATTTATCAAAATACCTCAATAATGGAGGGATGATCTCTGCTGACGTGAACACTTGTCTCCATGACAATCTTTGCCACAGAATTCCTGAATTCCTCATAAGCTTTCTACGTCATAAATAAACAAACAACCACACCAAATTAAGAACAAATTATTGCAAGTAATCAGAGCCTACTATTAACACCCTCCTATCATATTTCAGTACCGACAGGGTTTAAAAGGGCTTATTGACAAAAATGACTAAAAGATAATGAAACTTAACCGAAGCATTTCATTTTTAACCACTTCTGGAAGAATTTTTTTAAAATCATATTTGGACATTTTTACCCCTCTAACTCATACCATCGAATTAATCTAGTTCGAAAATTTGAATCGCTTCATTTACATCAACCTCTACCACACCCACCCACACATATCAACAACATCAAATTAATTGTTTCATTTTCTTCATCTTATATCATTCAAACTCTACTGTTACCATTATATCTGACCAATAGCTAGAGTACTATAATTAATCAAAATAAGTCTTAAAAGAAAAACAAAATTAACACATTAAAGCGACAAAAACAAATTTTCTTATGAAAAAATATGTAAAGAATAAAGGTTTCCACAACTTAATTTCTGCTGGCTAAAACAAATTGTTTTAAATTTGAAGGTTAATTTCACTAATTAACTCAATAATAAAAACAACCAAGGAAAATAAAAGAATGTTTTCAAAATTACCTCCATACCCTTCTTCTCAACCAAGAAGTCACTGCTCTCACACTTAGCCTCATCATCACTTTCTTCTCTGAAAAAATAAGCCTCAGGGCACCTATTCTTCACCTCATACTTCCTGCAAAAGGGAATCCAGAGCTTGGCGAAATCCCGGGCCCGTTTAAGGGCCCGAAGCGTCACAGACGAGCCACCATCATCAGAAAGATAAACATGCAGCTTATGAGGAGGATAATCAAGGGCCATGGCTGATATAACTGTGTTCATCACATCCAAGCTAGGTTCCTTGCTTGGATCAGCAGTGCATATGAACACATCAACGGAGGGCAGTTTGTGACCATCATCTGCAGGTAATCTCTGAGGGTACGCGATTCGAGTAACGGGCTTCCAATTTGAGGCCAGGCTGAGGATCCAAAGGAAGGAGAGTGTGAGCTCAGAGATGAAGAGAAGAACGTGGGGTAAAATGGGAATTTTGCTCTCTGTGATGGAGGTTAGCCTGTAGTAGAACAAGGGTAGTAAGGTAACTCCATGGATGAATGCATGGACCCTGTTTATTAGTGTGTGGGATTTTCTTGAGTGGCAATCATTGAGAGGAAGTGACTGTTCTTCCATTTGATCCTTTCTTCGACACACAGAACTTTTGGTTGTGATGAAGTAAGTGACACTAAGTTTGGTCTATTTATAGTTGGTAGATGAGTTTTTTAATTTGATTTTGCCATTGAATAAATTAAACACGGGTAAATCTCAAATTTTATGTCCTGTAATTTGGGTTTTGTTCATTTTTTTAATATTAATTTTATGTATTTTGATTTTATTAATTTTGATCCAATTTTACTTGAAATATCAATTTTTATTTAAGTGGATATCGAAATTACTGATGTGGATTTTTCAAACAACGTCCACGTAGGTAACAATTGACATTTTGAATAAAATTAGATCAAAATTAAAAGAAAAAGTGATAATAAAAGAATCAAAATTGAAACACATAAAATTGATGTTAAAATTTTGAATAAGATAATTTATGTTATAGAAGGAAAATTATAAATTTCCTAATATCTTTTAATCAATAATAAATATAAGAAAACACAATAGAAACAACATTGCAATTCATTCTAATCTAATTAAATATAATATACCAACTCCAAATTACAAAACCATTAAAAATTTATCTCAAATACAACTCTCCAAATTTCAAATATCCAACATGGATAATTTTCTCCCAAAAGTTATAGATTATTCTTGTTAGTTCTAATATGTCATTATTGATTTTACTACACGCCATAATTAAATTTATTTTTACGAATGATTTACTTGAGTCAAACGAGTTATAGTGAGTTAATCAGCAATCAATTCATTTATTAATTATCATGCATGTTAAATGAGTTCGACTCATCTATCCAAGAACTCATTAACCCTCAATCCAAAACCATATATTATAAATTGAATTGGTATTGGATTGGCAGGTTGGATAGAAAATGAACCATATATCAACCAAAGTCATGATCCAATATCATAAAAAATTAAAATATTTTTATATAATAACATGCGTTGGTGGGAGCATTGAATATATATACAGTTGGTGGGGGCCACGTGTTTGAAGATTGCGAGTGCGACCCGGCTCTACGTAGACTTGTATTCACATTCCAGAAAATATTGAAATTTCTATGTATATCCTTACACTACATTTACTGCATCCAATACTGTATTATTCTCTTCATATATTTTACAATTGCTAATTAAAAAAATCTTTAGAATACTATTTTGATCTAAATTTAAATGACAGTCTCTTAGGATTGTTTAGGTTGAGTTTTATCCATTCAAATTTTGAATGAGTTCAGTTTAGTTTATATTTGGATAGAGATTTATAAAATCCTACAATCATATTTTATTTTTCCAACTTTTTTTACAATTTTCGTTTATTCTCGTCATCACACAATTTGCACTTTTATTAATGTGTGATAGTACTTGAGCTACAAGCTTGTGGGTTTCTATAATTTCAGTTTAAAATATCGATTTTCTTTTTTCCTTTTTCTACAATTGTCAATGTGAAAATGAAATCTTAACATATCTTATAAAATCTCAAAATAAATACCAAATTTTCAAAATTCATATGTGCTCACCAAGTTCTTCTAAAGCTCAAATCAAGACTTGAAAAAATCACCTTAAGTCCAAAACAAACATAACCTTAGGCTATGTTTGGAAGAAGCTTAGACTATGTTTGGAAGGGGACTCACGTGACAGAATTTAAAATTTCAAAATCTTAATATATATATATATATATATTTTTTTTTTTTTTAATTTGAATCACAAAATCTAAACACGATCATTACTATTTATATTACAATCATCAATGACTACTAAATACATTTTTTCATAATAAAACATTACATCAACCCATATTTTTATAATAAAATATTACATCAAGTCATTTTTTATATTACATTACTAATATTACAATCATCAATTATTACTAAATATATATTTTTATAATAAAATATCATATCAACCCCGATTTTCAACATTAAAATATTACATCAATTTATTTTTTACAATAAAATATTATATTACTCCACATTTTAAGAATTGATTTGAGAACTATAATATATTAATAGGTAATCAATTATGTTGAACTAGAATATCAATTAAAACAGGCTTAATTGCAAAAACACATATATTTGAAACGTAAATATATATCACAAACTTTGATACTAACACGATTTTTCCAAATATATGTGTTTTTAAATACAATTGATGCGTCTTATTTATTATGAAATTTTTGATTAGGCCGCTTCTGAATCTCTGATAAGGCTGGGATGTAAAATTGTCAAACAGAGTATTGTCGGTCTTGAGCTCGATCGAACTTATTTTTTTTAATTTTGAAGCTTGACTTGATAGAAGATTCGAAGTTTTGACTCGACTCGACTAGATATTTGAAAATTATTTTTAAAAAAAGTTAAATTCCCAAAATAAGATTAAAACTAAAACAAAAGTAGTGTAAATAAATAAACTATTAAGGACACAATAATAAATTTAACATGTGCTCGCGTAGGCTCACGAGCTTGTCGTGCCGATCATTATATGCGTCCAAACTCGAGATCAAAAGCTATATAAGTAGTTCGAGTTTGACTCGATTATTTTCGAGCTGAACTCAATTCTTTTTTTGGAATCAATCTCAAATAATTCATAAATTGTATTATTTAGATTCCAGGCCTAAATAGCTCATACCGATTTATACACTTAGCTTGATGAGTCTCATCTTGTGCATATCAATAGAAAAATCGTTTGTTCTGGCTAGTCTACATAGAGTCAGTCTTATTTGGAACGAGCTGCAAATAAATATTAGCCTATAACATTAGTCTAAAAAGAAAAATAATAAAAAATGTCGATTTAGTACTTTCATAATCAATTATTTCAAAACCCCAACGTAATTGAAGACGCCCACAAATTGGAATCAAGTAAACCCCACAAAATAAACAGGACAAAAAATTTCATTGGTTGATAATTCAACATGAATCAGCCTTGGCATTTTATAATCATAATGTGACGAAATAACCTTTTGATATCTAAGATTTGTGAACGTTAAAGATTTAAATTCAGTTGTCAAAGTGAAAGGTGGCTGAAAAAGTTCAATTTTGATTTAGTTTAATATACTGTGAATATAGATAGTATTTGTGCCACCAAATTCCCAAAAAGAAAAATTAAGTGTTGATTACTTAATATCTATCTATATATATATATATATATATATATATATATATATGGAGTTTTCTTGAAGAATTTTATTTTGTATGCACTTTAAGAAAGAAATTAATTTTTAATAATTATTCATAAAAATTAATTAAATTAGATATAGTGAGTTTTTTTAATTAGGATTTTAATCAAATTATATGACAAATTTAGATTTATATGGACTTTAAAAAAAGAATTTTGAAAGGTTCTTTAATTAGGACTTTAGTCAAATTATATGAAAAATTGTGATTTTATGGGGTTTAAGAAGGTTAAAATTGACATTATGAAAAATGGATGAAATAAGAAATTATGATTTATATGAATTCTAAGAAGATTAAAATTGATATTATGATATATATATATATATATATATATAATAACAAGAAGTTTGTTTTCCCGCATGAATTTCCTTTTATTTTTGGAAAGTTTTAAAAAATAAATAAATAACAAAAAGAATTGGGGCAGCTTTTACCTTGAGAAGGGTTGGCATGCATGCGGCGGGGTGGGGTGGGGTCGGGGCGGGGGTTAGGAGTCTAGGCTAGATGTAGGTGTTATTATTATTATTTTTTAAATTACGATTTCAAATTTAACTATTTCTTATTTTAAATGTATGAAATATTGAATTTACTATGCTTATATATAATTTTAGCTGTTATTATTTTTATTTTATATTTGTAATTTTGAAGGAAGTTGAGCAGTGGGGTATGAGGTTTTATATTATTTTAGAAAAGAATTGCAAACAAATTTATGGTGTATTTCATTTAGTTCGAGTGGATTGAATATTGGGTTAAATCTAATTATTTTCAATATATTCTTTAAAAATAGATGGTTAGGAGATTTTAGGATATATAATGTGTTGACAGTGTAATTTTTCTTAAACTTGGAATAATTGAGCTATTTGTGTTTGGATGTATCAAAATTTCATATATATATACATATATATATACTATTGTTATGAAAATTAATAAAATAATTTCTCTATAGTGAAATCACATATTAAGTATATAAACAATAATTTATACAAAACATATCCATTTATTAGTCTAGGTACTTAAAAAAGTTAAATCTATATCAAGTACTTCAATACTCCAATATGGGTTAAAAGCTTCTTCTTTTTTTTTTTTTAAATTTAAATTTCAGCCTTTCAGCTATCTTATAATATTATAATGCAATTTTTTTTAGTTAATTTAATTAAGAATGATTTTTTTATAATTGATGGTTATACAAGAATGATTTTTATTTGTGACAATCAGAAATGGTTCAACTATAAATGTTTTGTATAATGAAATCTTTCAAAATTTATAATATAATTGGTCATATAGATTCTAACAATCTAATATATACTTTTAACTTAATTGTTTAAGTAATTTGTAAATTTGTGCGTTATTGATTGTTTATGAGGAAATCTTCTAAAATTGATATTGTTAATTGGTCAATTTGTTGTTTAACTTATCTATAAATTCATATGCTATTTTTTATATTCCAAATTTCTGTTTATCAGGTAATGTACATTTAAAGTTAAAATATTTAAATTATTATTAATATAAAATATTAATAGTATTGATTATTTTATGATAAAATTATATACCATTATATATTATGTTATCAAATAATAAACTTATTAAATAACATATGATAAATCATGCAACGTTGGGATATACTGATAGTATATATAAAAACATAATCACAAGGAAAAATAGCATAATTAATTTTTCTCCCTAAAAATAGTTACCATAAATAGAAATAAAGAAGTTAGATAATAAAAAATATTAGAAAAGTAAAAGTTTTACTAATTCAAAGAAAAAAAAAGTTGTTTTATCCTTTAACGAAAGCAAACAGGTTATCTATATATTGGAAAGGAGCCGATGATAATAATAAAATTGCTCTCTGAAATATTACTGAATTCTAACACTTTATTATATAAACTTTAAATTTTTTCACTTCAAAATTATCATTTTAATAAGCAGTTTATATAAGGCACACATGATATATTTGAGTTACGAAAAAAAATAAAATAAAAAGTGGTCAGAATCGTCTATTAGTAAAGTGAAAATTTCATGTACAATTTATCAGGCAAAGTGATAGGAATTAAATTAATTTATACAATAAAGTGCTAAATGACTAATTATTTTAGATGATAAAATATATTTTTTTTAATCCTAAATTAGTATTTCTTCCATATGTTACACGAATTGTCATATTTTGTAGTTACATTTTAACGATTATTCTAAAAGATTTATAAATTTCTTCTCATATGATAAAAAAAAAATTATTAATAAAAAGTTGTGTTATTAATATTTTTGAACTTTATATATTATAATTTTATTTCATTTTTAAAAATTTGAAATTATATTTTTTACTTAAAACACGTATTTTCTAACACTTATATTTTAGTTTAGTATTATAACCACAACTATTTCAAATCGATAAATAAAAAATCAAATAAATATTTTAATTTTGATATTTTGTTTTTGTACATACAATTAAAAAAATTATAAAAATGATAAATTTGATATGTTATGCATTGAAAGTAAATTTTAAATGCTTAAGTTTTAATTTAAAATTATGATTTGTTTTTAAAAAAATGTTATCGCCCACCTAAAATTTTAAATACGAAATAAAAAATGACAACAAATAGAATCACATATAAAAATGATAAATTTGATACATCAAACGTTAAAAGTGAATTTTAAATGAGCAAGTAATTTAATTTTCAATCTCGTCCAACTTATGAATATAATAACAATAATAATGATAATTCATTGAAAATGAATTTTAAATGAAGTTAATATTGAATTATATTTTATATTAAAGAAAAATGAAAAAAAAAAATCAGGCACAGCCCCTTACCCAAAATTTTCATAAATATTAACTTTTTGCAATTTAAAATCAAATAATTAATAGGAAAATTAAAAGTTACTTTAATTAGTATTTAATAGTTAAATTAAATTATAGATAATAAATGTTTCAAATGAACAAATTGTCAATTATCAAAAATCAAAAGAGAATTTGGATGGAAAAGGTAAGCTTTTATTTGGAATTGTAGTTCTAATATATTTCTAGAAATAGATTTTAAATGAAAAAAATATTAGAGTCAAACCATCACCACCCCAAGCCAAGTAAAATTCAAAATTTCTAAGCAAAATTGACTTAAAATCAAATAAAATTTTAAATTATAAAATTAAATTAAAAATTATGATAATTATGAAATTAAAAATCGAAAGATATTAGTTATAAGACCAAGAATCATATTTAACCCCTACAGTATTGGTCATTTAAAGAAGGTATATAATTCTCACTTATGCAATTTAATTTATTTGTTTGTTGATTCAACTTAGAATTATTGAAATGGATAGTCTATAATCCATTAAAGCCTACTATTAGATAGGATGGGTTGGGCGGTTGGAGGGCTGGAAAAATCTCAAACAATCCAAATAGCTTGTGAGGTGTGTGCTAGGTAGCTAATTCCACCAATTTCTTATTTATTTTTAAAACTTTTATTTAATTTTTCTAATGTTCTAAAATAATTCTTTCCTTCTTTTTTATTTTTAGAATAACATGAAAAATATTTAAAAGCCTACACTGTTAGTTAAAGTAAATTGTACAATTACCATCCCAGTCCTTAAAATTTTTAATGATAATAAATTATTATGGTCAAAGAGTTATTTATAATGACAAAATATTGTATTTTTGTGACAAGAGTTGTTCGTGACTAAAACATTGGATTTTAGTGATGAATTTTGCTTGTGTTTAAAGCTTACGGATTTTGTGACAACAATTGCATGTGATTAAATTCTTTAAGTTTAGCGATGCCTATCTTATGTGACTAAAAGTGATGGTTGTAGTGACAACAATTTACTATCATTAAAATCTTCAAGATTCAGGTGACAACCATTGTTTGTGACTAATAGATGAGCCATTAGTGATGACAATTATATGTGATTAAATATAAGATTAATAGCTACGACTATGATGAGTCGTGGCTAAAATATTTAGTGACAGTTATAATAGTCACGACATAGTGATGACATTAATTATTGCCACTAGAGTTATACAGTGACGATATTTGTACTTATAGTGACAAAACAAAACGCCACTAAAAATCATTTTTTTTGTAGTGTATATTTCTAGAAATAGATTTTAAATGAAAAAAATATTAGAGTCAAACCATCACCACCCCAAGCCAAGCAAAATTCAAAATTTCTAAGCAAAATTGACTTAAAATCGAACAAATTTTTAAATAATTCGTTGTTAATGACTTTTATGACAAGCTTTACAATTTATCAAGAAGAAATGAGCTAATGTTTCTTTATGTTTAAAGATCTCGCAAGATAGCTACCCGAGAAGATCGAGTTCGATCGTAATACACTCGACATGCACGAGCAATGGAATGAACAAAAAAAAGGGAGATAAGTTACACATAAAATAATTTTAGCAATTAATATTTAAAAAAATTACTTATGTGTTTAATTATAGTTAGGTAGATTTTTATTAGAGTTTATTACTTATTTTGCCCCGTAACTTTAGGGGTCTGGCAATTTAGGACCATAACTTTTCGGGCTGGTAATTTTGCCCCGTAATTTGTCGGGCTTCGTGAAATTTGCCCAAATTAAGCCCGAATTGTTTAATTTGGGCCGAATTGGCACGTGAACCGCACGTGATCGGCTAATTCGGGCTATTTGTGCTGATGTGGCAAATTTTAACTTATGTGGCATTTGTTTTTTTATTCTTTCCACTCCACCTGGATGAATTCAACTAAAGGGAGGAAATTAACACACAAATCCCCAATTCCAATTTGAGAACCCTAATTTCCCCCAAATTTGGTAAGAAGACGTATCCTAGCCCTGAAATCACACAACCCATCCCCAACATTCGAAAACATAATAGGCGAGATGAATTGCAATTGTGGAAAAATGGCTGTTATCTGTACCTCTTGGAGCAATGAAAACCCGAGAAGAAGGTTCAACTCACGCCTCAATTATAATGTAAGTAACGTGTAGTTGTGTAATTCAACTTCCTTTTTAGAGTGTCAGTGATGGTGTTGTTGCCTTTGATCTGGGTCGGTTTTGAACCCTTTTCTTTGAATTACATGAAAAAATAGTCTCTTTGTAAATGGCTATGATTGTGTATTCATAATTTTTTTCTTTGAGTGTTGCATCGAGTTGAGAGTAGTTGTTTGAATGAATTATAGCAGAAAAAGAATATTGCAGACATCAATGCATTACAGAGTTCAGAGTAGTTGTTTTGGAGAATTTGTTCTTTGAATTTTGCAGAAACAGAGTGTGTTTGTACATATTCATTGCTTGTTTTGGTGAATTTGTTGAAAATATTTTTTGCAGAAACAAAGTTTGTTTCTAAACATCACTTTTGTTTTGGTCAATTTTTTCCTTCAATTTTTCAGAGAGATGAGTGTCGTTTTTTTGCTTGGGAGGACCCTCCTATGTGTTGTAGATCAACAACTTTGATTTCCGGATTCTTGAGGAGGATTAATGCAAAGTATGTTGAAAATGCAAGGTTGAATGACACTATTACTACAATGGTCCTGGAGATTGATGAGCTCAAAAATATTAATAGAAGGCTACTGAAAATGTTGTTTTGTATTCCAATAGTTTGTAGTTTTTGTTGTTGGGCTTGGTTGAACATGGTGTAGTTTTTTTGTTTGTAGTTTGTAAGATTTTTAGTTTGTCAGATTTTTAGTTTGCAAGTTTGGTCTAAGAGGCTTAGTTTTGGATCATGTTAGTATGTCTTTGCTGTATGCAGTAATGTATTTGCCACCCTTGAATTTTGTTAGTTAAGCTAATGAAGGAATTTTGTTACTACTATTTTTGCAGATCTATGAATTATTGTGATGCATGAACTTAGGGGTGCTTAACAGATGAAGAAGCATAACAACAACACTTATAATTTCTTCATTGCAAAAACACTGCATTTCTTGGCAAAGTTACAAATGTTTCCTATAGTTTAACATATCACCATTCCAAAACCAACAGAGGTACTAGAGAAGTTTAACTAATCATCATTCCAAAACAAAACCAGGATGTACAAAATGGCAAATCAACATTATATGCCAAGTCAAAAATATTTGAGAGTTTGATGTCCACCAGCTAGTGTTTAGCCCTTTCTTGACTTCTTTTGCAAGTCTGACAGCAGTACAAACCTTTTGCCTCCACTTGTAGGTCCTTTTGGCTTTACCCCTTTAGTTTGTTGTCCCTCTTGCAGTTGATCATGCATTGAAGGGCCTGGAACATTTTGTGTCTCTTGACTTAGAAAATCTTGCACAATAGAATCTTGTCTTAGCAGCCATTCAGAGTGCTCCTACCAAGAAATAGTGTTTCATCAAAATCTTAACTTCAAGCATCTAACTAAGTAGTAACAATTCCAACATAAGAATTTGAATAGACATCTAATTCAATACCATTACAGTTTGTTGTGTGGAATCCACTGCAATAGGTGTCTCATCTTCATCAGGATATGTTTCCTCATCAAACTATATTCATCAAGAAACTTCCAGTATCAGCAAGCTTAAATCAACATTAAGAACAACAATCTCCAAACATGCAATTACCAGCAACAAGAAGTAAAAATCCCAGAATGAGCATCTAACTAAGTACTAAGTCAGCAAATATAAGAAACTTCCAGTATCAGCATGCTCAAATCAACATTGACAATCTCCAAACATACAATTACCAGCAACAAGTAGTAAAAATTCCAAAATGAGCATCTAAGTTGTTGACGTCGGAATCTGTATATGGTGAATTCCTAGTCGAACACTCAAATGTATGTGAATAAAATGTAAAGTACAAAGAAGACTGGCCCGGAGCCTACTCGAGCAATTTAGCTCGGCTGATTCTGGATGGTTAAAGTAACCGGGCAGGATCTTATAGTATTACTTTAGAGAAATGAGCTCTCTAGTGCTGTTTTCAGAATGAAGGTTCGAACCCTTTATACGTTGAAATTACATCTATTTATAGCTACAAAATAACCTAAGTAATGGAGATCGTGGAGGTTGTGGAAGCTGAGCTCACTTTCTCTTTGATTTTTGCCTATTTACGCGGCATTGGGCAGTTTTGTCATCTACGATCTCTTGGTGGTTAGCTATAATTTGGACAACAAGATCAGCTCGGGCCGGCCAGACTACTCTGTCGATGATCCCTCCCGATTATCCTGGACGATCTATCGGGTTAGACGTCCAATGTGCCGTCCTGATCGGTCAAGTGAACTGATGGCCTTTACTGAGCTATCCGAATGCAATATAGTGTGTAACTCAGATCGGATGTCCAACAATAGCCCCTTATGTCTTGACAGGAAACTACTTCTGTTGGGACCTAACCAATCCTGACAAGTCGAGCCAAGCAGAAAAAGGTACGAGCTATAAGTCGTTGGCCTTCGTTAGAACAAACATGTGTTATCATCTGATGGAGTTGGAGTCGAAGGGTCACCACTTTGCGCCCGTTCGATTCTCCACGTGTCTGTATGTGGTTGGCTAGAAGTTAAAGAGTCACGCTTCGCCTATATATAGTGGTGTCTCTTTCTCATTTGGTCTTTTATCAACTTAAAATTTTGAGCAATCATTATATATTTCGAGCAGAATCGACCGGGCAGGATACTCTGTGCTATATCACCCGAAAAGAGCAGTGTTATTTGTAAGGTAATTTCTTTTCCTTTCGTGACTATGTCTCAAGTCCCTACTGGAATCCCGTCTGGACAACCGTGAGGTCATCGAGTCGAGATACCTTTTGAGGATTCAAATACAATGAATTGGCCTTCCGTCGTCACTCAATCAGAGTTAGATCGATGACAATCTCGCTTTAATATACCCTTAGGAGTCTCCTTCATCACTCCCCGTCCTGAGGAGTGAATGTATAGGCTGCGGAAAGATTGTGATTTCCCATGGCGCCCTGTTTGGCTCGCTACCTTTGGCGTTGGGGAATTGCACCTGGACAGCTTCGTCCAAACAGCTGGTCCTCTCTCTTGAGTTTGTTAGTGCTTTTCCATAGCTATAACCTCGGAGAGCCCAGCTTTGAAGAGCTGTCCTGGCTGTTCAAACTTGAGCTTATACCTGGAGTAGAAAACCGCTTTTATTACCTCGCCCCTCGAATACATCGGCCTCAGTTAGTCTGTGACCTTCCTTTGCTAATTAAAGATTGGAGAAGTGAATGGTTTTGGATTGAAGGGGATTGGAAGAGTCCTGGGAAGTTTGACCATTTCTTCGCGGTCAGGATGTCTTGCCCAGTTGGCTTCGGTCCTGCTGAAGGTATATATTTGTACTTTTCTTGATCAGGTCTTTTAATGTTTTTAATATTCTTCTATCTTGCAGAATTGTAGCTTGAGAGTCTCGAGATTGGTGAGGACTTCTCTCGTAAAATCCGTTTCCGCAGGACAGTGTCAGCCTACCGCAGAGAACGTTCAAGGAGTTGATTACAGAGGATAGGCTTGCCTGGGCCGGCCTTGTCTTTTCTTTTTTGCGCGCTTTCATAGATTTCCACGGTAAGTTTTGCTGTTGTATGAAGTGTGTGCTCGGTTATTTGTTGACTGATTAATCTGCATGCAGCTGTTCTCCCTCAAGATGGTCTTCGTCCCGAGATGGATCAGACCGAGCGTATCAGGATCAGAATCGAGCAAGCCAGGAAGCAGAAGAAGCCAATCGAGAAAATGTGAGGTCCTGTACGCCTGATGGCTGAGACTCCTGCCCCGAGTCAAGATCCTATTGACCCGCCCTCAAAGAGATCACGCCCGACTTCTAGCGAGCAGCCGGTTGATAGCCCCGATGCTGCCACTTCAGCTCGCCCTGGAGTATGGTCTTCCGAGTCTTCTTTGGCCGGCTCGGTTAGCATCTGTGGTTGGGACCCCAACCTGATCGAGAGCTCCAAGGAGTTCCTTGGGCATCGGCCTCCTTTTCAGGTAAGCTACACTCGCGCTCGAGCGCCCAGCGTGGATTTGAAGAGGAATCTTCCGTCTGGAATTAGGCCAGCTATGGAGGCTCTGGTGAAGGCCTGGATGGGAGAGCTGGAGGAATACATAAAAAGATGTCGGTAGCCAATATAGGGGCTTGTTTGGCAATTTTGAATGCTCAGGCATCCGTCTTTGCTTGGCAAGCTCATCGCTAGTATCTTGATCAGCAAGATAAATATATAGCAAGCAGGACAGAACTTGGCGAGAAAAAGGCTGAGTTGGCCGCCACTTCTGAGGAGATGAAAATTCTTAAGACTCAGCTGGCTTCCGCCTAGGAGTCATTG
This sequence comes from Scutellaria barbata, assembly GCA_028654395.1. NCBI lineage: Eukaryota > Viridiplantae > Streptophyta > Magnoliopsida > Lamiales > Lamiaceae > Scutellaria > Scutellaria barbata. The sequence goes on along the minus strand of CM053647.1, from coordinate 9,503,921 downwards.
GCCCAGACAATAAAATCAGCTGAGCTGGATCGCCAATAGATGACCAAATTAGCAGCTGAAAAGACCCAGCTACAGGGAAAGCTCGAGGCAGCTTAGGCTGAGCCAGAGTCTGTACGTAACGAGTTGGAAATTGCTCGAGCTGGCCGGCTGGACGAGGCCCCCATTGCACTCAAATATAAAGATTCCAATGAATGTAAATATGATGGAATTTTGGCCTATCTATTCACTTTCATCGACAACATTGAGGTGGCTAGGAAAGAAAAGATGGACGATCATCCCTTTAGTGCGGCCTTAGCCGATTATTTGTACAATAATCCTCTTTCTCAGTACTATTTGGATCTGATGGATGATCTGCCCGGCTATCTCCCTCCAGACTCCGAACACCTTTTACGGCCAGCCCCTCCTATCCAATTTATGTCAAACCCTAACCTGGAAGCTTCTGGGTCCGGGCAGGTCGAGGAGGTTGGTGCAACCGGGGCTGAAGACAATGTAATCGTGCTCCAAGATGATTGATAGACCAATGTAAACTTTTTTTTATTAGCCGCTTGGTCCCTTGTGAAGAGGTCATAGCCTCCAAACCAGTTCATATAATTATAATTTTTAATGGATTGTTGTATATTATCATACACATTTGTTTGATTATCTCGGTCTGCTTTATTACACTTTGGTCGGCTTGGATACGTCCATCGAACGATGAAATTACTCCTGGACGATCGGACATGTTCGGACAAGTATTTTGTCCTGGCCGACTCGAGCCCTTGATATAATGTTCTGGCCGACTTTACATCTGGGGGATTTGACATGGTAGGGGTTAGTATGGTAGGGCTTTGAATACCCCTTAGGCTTGACACGTGTCGTAATCTGGTGGTTGGGAAGATGAAGCGTCGTCAGTTGCTGGCCTTCAGATAGGCCACGCGTGCCTCCTGTCAGATGGAAGTCGAAAGGTCGCGCTCTTCTTATAAATAGGGACGACTTTCATTCATTTTGAACTTCACGAATTTGTAACCCTTAGAGATATCTCTGATATTCCCCAACCAGCATTAGTCGTCCAAAACCTCCCGTTTAGGATAACCCGCACTCGATCAGCCATCCAGCTCTATTTTTAGGTAATTTTACTTTTCATCATGTCTTCTGCTTTTTCATCTTCTGGATCCGAGTCTGGGTATCAAGGGTATTGTTCAGAGGAGTTGGACATGGATATTAGCTCTTTCTCAGAGGAAGCTAGGGGTTCAAGTCCTCCGATGGTTGAGGAGGCAGGGACGTCGGGTCGGCCAGCTCGTTATGTCCCCTTAGGAATGCCTAGGCCGCCTAGACAATATAATCGGACTGAGCAGCCCTCGGCGGATTTGGAGGCCATGTCCTGGCCATCCGTAGTCACCCAGGCTGAATTGGACAAATGGCACGCCCTTTTCAACATTCCGTGGGGAGTGTTCTTTGAAGTCCTGAGGTCGAACGAGCGGATGGATAAGTCGTCTAGGGATTGTATGGCCACCAACCTTCGATCCTTGAAAAGTGGCCTTCAGTTCCCTTTGGCTTCCCTTCTTACCAGCTACCTTAGGTTTTGGGGGATCGCGCCAGGCCAACTGCATCTGAACAGCTGGTCTTCTGTCCTTGGGCTGCTCGTCCTATTTTGGACATTCAACCTCGGCGTCCCGACCCCGGAGGAGATGTCCTGGTTACTGGGTCTGAAGCTTTTGCCCGGCACCCAAAACCACTTGTACTATCTTTTCCCCCGATCAAGACAGCCACAACTAATCCACGAGCTTTCATCCTCCATCAAAGGTTGAAAGACGAAATGGTTCTGGGTCGGGGGTGATTGGATGAGCCCCGACCAGGTTGAAGAGCAGGGGCCGAAGAGTGTGTTCAGCCTCATGTTTTTCGGGACGACAAATGGTATATCCGTATTTTCTTATTTTCTGCCCGGTTATCTGATTTTAATTATTTTTCATTTTGTAGAGGTTTTCATGGAGGATCTCCCGACTGGAAGTACTTTCTCGCAGAAGATTGTATTTCTTTGGGACATCATCACCCCATCTCAGCAGACCTTCAAGATGCTTATTACCGAGGAGCGTCTTGCTCGTGCCGGCCTCATCCTCCCATTTTGGCCCGCTCCGAATAACTACCTTGGTACGGTTTTCGAGTTTGTACTGTTTATTTTTATCCCTTGAAGTGTACTTATGTATTTCTTATTTTTCAGCCATCTTCCCCCACGAAGGCCTGCAGCTCGAGATGAATCCTGCGCAGCGCATAAGACAGCGGGCTCAACAGCTTGCCGTGGGGCAAGCGAGGAGGCCTTAAGATCGAGGCTAGGATAAAGGTCGGGGTCTTGAGCGTCCTGTCTCAGCAACACCAGTACCAGCCCCCATCTCGGAGGACGCTGCCCCACGTGCTCCGCCGGCCAAACGATCCTGACCGGGCCTTAGTAGCAGCGCAGGAACCTCCAGAGGCAACTTAGGAGCTGCAAGAGGAAGCTTAGGAACTCCTGGAGTTCCAATTGTTTGTTCGGCGCCTAGCGTCTGGGCTGCTGAGAGCCCCCTGGCCGGCTCGGTCAGTGTTTGCGGGTGGGACCCCGCACTCGTAGAGGAGATCAAGGAGTATCTTGATCATCGCCCTCCCTTCTAGATCAGCTTCTCGCGGGCCCAGTCTCCGTCCCAGGAGGTCATGGATAAGCTTCCGGCCGCGGTATCCTCAGCCGTCGAAGCTCCCGTCAAGGCCTGGACGGAGGAGTTGGATAGCTACTTCCGCCAGATGTCCGGCATGGACATGGGTTCCTGCGCCAACATCCTTCTGGCGCAGGTGTCTGTGTTCTCCTGGCAGGCCCACCATCAGTACCAGGAGCGGGTGGAAAAAATAAAGGCTCTCAAGACTGATTTGAAGGAGAAGGTCGGCCAGCTTAAGACTGCGGGAGAAGAGAAACAGGTGCTGCGGACTCAGCTAAATTATTCTCAAGAAGCCTTGGAGCACACCACCAAGGCCGTCGAGCTGGATAAGCAGAAGGTGGCCGACTTGCTGGTGGAGAACGCCTGGCTCCAGGCCGGAGTGGATGAGCTGAAGGCAGAGCTGGAAGCTACCCGGGTTGCCCAAGTTGACGAGGTTACCATGTTTGCTAAGTACAAAGATTCTGAGGAGTGTAAGTACGAAGACAGCCTTGCCTACCTATTTACCTTCTTCGATGCCATTGAAGCGGCTCGAAAAGAGAAGCTGGACGACCGTCCGTTTGTGGCAGCCTTGGCCAGCTACGTGGAGAAGAATCCACTCCCGGCTTATTACCTGGAGCTGATGAGCGACCTGCCCAGGTATCTTCCTATTGGGTCGGAGAAGCTGCTCGCTCCGGCTCCTCCTATTAAGCTGATGTCGGATCCATCTTTCGACATGAGGGCCGTTTCTGAGGCTGGACGGCCTGCCGAGACGGTGGGCGAGGTGGCTGAGGAGGAGCTGGTCGATATTGACTAGTAATACTTGTAAAAAAATTTTGTTTTTATTTTCTTTCTGTAAGAGGTACTGGTCTCTAAACCAGTTTTGATCTCAATATAAGCAATTTTGCTCATCTATGCTTCCATTTCTATATTTCTGTGTAATGACATTCAATCAAGTTAAAACTTATCCGGCTTAGTTATTTTATCTAATCAGCTCAGTATATAATAACAATATCAGTCAAACACTTAGTAAAAATTCATTAAAATTTAATAGTCGCTTTATTGGCCAGCTCGGCTTGACATGTCAGTTTTTACCATTTCTGGTTGATCGATGCCTTAGCCCCATAATTTTCTGGCCAGCTTGGTTTGAGTCTTCTTATGCTTGGTTGGAGCCGTGGTAGGCCGAAGCCTTACTGTTTCGTCCGGCCTGGGTGGCTCAGATGAGGCCGTATCCTTATATGGGTCGAAGTCTTGGTGGGCCGAAGCCTTACTGTTCCATCTGGCCTGGACGGCTTGGATGAGACCGTAGCCTTATGTGGGCCGAAGCCTTGGTGGGCCGTAGCCTTACTGTTCCATCCGGCCTGGACGGCTCGGATGAGGCCGTAGCCTTATGTGGGCCAAAGCCTTGGTGGGCCGTAGTCTTACTGTTCCATCCGGCCTGGACGGTCGAATGAGATCGTAACCTTATGTGGGCCGAAGCCTTGGTGGGCCGAAGCCTTACTATTCGATCTGGCCTGGATGGCTCGGATGAGGCCGTGGCCTTAAGTAATATACAAGGTGGGAAATAATTTCATTAATCGAGTGTAAAAATTTACAAAGAAATTACAATTGAAGTCCTAGCCGGCTAATGATAATATTTTTTCAGGTGCTCGATGTTCCATGGTTTGGACACCACTTGACCGTTCAGATCGGCTATCTCGTAGGCACCTCCGGTCAGGATTCTGCTAATCTTGTACGGTCCTTCCCAGTTGTGGCCTAAGGATCCACATGGTTGTAGAACTTTCTTAAGGACAAGCTCTCCTACCTCAAATCTTCGAGCTCGTACCTTTGAGTTGTAGTATCTTGCACTTTGTTGCTTGTAGATGGAATTTTTCACATCTACATCGATTCTTCTTTTTCCAACAAGTCAAGGTTGGCCGCCAGAGCCTCTGTGTTCTTCTCGTCCTGATATTTGTTCACTCTTCAAGTTCGGACGAGTTCTATTGGGATGACGATCTTGGAGCCGAATGCTAGGGAGAATGGTGTTTCTCCTGTCACAGCTCTGGTCGTTGTTCTATATGCCCACAACATCTCGGGTAGTTCATCGGCCTAGGCCCCCTTTGATTTTTCAAGCCTGGTCTTCAGGGTATGCTTGATAATTTTGTTCATGGCTTCGATTTGGTCGTTTCCTTGAGGATGATATGGAGTAGAGAGAAGTTTCTTGATGCCCAAGTTTTCACAGAATGTCTTCAGGTTCTCTGCGTCGAATTGCCGACCATTATCTGTGATGATAGAATGTGGGACTTCGAACCAGCAAATGATGGACTTCCATATGAAGTTCGTAATTTTTTGCTCGGTTATTCGTGCTAAAGGTTCTGTCTTTACCCACTTTGTGAAATAGTCGACGGCGACTATAACGAATCTCACTCCTCCTCGGCCAATCGGCATCGGGCTAATTAGATCAATTCCCCATTTCGTGAATGGCCACGGGGCCATGATTGAGTTCAGATCTTCTGATGGTGCTCGGATGAGGGGTGCGCATCTCTGACATTTATCGCATTTTCTGGCGAAATTAATAGCATCTTTATTTAGACTAGGCCAAAAGTACATTGTCTGATAATCTTGAAGGCCAAGGACTGGCCTCCCGAATGATTACCGCACACACCCTCGTGGACCTCTGCTAATATATACTTGGCCTCGTCTTTGTCCAGACATTTTGGAAGAGGATGATAAAATCCTCTTTTGTATAGCACACCATCCTGGATAGTGTATCGGGCAGTTCAGATTCGTAGCTTCCTTGCCTCACCCTGGTCCGCGGGCACTTTCCCCCCTTCCAAGTATTGGATGATCGGGGTTATCCAAGTCACCTTTGGCTCAATGTCATATACCTCTTTTTTGTTCGAGAGCCGAGCTGTCCACAGTCCCAATATTAACTGAGCCAATATCTTCAGTTCCTTCACTTGTAGCTAATCAAGCGAGAGTATCAGCTTGTATATTCTTGCTGCGTAGAATTTGCTCAGCTCAAATTCGTCTGTGCAGAGGCCAACTCGACTGACCTCAAGTACCTGGCCATTTGTTCATCTCTAGCCACATATTCACCAGAAATCTGGTTGACTACCAGGAGGGAGTCACTGAAAACCTCGAGATCATCCACCCCGAACTACTTTGCCATGTCCAGCCCGGCCAGAAGTGCTTTATATTCGGCCTCGTTGTTTGTGGCAGAAAATTTGAATTGCAGAGCCGAGCAGAAGTATTTTTGGGTGGTGCTGACCAGTACAATTCCAGCCCCGGCGCAATGAGCAGTAGACGATCCGTCTACATACATTCTCCAAGGCTTTTCTATTTTTTCTTCATGAAGGATGAGAGTTGGGGTAAATTCAGCGATGAAGTCAGCAAGAGCCTGACCTTTTATTGCCGTTCTGGGTGCATAGTGGATGTCATATTGGCCGAGCTCGACTGCCCACTTCAGTAATCTTCCAGAAGCATCTGGGCGGCCAAGTACCTACTTCAGAGGAAAATTAGTTAATACCTCTACTTGGTGTACCAGGAAATATAGGCGCAGCTTCCGGGCTAAGATGACCAATGCGTAGGCCAGTTTTTCCATTGTTGGGTAACGGAGCTCGGCGTCATGTAGTGATTGGCTCACATAATAGACAGGTTGTTGAGCCTTCTGTTCTGCTCGCACCAGTACAGAACTCACTGCATACTCGGACACTGCCAGGTAGAGCTGCAACTTCTCGCCTGATTGAGGCTTGGCCAGGACTGGGGCCTCCATGAGTGCTTTCTTGAGATCCTCTAAAGCTGGCTGGTATTCACCGTTCCATTCAAATTGAGCATTTTTTCTGATCAAGTTGAAAAATGACCGACACTTATCGGTGGACCGAGAAATGAATCGATTAAGGGCCGCCACCTTACCGGTTAAGCTCTGGACATCTTTGATCCGTCTTGGTGGAGTTAAGTTCGTAATGGCTTGAATTTTCTCGGGATTGGCCTCGATTCCTTTTTGGCTCACCATGTATCCTAGGAATTTTCTTGAGCCTACCCCGAAGGATCACCTTTTGGGGTTCAACTTCATCCCGTACCTCCTCAGGATGTTGAACATTTCTGCCAGGTGGTCTCGGCTTTTTGTTTGGACTTGACTAATATGTCATCCACGTAGACATCCATCGTCTTCCCGATCTGGGCGGCAAACATTTTGGTCACTAATCTTTGGTAAGTAGCCCCTGCGTTCTTTAACCCAAACGGTATCATAGTGTAACAATATTGTGCCCGGTCAGTGATGAAGGTTGTATGGACCTGATCGTTCTCGGCCATCGGTATCCTATGATAGCCCGAGTACGCATCCATGAAGCTCATTAGCTCGTGGCCAGCGGTAGTATCGACGAGCTGGTCAATGTTAGGTAGTGGGAAGCAATCCTTTGGGTAGGCTTTGTTCAGGTCGGTGAAGTCTACATAAAGCCTCCATGACCCATTTGGCTTTCTGACCAGCACGGGGTTGGAGACTCAAGTGGCATACTTGGTTTCTCTGATGAAGCGGTATCCCAGCAACCTTTGTACTTCGAGCTCTAGCCCCTCGTATCTATCTAGGCTAAGTCTTCGCCTCTTCTGAGCTACTGGTTGTGCAATAGGATCTATGTTAAGGTGGTGGCAGACATCTTTTGGCCGGATGCCTTCCATGTCTTCATGATCTCATGCGAAGACGTCAGTATTGTGCTGCAAAAAAATTATTAGCCCAGTGCGGAAAGGCTCTTGCAGCTCTCGGCTTATCCGCAGTTCCAGGTCCGGCCTGCTTGGATCCATATTAACGAGATCCAGCTTCTCAACTAGCAAGGCTCGTCTTTGTGGGCTGTCTCTTCTGAGGTCGATGGATCCCCATTCCTCCTCGGGCTTTTGTACTTCCATGGCCACTTCTCCTCCGCTATTTTGGGCGGCTGTGTCTGAGGAGGACCCAACCTTGAAGGTTGAGCTGACCGATAATTCAGGCACAATTGTCGATTGTGGAGGTTCGTCATCTACCTTCATATTACCCTGGCCGTGCTCGGCCACCTCGAGGACGATATCCTCAAAAATGTCCTCCATCTGCTCATCGTTCGAGCCGGCCTGAGTGAGCTCGAGTTGATTGAGCTCTCTCGGACGCAGCCCCATGTCTGTCTCCCGGGCTGCCAACCGGTTCCCCTTCACAACATATACCTCATCGCCCATCGGAAACTTAAGGGCAAGGTGATAGATGGAAACCACCGCTTTCAATTTAGCGAGAAGCGGTCTGCCCCAAATGGCATTATACTGAGAGTTCAAGTCCACCACCTTGAACTCTGTTGTTGTGAAGACTTCCCAATCGCCAGATCTAAACAGGACCTTGAGCTCGCAAGTGCTGAGCATCCTGGTCCTCATTCCTTCGAAACCTTGAATTGTGTTGGAGGACGGCATGAGCTGGGATTCGTGAAATCTCATCCGCTTGAAAGTGCTCAAGTAGAGCACGTTGGCGTAGGCGCCTATGTCGACCATGACCCTGTGCACCATGGTCCTGCAGATATTGAGCAATACCACCAAAGTATCGCTATGAGGGTAGGCTATCCCTTCACTGTCCAGCTCAGTAAATAGGATAGGTGCGTGGCGGGGCTCCGCCTTAGGTGGAACGCATTGCTGGTAGACGTTCCTGGCCTTCCGAACTTATTCTTTCCAGGCCCTCTTGGACCCCCGCTGCTCGCCGAAACTATTGTTGATGAGAGTATGAATTTCGCGAGCAGCTCCGTTTAGTAGTGGTGGTGGGGGCAATACTTGTGGCGCCCCCTGGCCCTACTGTCCTTGGCCCTTCACATATTTTTTAAGCTGACCCTGGTCGATCAATTTCATCAGCTCAGCCAAAAGTGTCCAGCATTTGTCTGTATCGTGGCCCTTCGCCTTGTGGTATTTGCAATATTTATTTTGGTTTAGACGGGCTGGTCGGCTCTCAAGGGCCTCGGCTCGGGCAGTAAATTCTTGTCCTTGATCTCTGTAAGGACTTGTGATGGGGTAATCGTGAGGATTTCGGTTACCTAGCCGGGGCCTACAAGCTGGAAGGCCCTGAAATTCATGGTCGGCCTGAACGGCTTCATAGGTTTTCTTCTCTCCCCCTCTTCTCTTCTCGTCGCTCAGGCCTCATCTCTCTTTTAGATCTATCATCCGGAATGGCCTCCTCAGCCCCAATGTACCGCTTTGCTCGGTTGAGGAAGTCATGATATATTTTCGACCCCTCTTCATGGACGGACCACTAGAATCTGGTTCGGGCCTTAATCCGGCCATAACGGCCATGAGAATAGCGTCGTCTGACACCTGCTCCATGCCAAGGACCAGCTTGTTGAAGCGGTCCAGATATGACTTCAGAGGCTCGGCCTTATCCTGCTTCACGTTGACCAACCTTTCCTTTGGGTCGATCTCATCCTCGATCCTATGAACTGTGTAAGAAACAATTCAGATAGCTCGTCCCACCCCCAACTGAGGAGTCGGGGAGGGAACGAAACCAACTTTATGCTCGGTCTCCCAAAGTGAGAGGGAAGACCTTGCACATCAGCTCCTCTCCTATGCCCTGTAGCTCCATCCAGGACGTATACTTATCCAGGTGAGTGCTAGGATCGGTCTCTCCATTATACTGATCGATGAGGGGCATCTTGAACTTGGCCGGAGTGGCCAAGGTGGAAATGTGCTCTGCGAAGGGGGTGGCCCTCTTTCAGCCCTCTCTATTTCGTCTGGCTTGAATATCAGCCAGTCGTTTTCGGAGCTCCTGCTCCTCCACAAGAGTACCGAAGATTATGGCCGGTACTCTCGTCGTGAGGTGATGGTACCTCATCTCTCTCATCAAGAAGCCTGTCTGGCCTCCAATGTTAAGGCCGGCCCTACGTTGTCCTGGACAAACTGCCTATTTGCCCTTTCTTTCCTGCATGGTCGGGGTGGACTCGGTGGTAATCGGTTCGAGCCTGTATAGGGGACGGACTTCTCCGGGGTTCATCATCGGCTACTCTTTTTCCCAGGTTCCGCTTCTGCCTGGGTCCACCTGAGGACTCAGAGTCCTCCAATAGGCCATTAGTGGCCCTGACCTTCTCTCTTTGTTCGGCTTCTTTTAGCCGCTCATTTAGTTCAGCCATGATGCCCCGGATTTATGCCACAGTCATGGGCGTTGCTGGCGTCTCCAAGGTAATGGGGGCCACATGGGTGGCTCCATCCACCATGATTGGTCAGGGATGACTGGAACCGCCAGGCTGAGAAATGGGAGCTTGGGATTCCGGAGTGGTGTTATGTTCATTGTTGCTCATAGTAAATCGAAGTTGTGTTCAGGTGTTTGTAATAAATCCCCTTCCTTCTAGCGCCAAAATGTTGACGTCGAAATCTGTATATGGTGAATTCCTAGTTGAACACTCAAATGTATGTGAATAAAGTGTAAAGTACAAAGAAGACTGGCCCGGAGCCTACTTGGGCAATTTAGCTCGGTTGATCCTGGACGATTAAAGTGATCGGACATGATCTTATAGTATTACTTTAGAGAAATGAACTCTCTAGTGTTATTTTCAGAATGATGGTTCGAATCCTTTACACGTTGAAATTACATCTATTTATAGCTACAAAATAGCATAAGTAATGGAGATCGTGGAGATCGTGGAGGTTGTGGAAGTTGAGCCCACTTTCTCCTTGATTTTCGCCTATTTACGCAGCATTGGGCGGTTTTGTCACCCACGATCTCTTGGCGGTTAGCTATAATTTGGGCGGCAAGATCAGCTCGGGCAGGCCAGACTACTCTGTCGATGATCCCTCCCGATTGTCCTGGACGGTCTATCGAGCAGGACGTTCAATGTGTCATCCTGGCCGGTCAAGTGAACTGATGGCTTTTACTAAGCTATCCGGATGCAATATAGTGTGTAGCTCGGAGTGGATGTCCAACATAAGTAAGTACTAAAAAATCCAGTATAAGAAACTTACATCATCTCCATCAATTGCTTTCTCTAATCTATGTCCTCTATCATCCTTCTGCAGCATCTACAAAACAAAGCACAATTTCAGCTACATGTAACATGCAAATTGAGAGTGATGCAAAATTAAAATTTACCTTTGATTTGCTAGTAGAACACCCAACCTCATTGCTTGGACATGTTTTTTTATTGTGGCTTATCTGCCCACACTTTCCACATTTTATGATTTGCTGTTGTCTTTTCAACCTCCTTACAGTCTTAATTGTCTTGTCTGCATTTGGCTCATTTCTTCTTAACTTTGAAGGTCTCCCAACTCCCCTTGATATCCTTGGTGGTAATGGCTTTGCAAAATGTGTCTCCTCCCAAATTAATTGGCCATTTATCCCCTTAATTGATGAAGCATACACCCTCTTGTACACATCAACTGTGTAGTGGCTATCCACATAGTCCTCTAGATCTTCTCTTTCATTGTAGATTGCACAAAGTGCATGCTTGCACGGAATCCCACTCAATTCCCACTTCCTGCAACTGCAATCCTTTACATCCAAGTCCACAGTATATTGACTCCCATCACAACAGCTGATCTGATAATGCTTGTTATCTCCTTTGATTGGAATGCAATCACTCACTCTTTCTGCAGTCTTTTGGATAATTTTTGAGATTCTTGGGCACAGCTTCCCATTCCACTTCTTTGCTGTTTTTTCTCTATGAACTTGGAGTCTCTTCATCAGCCATTCTCTGATCCACTCAAGCATACCTAGAATAAGTAATTCCTTTGCTTCAAATATGCATGCATTGAAGACTTCACAACCATTATTGAGCAGCATATGACACTTGCTCAGACCTGTGAAGTGTGATCTGCTCCACTGCTGAGCTGGTTTCTCATTCAACCACTTCCAGGCTGCTTCATTCATCACCTTCAAGACACTCATTTCCTGCTTGAACTCTCCCATTGTGCTGGCACATGCTGCACTCCACATTGCTGATTTGAGGGCTAAACCTCTATACCGTGCAACCTTGAAATTGGCATGCAAATACCTCACACAAAACCTGTGATCAGAACCTGGGAAAACCTCTCCAAAAGCTTGTACAACCCCCTTCTGCTTATCACTGATGAAGGTCATCTCATAATCCCTGTAAATGCCTAAGTCCACCTTCAAAATTCTTAAAAACCACTCCCAAATCTCACTATTCTCCTTGCAAACAACATCATAAGCTATAGGATATATGCTATTGTTGTCATCCACACCCATAGTAGTTAACAACATCCCCTTATACTTGCTTTTAAGAAAACACCCATTCACCCCTATTATTGGCCTACACCCTGCATTAAACTCCTCCTTGCAGGCATGTAGACACACATACATTCTATCAAACCTATTGCAGTCTTCATCATCTAATTCAGTCCCTACAATAACTGTAGTCCCAGGATTGGTTCTTCTCAACTCCTCCGCATAATCCCAAAGCTTTCCATATTGTTTATCTGGCTTACCCTCAATTATCTTCAGAGCCCTTCTCTTAGCTCTATAAGCTGCATCCTTGGACACACTACAGTCAATCTCCTCAATTATATCTTGCCTAAAACCCTGCACTCTTCTTTTCGGATCACTAACAAATTTTTTCATGTATCTCTCACTTAACCATTTTGATTTCACATTTTTTACATTTCTAGTGGTGGCACATGTGTGCTTATCATTATACAACGTCACCCTAAATGTGGACTCCCCTGTAACCTTTCTTAGATTCACTCTCCAATCACATGTTTCAACAGCACATTTTACATAACATCTAGAAGGATCACTCTTACTAAATATGATACTCCTATGTGTTTTAACAACATGAGAATTTATGGCCTTTTTAAAGTCTTCCCTATTACTAAATGTCAAACCAACATGTTGGTCCCAAGTGGTGTCCGAGGTTCAAAGGGGGGGGTGAATGAACCTTGGTCGATTTTGCAATCTTTAAACAAACCGTTCTGCTCTGCAAGTTACTTGAACTTGTAGCGTCAGATAGTTACTGCTTACATCACTAGGATACAGTGCTGCATGCTGTAACTTAGAGTTTTATGCACAACGGAAATTTACTTTTATAACACAAGGCTGATTTTCTCAAAAATGCTTCTATCAGAAAACGTTTTATGCATATGATACAAACAAGAAATAGAAGATTAAAGCACAGATAGAAAGCAATAAACACTTATGGTTTATAGTGGTTCGAAGGTGGTGTAATCCTTCTACGTCCACTCTACTGCTCCTCGAGCAGGAACTTTGTTAAGCAAGATTGAATTACAGGACACTCCTAACAATCTATCAACTCTACAAAGTAACCACCTACTGAAGTCCAACATACATACAACAACTGTAAACTTTAAAGGCTAACCCACACAGGGTTCAACACTCCCACACAGGGAAGCTGCCTAACTCTAGATAATTATACAAACAATAAGGATCTCTCCTATCAACTGTTCGACACCACTAAAACAACCTATGTACACAGCAACAAGGTTAAAAAGATAAAAAGGTTTTTCTTCAACTGGTGCTTCGAAGTGAGCTTCTGAATCCTTGAGGAAACTTTCAGCTTGAACTTGCTTCACTTTGGGAGGTTGAGTGACTGAAACTGATTGTAGACTTGAATACTTGAATCTTGTAAGCTCAGAGAATTTTGCGTAAATGGTTCGGTTAATCAGTAGTTTCAGTAACCAGCTTCAGTGTATCTCTTCCTCTATTTATACTTGTAGGAGAAGATGTCCGTTGAAGGAGACATCTCTCTTTTGAATTTGAAGTAGTCTGACCAAAGGCATGGTTCGCATTTAATGTGTCTTGACTTTTTCTTTCGGAGCATTTAATGCGGCAGTTGCGGCTCACAGCTTTCTGCAGCGCGTCAGTCCATGTGGCATCTTTGTATTGGCTCCGTGTCTGCAACTTTGATCTTTACTGAAACGGCTCTATTTATTCTTGATGAGTCTTCGTTCCTCGTACTGCATTTATCCTTCCTAGGATTGTAGGATACTCTTTGTTGTAAGTTGCGCTTATTGACTTGACTGACTATAAACTTAACACTGTATCCTAGGTTTTCGTGCAGCTGATACATTCTTACAGTGCTGCGGTAATTTAGACCTAGTTGCAGTATCTTCCGGTAATCCTGCTGTATACTTTTCTTCTTGCAGTACTCCTGTACTCTTTTCTTGCAGCGATGCTGCATGCCGTTCTTTCCTTCTTTGCTGTAGAGATGCTCTGTCCTGTTACGGCGTTGCTGTATCTTCCTTCTTGCAGCTATGCTGTATTCTGCCTTCATGCAGCAATACTGTATCCTGCCTTCTTGCAGAGATATCTTTTCTTAAGGGCATAGATGCAGTTTTATCCTTGTTCAACCTCAATTTCAACACTTAACACTAGACTCAATTCTAGTCTATGTATTCACTTAAACATCGTGAAAAATGGGGTACTCTAAACTTCCTACTACATATGTGATTTGTCTCATCAAAATCTAAACATTGAAATCCTAACACAACAGATATAACAGGATCATACACACATGTATTGTTGAAAATAGGAAAATTAGGCAGCCTATCCTCACCATCGGAGTCCTTATATTCATCAAAGTTGACCTCTTCCTCATTCATCTCACCATTAGACTTCTCATCTCCATATTCTGATCTCTCTAGCCTATCCCCTGTCTCCTTTCCCACAACATTATATTCTGTCTCCCTCCCCAAGTCAGCCTCTTTCTCAGTCCCAACCCCTACCCCACATTTATCAACACATTCATTGTCATCATATTCATCATTAGAATACATCTTATAATCACTCTCAGAAATTGAATTAGAATTTTCATTAATATCACCACATTCATCAAAGTTAGGATTCTTAACATTTTCAGCATTCATTAACTCAGGAAAATCATTACCAATCACCTCATTCACCCCACAATCATCAATTTTATCTAGTGTTTCAGCAAATACATGGAAAGTCTTAATTGGAACATGCAATAATGCCCATTGTCTAAATAGCTCATCCCCATATAGAAGTCTAAACCCATTATTCTGCTTAAAGAAGAACCTCCTATCGAATTCACCTAATTCAGTTTTAGTGAATCTATGCAAGTCTTCAAGGGTGAGCAGTCTAGGTTCTACGTAATCATATACTATAAAAGACCCACCCTTATATTCAGCCATTGGATAAGTAGTAAACTCACCTCCGTAATGAATGACAAGTGAAATAAATGGGATGGCTGAATCTGTTGGGAGGAAAAAACAGAGACCACAATGAATAAAAAATTCCAGCATAATTGGTCAACACATCCAAAAGAATAAAGACAATGTTGGACCACACCATATAAATACACTAACATAATTAAAAACAATATAACATACCCCACATGTCTTTATAAAACAGAACATAAAAGAATTCACCCACATTTCAAATATCAACAACGAATATAAATGCACACAATCGAGGCAAATGTCAGAATGGACCACAAATTAAAGTATAAATTTTGTCATTTCATTTTGGAGATTCCAGAACACAAATAGGTCAAAAAACAAATAAGATAAAGAAGAGAGCTTACCATATCGGGGTGGTGGGAATGTAGTCAGTTTTCTATCGTGTTTTTTTTACCATCTTTTGTTAGTGTTGATCGACGATTTTAGCTACTGAGGGTAGGGTTTGAAGGTTGGATGACTTCAATTGGGGATTTATGGGGGAATTAGGGTTGGGAGATTTCAAGTTTGGACGATTAAGTTTTGCGATTTTAGTTTGCAAGTTAGGGTTGGGGAATTAGGGTTCTCAAATTGGAATTGGGGATTTGTGTGTTAATTTCCTCCCTTTAGTTGAATTCATCCAGGTGGCATGGAAAGAATAAAAAAAGAAATGCCACAGGTTAAAATTTTCCACATCAGCACAAATAGCCCGAATTAGCCGCTCATGTGCGGTTCACGTGCCAATTTGGCACAAATTAAGCAATTCGGGTTTAATTTGGGCAAAATTCGTGAAGCTTGACAAATTACGGGGCAAAATTGCCAACCCGAAAAGTTATGGTCCGGAATTGCCAGACCCCTAAAGTTACGGGACAAAATAGGTAATAAACTCTTTTTATTATATAATTTATGTGCAATAAAGTATGTGACTATTATGATGTGTTAAATTAAATATATTTTCAAACATACTTATATGACTTATTTGATATATTAACTTGAACATATTTTCATGCATAATTATATGATTACAATATTATCAAGATTTTAATTTAAAGATGTGCAAATTAATTTCAAGTCATGTCATCTTATTTATGTGTGACACCAATTTGATTAAATTTATAGGAATTTAATATGATCTGCAATAAATTACATTCATAACAAATTAATTATCATAATCATGAATTCTTTCATGTCACATTAGATAAGCTAAGCTACACATATCAATGTCACTACATCATGATATTACATCTTCAATTATATCATTATATAAGTGATCTACATGTATTAAATTATAATTTGTACACTATATACTACATATAGAAGGGAGAGACTCCACTTTTGAGCATTTCATTTATCATATGGCAAGATGCACTCTCTCACTCTAGCTATTTTGCTCCTCCTTCTGTCTAAACTTTTGTTCCTCTAAAAAACCTTCATCCTCATCTTCAACCAAGTTGTCATTTTCAAGATTTAAGTGAAGAATCAATATCCTCCCAAGACAAGATATAGGAAATCAAAACTCAAATTAAAAGCTTTTTCCAAGCAAGTTTCAAGAACGCATAGTTTGTGCAATCAAAAGGTAATTTTTGCAAATCCTCACCATTCTTCTTTCTTAGGAGCATGATTAAGTTCTAACTTTAAGTTGCATGTAAGATCCAAGTGAGATTTCCTATAAATGTGATAAATTTGTTGAATACCTTATTTTAAGTAGTTAATTTTCAAAAGTATATTATTTTGAGTGTTGATTGAGCAAATAAGTGTTGGATTAGGCTTTGCATGTTTGATTTCCTTACCTAAATACATTGCATGTATGATCCAAGGGTGATTTTCTACTAATATGAAGAAAATGTTCAAAGTCTTGTTTTATGTGGTTAATTTTTAAAATATGTCTTTTTTGGGAGTTGATTGTGCAATTGCATGTTGATTTAGTCTTTGTATATTTGATTATCTTGTCTAAACTCATTGCATGTGTGATAAATTGAGTCAAGATGGTTTATCGAATGTTAATGGAGTTATTAAAGTCGAATTTACATTTTAATTAAAAAAGTGAATGAGTGTTATCAAGTTGTGAAAAATATTAGTAATGTCAGTCCACTTTGTAGATTTTTATAAAATTGTATACTTGGAGTTTTTCAAAACTATTTTAGTATGTTATGCTACATGAAGTTTTGAGCTTATGATAGAAATTTGGTAATTTTTGAAGTAATGTATGAATTATTATGATTTTTCAAAGATAGTCCAGTTTGAGTTAGAATTATGCAGTATCAGACCTTAGAAAAATAATTTTATAAATTCAGTCAATTAAAATTTTTGAAAAATGTTTTGATATGTTATACCACATGAAGTTCTGAGTTTATGGTTAAAATTTGGAATTTTTGGAGTAATTTATAAATTATTATGATTTTTCAAAGATAGTCCAGTTTGAGTTGGAATTATGCAGTTTCAAACCTTAGAAAAATAATTTTATAAATTCAGTCAATTAGAATTTTTTAAAACTATTTTGGTATGTTATACTACATAAAGTTTTGAGTTTATGGTTGAATTTTGGTAATTTTTTAAATAGTGTATGAATTGTAATGATTTTTCAAAATAAGTCCAGTTTCGAATTTAAGATTCTACAGTTTTGGACCTTAAAAAATTTATTATACATTTTCAAAACTGTTTTACTATGTTTGAGTACATGATGTTATGAGTCTAAATTATTAATTTCAGAAGGTTTCAGTAAATATACAATTTACAATGAATTTTATAATACAAACTGTTTTTAGAGCAATTTCGAACAAATTTTGATATTAGTAAATGATTTATTAAAGATTTTGTGATTTGAATTTATCCCTAATATTTTAGCATGGATGACTGAGGGTTGTTATGTAATGTATACTTAATTTCATGAATTTTGGATGATCATTTAAATTATGAAAAATTGTTCTTGTAATGAGTGTCTTTTCTTCCTATATATTACTAACTTCAAGATTAAAATTTTATCTATTATTTAAGAATGCAATTTGACTCTATTTTGAAACTGAGATTGTTGGGATTTCAATATTTAGATTTTGATGAGATAAAATATATATGTAATAGGAAGTCTTGAGTACCCCATTTTTCACAATGTTTAAGTGAAAATATAGACTAGATTTGAGTTTAAATATAGGTGCTGAAAGATGGAGTTTCTTATAAGTAAGGACAAAAATATCGGTGATTGTAGATATATCGGTACCTTGATTTTACGGATATATTGACGGATATATCGATATCGGTGGAAATATCGATAATTTCGAGAAAAAAATAAAAAAATTGAATTTTTTTTTGAAAAATGTATCTAGCACTTTACATAATATTATAATGAATATTAATATATATTGAAGTTAAATTTCAAACAAAAAAGATATGTTTACAACCAATATTAAGATATAAACTATTATATAAATGTTATCTTATATTGGTTTACATGTCAAATTATCATTGACAATTAATACATGACCTAGTAATAACTTGAAATCCTATGAGGTTCAAATGTATAAGATGACATGTCATCTTGAGCGTAATCATAAAGATAACTTTCATATGTTTTTTTACTTCTTCCAACTGTATTTCCATGTATTTGGTAATGTGGATTGACCCAATATGGTTGACTATGTTGATGCGTGCTTGAACCTCCATAGTACATTTCAGGTAGTGGGTTATAAAATAGATTTTGACTAGACCAAGTGGCTTCCACCAACTAAAAAAAATTTTGTCCACCGACAACCGATAAATTGGTAATATATCACGGATATATCGCCGATTTATCTAGATATATCCGTGATATATTACATATTAGGTGTACTATTGATCGATAAGGATATATCTCTGATATATCGTTGATTTATCCGGATATATCGGTGATATTATAATGGATTATTTTGTCAGCCCATATCGATATCCATCGGCTGTTTTTCTGGATAAATCGTGGATATATCGTCGATTTATCCAGATTTTTTCATCTTTGCTTATAAGTTACATTGCTGCATCAAGTATATCGGAAAGAAGTAGTTACATCACTGCAGTAAAGTAAGAAAGAACGGCGTGCAGCATCGCTGCAAGAAAATGATACAGGAGTACTGTTAGAAAAAGATACAACAATACTACCCGAATATAATGCAAGCATGTCTTAGTTACAGTAGCACTGCAAGGATGTATGAGCTGTAAGAAGACAAAGAATACAGCGCAAAGCTTACAGCCCAAACAGTCAAGCAGCGCCTATTACAAATAAAGAAGTATCCTGCAATTCGAGGAAGGATAAATACAGTACGAGGAACAAAGATCCAAGCAAGAATAAATAGAACCGTTTTAGAGAAGATCAAAGTTGCAGACATGAAGCCAATACAAAGATGCCACATGGACTGACGAGCTGCAGAAAGCTGCTAGCTGCAACTGTCGCATTAAATGCTTCGAAAGAGAAAGTCAAGTCGCATTAAATGCGAGCCATACCTTTGATCAAGTATTTCAAATTCAAAAGAGAGATATCTCCTTCAACAGATATCTTCTCATACAAGTATAAATAGAGGATGAGAAACATTGAAGCTGGTTATTGAAACATTTGTGCAAAATCTCTCAAGCTTTCAAGTTACAACCATTCAAGCTTACTCTCAGTTTCAATCACTCAATCTCTGTGAAGTGAAGCAAGTTCAAAGTTGAAAGATCCTTCGAAGGATTCAGAAGCTCACTTCACCGCACCAGTTGAAGAACAAAACATATATACTTTTAACCTTGTTGCTGTGTGCTTAGGTTATTTTAGAGGTGTCGAACAGTTGATAGGAGAGATCCTTGCTGTTTGTATAGTTGTCTAAGTGTTAGACAGCTTCCCTGTATGGGAGTTTAGAACCCTGTGTGGGTTAGCCTTTAGAGTTTGCAATTGTTGTGTGTACGTTGGACTCTAGTAGGTGGTTGCTTTGTAAAGTTGATTGATTGTTAGGAAGGTCCTGTAATTCAATCTTACTTAACGAAGTTCCTGCTCGAGGTAGAGTAGAGTAGACGTAGAAGGATTACACCACCTTCGAACCACTATAAGCCATAAGTATTTTATTGCTTTCTTATCTATGCTTATTTCATATATATATATATATCTTATAAGCATAAAACATTTTGAAAATGATCATATTTGAGAAAACAAGTCTTATGTTATAAATTGTAATTTTTCACTGCGTATAAACTCTAGTTACAGCGTGCAGCACTATATCCAGTGCTGTAAGCAAAAGACAAAAATATCAGTGTTTGTGGATATATCGGTACCTTGATTTTAAGGATATATCGACGGATACATCGATATCGGTGGAAATATCGGTAATTTCGAGAAAAAATTAAAAAAATTGAAAGAAAATATTGAAAAATGTATCTAACACTTTACATAATATTATAATAAATATTAATATATATTTAAGTTAAATTTCAAACAAAAAGATATGTTTACAACCAATATTAAGAGATAAACTATTATATAAATGTTGTCTCATATTGATTTATATGTCAAATTATCATTGACAATTAATACTTGACCTAGTAATAACTTGAACTCCTATGAGATTCAAATGAATAAGATGACATGTCATCTTGAGTCAAACAATATTGATACCAACTTAAGATACTAGACCAATTTTCAGCATAATCATGGAGATAATTTGGGTGGAGCCGTGGAGTAGTAATGATGGAGTAGCACATGGAGGGTCACTTTATGTCAGTAGCAAGTTGCTAGCAAAAAATGAGAGAAGAGGAAAAAAAATATAAAAAAAAGAGTAAACTACTTTTTTTGCCCCATAAAGTAGGTGGTCTGGTATTTTTGGACACTTTTTTTTCGGGCTGGCCGATTTGGACAGTATTTTACAAAATATTGCAATTTATGCCCAATTTCAACCCGAATTGCTTAATTGGGCTGAAATTGCACGTGATATGCATGTGTGAGCTTAATTTCGGGCTGTGCGGGCCTAATTCGAACATAGTGGCATTTTTTAATTACGTGGCATTTCATCATAGAAGACACTTCTCCACCTCAAATAAGAATTGGGCTTCAAGAACCCTAATCCCCAAAATCCCCAATAAGCATTCATCCTCAACCTACAGCTCATATCCAATCTTTCCAGAAATTCTGCAAAGAACTTCAACTCTTTGTGAGCCATTTCAAACATTTCCAAAAAAAAGAGATAATAATCAGATAACACGAGACCAACATTTTTTATGATGTTGGTTATTGTATAATACAGAGAAATCACAGCAGCATAAGCCGCCATCTAATCTCTCTAATTTCTGCACTTAAATGAGAATTACAAAAGAATTGGGATTTCAAAGGTGATGTAGTAATGAAGTCAATGCGTGTGATAGACAAAATTACAGTGTGGCGACGATCGATCGAAGCGTCTGCATCACTTTCAGCATAGATCCACTGTCGAGATTGGAAATGGGCTCGTCTAGGAGGAACACCGTCGGGTCGTGGAGAAGGATCACCGTCGGAGAAGTCCTGACTAAGACGGATGTCTGCCAGGTGTTAGAGGCGGATCTCATCGAGAATGATGGAGACGACAGTGGTGGTGCGATGGTGTGGCCGCCGCCGGAGATCTAGGATGAGATGAATTTGGGGTTGATGAAGAAGATGATCTATATTTTTTAATTTTATGTTTTATTTTATTTGTGAATTTTTATTTTTTTTTATTTTTCTATTTTATGAATATTTTGGGTTAATTCAAAAAATAAACAAATTAAATTTTTATCCACATGGGAGAAAGATTTTTTAATTAAAAATGCCACAAGGGATAAATAAATGCCACCACAGCAAAAAATGTCACTGTGTCCAAATTAGGCCCGCACAGCCCTAAATTAAGCCCACACATGCATATCACGTGTAATTTCATCCCAATTAAGTAACTCGGGCTGAAATTGGGCATAAATTGTAATTTTTTGTAAAATACTGTCCAAATCGGCCAGCCTGAAAAAAAAGTGTCCAAAAATGCCAGACCACCTACTTTACGAGGCAAAAAAAGTAGTTTACTCTAAAAAAATGATGATTTTTACAGTTTCCACCGAAATGCAGCCGACACCGAAAATTTACCGATAATTACCTATTTTCATCGATATTTCGGCGACAACAGCTCAAAACTTCCCCATTTTCATCGACATCGACAACGATAACAATATTTACCGATTTTTGGATGAAAAAAAACTACACCCGTATATTGTATCGGGTCCGTCGTGTGAGCGAAATTTCAGCGACAATTCGGCAATATTTCGTGACTTTTTCATCCCTAGCTGTAAGCAGTAACTGTCTGGCGCTGCAAGTTCAAGTAACTTGTAGAACATAAAGGTTTTTCGAAAGATTTGCAAAATTGACCAAGGTTCATTCACTCCCCTTTGAACCTCGGACACCACTTGGGACCAACAAGTGGTATCAGAGCGAGTTGGGTTAAAAGCAAACTTATCTGATCACCTACCTAAATCTGTCTTAAACTCGCTGTTTTTTCTGCATCCTAAAAACTCATTCTTACAGCAGATCATGGATTTCTTTAATCACAAGTTACCTATGTTTTCCATAGAGTAATATGACGATTGGAAGATAAAAATGCAGGCACATCTATCAGCTATGAACGACGAGATATGGACAGTCATCACTGAAGGACCAATTATCCCTACAAAGGTGAATCCAGTACTCGTTAGAGACTTAGATGAAGGAGCATCGCCACCACCAAACTTCCTGGTCAAACCAATACAAGAATGGAACAATGAAGACAGGAAGAGAGCCAACCTAGACAATGTGGCCAAGAATGCTCTATTCATCACCTTGGATAAATGCACATTCAACAAGGTCAAAACTTGCAGAACGTCCAAGGAAATATGGGAAAAATTGGAGCAAATATGTGAGGGGACAGAGCTTACCAAAGACAACAAGATCTCCAATGCTACCCAACTGTTTGAGCTCTTCGAAATGAAGAATGAAGAGACTCTTGAACAACTAGATTTAAGATTCACATTCATTATGAATGAACTAGAAGGTTTGGGCAAGCACTACACTCAAAAGGAAAAAAATATGAAAGTGCTTAGAGCCCTGCCAGCGGAGTGGGACAACAAGACCACTGTCATGCGAGTATCCATGGATTTGAATTCCATGAGCACATTCGACATATTCTCTGACCTTAAAGCATTTGAGTATGACATCAATAGATGGAGAAAGGAGTCCGAAGAATCGAGCTCCAAAGTTACATCGCTAACTGCCAGAGACTCCAAAGATACAGCAACCACGAATTGCAGTATGCAGACGGAGGTTACAGCAGAAGATGCTGAAGAGGATATGGCTCTGCTTCTAAAGAAATTTAGAAGATTCGTGAAGAACAACAACAACAACACCAACCTCAACAAGAGGAATGACTTCAGAAGAAGTCATCCACCTCCTTAGGTATCCTCTTCTTCACAGTCAAATACAAGCAATGTTGACTTGTGTTATAATTACAGGAAATCAGGACACTATACAAGAAATTGTCCATATCCAACGGTGCACACATATCCTGAAGGAAAGAAAGAGTAGATGAGAGATAAGAGAAGAGAGGACAGACATAAGTTTCGAGCTCTCATAGGAGAGATGGAGAAGATAAATGATACAGCAGTCTCGAAGGAGATGCTGAAAGCTGCAGAATCCTCTGACAGTGACACTGAAACCTCATCCTCTGATGAAGAAGCGCTGATATGCCTAATAACAAAAGATTGCGAGGACAGTGAAGAAGATGAGGTAATCTATCAACCGCTGTCCATACCTGGAAAAGAGGAGCTGAACATGATCCACTCTCTAAAGAGTATCATGAGTGACTTCGAGCAGATCAACTCAATTCATGAGGAACTAAAGGTTGAGAATGAGAACCTAAGAAGCGACAATGAGATCCTCAAGAGCAAAAACATTGACATTGTCAAAATGCTGGCTGCATGTGAGTCTGATAACTCAAGATGCAGCAAGTTACAAAAGGAGGTCTCTAGACTGAGTCTGCTAGTCACCAAGCTAGAAATTGAGAATGAGAGCTTGCAGTCCACGATCAGCACGTTCAGCAAATCATCTAAGGACGTAAGAGATTGCATAAATCAAAATAGAAATCCTTTTGAAAAATCGGGTTTAGGTTACAGCAATCACACCTTTCAGAATACAGCAAGTACATCCAAAGCTGTTAAGTTTGTTCAAGCTGAAACCCCAATGGAGAAAGAGTTACTCTATAACTCTATGAAGATCTTGAACAAAACAGCAATGATGGACAAGGGGAAGAAACCCCAATGCTTAGCTGTAGGAAGTAAGCCTGCATCTAAGAATTGGCTACCGCAGAAGCCATCTGTTGTATGCAGTAAGAGGATGTAGCAACCCACAAAGTTGCAGCATAGAAGAAACTTTCCCACCTATACTGAAACCTATATGTCTAAACCTCAGAGAGGATATACTCAAGGGAAGTATGGTGAAAGACCACACTACAAAGGTGTTGGTAACACATATGTTATCTTTGCACACACTTTTAACAAGCAGTTTAAAAGCAAAACTGCATACAGTCAGAGAACCAACAATTCTTACAGCAAAATAGTGACTGTTAAGAAAGTTTGGGTTCCTAAAGTAACTAACCCCAAAGGACCCTTACAGAAGTGGGTAACTAAATCTGCTTAAATTTGTTGTAGGTTTCAGTGCCAGGTTGCAGCAGTAATGTATGGTATATTGACAGTGGCTGCTCAAAGCACATGATAGGCAGTAAAGAAGCTCTAAAAGACTTCCAAGAATGTAAATGACCCAAGGTCATCTTTGGAGATGATTCCAAAGGAAACACAAAAGAAAGTGGATGCATAGTCAAAGGGAACTTAAAGATCAAGGATATATCATATGTGAAATGACTCAGATACAACCTTCTGAGCATCAGTCAATTTTATGACAAAGGATACACAGTTGAATTCAACCTCAATAAATGCTTATCAAGGACAGTACATCAAATGAAGTCAAGCTCACAAGAATAAGAAGAGGAAACATCTATCTAGCTGATTGGAACTTCTCTATTCATCCAACATGCTTCATTGTGAAAAGTCCACCAGAGCTTAGCTGGTTATGGTATAAGAGGTTGAGTCATCTGAACTTCAAGACTATCAACAAGCTAGTAAGAAAAGGTCTTGTAAGAGGATTGCCAGATGTGGCATACAAGAAGGAGAATGTATGTGGAGCATGTCAGATAAAAAAACAAGTAAATAGCTCATTCAAAGACAAATTACAAAAGTTATCTCACAGGATTATAGATCTTCTACATATGGATCTTTTTGGACCAGTAGAACCAGTAAGCATAAGTGGAAAGAAGTACTCACTTGTGGTAGTAGATGACTACTCCAGATATACATGGTGAATCTTTCTTGCTAAAAAATCAGAAATACAAGACAAGCTACCTGACCTTATGAAGAAAATCTAGAATGAAAAGAGCTTGAGCATAGTGAAGATAAGATCAGACGGAGGAACTGAGTGCACAAACAAATTTATTGAGAAATTCTGTTCTGACAATGGTATTCGTCATGAATACTCCGCTACAAGAACACCTCAACAGAATGGTGTAGCTGAAAGGAGGAATAGAACCCTCAAGGAAGTAGCAAGGACAATGATAGTAGAAGCAGAAATACCCAAGAGATTTTGGGCTGAAATAACCAACACTGCTTGCTATACACAGAACAGATGCTTGATCAACAAGGATCTAGATAAAACTTCATATGAATCTGGAATGGATATACACCAAATGTTTCATATCTGCATATCTTTAGATGCAGGTGTTATATTCTCAACAATGGAAAAGAGCATCTGAAAACCTTTGATGCAAAGTCAGATGAAGGAGTATTCTTAGGATACTCAGTTGTAAGTAGAGCTTTCAGAGTATTAAACAAGAGAACCTTGGTGGTTGAAGAATCAATTCATGTGGTATTTGATGAGCCACACTGTGACACCAAAAAACTAGAAGAGTCAGCTGAAGATACAACTCCAAGGAAAGAAAATGATGTTCCATATGTTGAAGGAGTTCTACATACAGGAGAAGACAAAGAAGAAGAAGCTGCACCTCTAGATGCAGCAGATATTCTTGCAGCAGCAGAACCCCCAATTATGTAGCAACAAGAGGAGCAACCTAAACCAACACATGTCTTTGAGCCTGACAGGACATGGCTAAGAAATCATCCTAGTGATCTTATCATAGGAGATTCATCCATAGGAGTGAGGACAAGAAAGTCCGTCCCTAATGAAACAATGCTTGCATGCTTCATATCTCAAACAGAGCCCAAGAATGTTGAAGAAGTCCTACAAGATAGCAACTGGGTACAGGCTATACAGGAAGAGCTAAATGGTTTTGAAAGAAATCAAGTATGGTAAACAGTTGCAAGACCAACTCATCAAGGAGTTATAAGAACAAAGTAGTCTTTAAGAACAAGTTAGATGAATCTGGACTTGTTGTGAGAAACAAAGTAAGATTAGTTGCTAAGGGATATTGCCAGGAAGAAGGAATTGATTTTGATGAGACTTTTGCTCCAATAGCAAGGTTGGAAGCAATAAGAATTTTTCTGGCATATGCAGCTCATATGAATTTCAATGTCTATCAAATGGTCGTAAATAGTGCATTCTGAATGGTCTTCTTACAGAGGAAGTGTATGTTGAACAACCTCCAGGTTTTGAAGATCAAGTAGAAGAGAAGGTGTTTAGATTACACAAGGCCCTATATGGACTTAAACAAGCACCAAGAGCTTGGTATGACACCTTATCTCTCTATCTGCTGGAAAATGATTTCTAGAAAGGAACAGTCGACAAGACGTTGTTCAGGATATAGGATGGAGACAGTGTACTGCTCGTACAGATATATATGGATGATATCATCTTCGAATCCACCAACAAAGAGTTGTGTGAGAAGTTCTCCAACCTGATGCAATCAAAATTCGAGATGAGTATAATGAGAGAACTAAGTTTCTTTCTCGGGCTGTAAGTAAAACAGCTGTCTGCAGGAACCTTCATCAGTCAAGTCAAGTACACAAAAGAGCTTATCAAGAAATTTGGCATGAAGAATGGTGCAGCAACATTTGTTCCTATGTCTACATCCATATGCCTTGACAAAGATGAAGATGGTAAAGATGTCGATATCACAAAATACAGACGGTTAATTGGATCCTTGATGTATCTCACAGCAAGCAGACCAGACACCATGTTTACAGTAGGAGTTTGTGCAAGATTTCAAGCAGCACCAAAGGAGTCACATCTTTCAACTGTCAAGAGAATTATCAAGTATCTGAAAAGAACTCAGGAAGTAGGCCTATGGTATCCCAAGAAAGGATGATTCAAGCTTAAAGGTTACTCTGACTCAAATTATGCAGATTGCAAGATTGATCGGAAAAACACTAGTGGGACTTGTCAATTTTTGAAAAATAGACTTGTTTCATGGTTCTGCAGGAAGCAAACTTTGATTGCAGCCTCTACAGCAGAAGCAGAGTATGTTGCAGCAGGAAGTTGTTGTGCGCAGATTCTCTGGATACAGCAGCAACTTAGAGATTATGAGATTGAAGAAAAAGAGACTCCAATTCTCTGCGATAATACAAGCGCAATTGTAATTACTCATAATCCTGTTTTTCACTTAAGAACAAAGCACATCGACAGACGACATCACTTTATAAGAGATCATGTGGAGAAGAAAGATGTTGTGCTTGAGAAAGTTCACACGTATCTCCAGCTTGCAGATATATTCACTAAACCATTGAGTGAATCGAGGTTTTCTATGCTTAGAAACGAGCTGAGAATTCTAAAATTATGAGGTGAAAAAGATGGTGCAGAAGCCTAGGAGGAATCTCTGCATGCTTGCGAGAAGCAGTAAGTATAGTGCTGTAAGCTGCGTCTTCATACAACGTTGGGTTCAAACAATGTTGCATTCTTTATTCTTACAGTACAACAGCGAACGAGAGTGTAAGCAGCTCCTGGTTACATCATTTATTTCAAAGAGTATTGATTATTCTGTAACCTCGTACCTAGGATGCTGCAACCTTAAAAAGATATTTATTTGAGCGGCAAATCACATATCTTTCAGCATTAAATGCATGTCTGCGCGTGTCAGAAGTGGAAAAGACACGTTCAGAAGCCCACACGCCTAATAATAATTATTGATGATTTGACCCTCTCCGTCTTTTTCTAAGGACCGTAAGATCAAGTCCCTCAGATTATTCTCAACTGTTGATCTTACTACACGTCTCTTGAGATCCGTCATAACCCCCAATAACCGTCATTTTTCGAATTCATTATTCACCATCACCCAAGGAGAAAAGCTTAATTTCTCACGAAAATTTTCCAAAGTCCAAAACCTTCGAAATTTTCATTCTCTCTCTGAAAAATCAATGGCGGCCAGGTAAACAATCATTTTGGAAGGATGTCTGGTCAACCAGGAGCACGTCTATGCTTCTGGGTTGTATGACAATACCCTAATCCGTAGGATCTTCGATGCCCTTCAGAGGACCCAAGTCCTAGGGGTACTGACCTCTATTTAGGCTGGATTCTCGGTGGAATCGGTACAATATTTTTACTCTTACGCCAGGTTAGTGGAGGGGAAGAACTGTATCCTGTTCAGGATGGATACAGAAGAGGAAGAGCGATCTTTGACCATCAGAGACATCATCGCCACCTTCAGCATTTCCATCGGAGGCATGACCCCCAGTCAGCTTATGACGTACGGGAATGGCAACGCTCAAGAGATGTGGGATCTCTTTCGAGCAAGAGACGTCGGGGCTGAAATCAAGACAAGCGCCCCGATGAAACTCTTTAAACTGAAGTTTGAATTTATTCACGACATTTGTACGTACTCCATAGAAGGCAAGACAGAGAGTTACGACAAGTGCACAGATCTTCGGTTCTGGATTATGTCTGTCATTATGGCCGGAGAAAATGTGAACTGTGTGAGGTTCATCATGAAGAGGCTGTGGGAGGAGACAGAGAAGATAACTGTAAGGAGGAGTTTCGCCATTATTATCTGCTCTCTGCTCTGCAAGTTTGGTCTCCAGCTTGCAGCACTCATTCCTATCCCCATTGGCAAGTATCTCGGGGGAGAAGAAGAAGGGTAAGACCCAACCGAAAGCAGCAGGGGCTGGGGTTGCAAGGAAGAAATCCAAAGACAAAAGGAATGCAACTTTGGCTCTGCAAGATGAAGGGGCAATGGAAAAGAGGAGAATGTAAGCGAGGCCGAACTTGAACCTAAAGCCTCCTCCTCCGATGATGATGCATCTCTGATCAGGAGGGCCCCTCGCAGCAAGAAGAAGACTCTTAATTCCTAATTCTCTATAACTTGCTTGGCTGTAGTTGCTGTTGAGGATGAGTCACATTTGCCAGAGAGTGGCAGTGAAACTGATGTAGAAGCTCATCTACAAGGAGCTGACTCAGTCTCCTTGCGTGATCATGGAGCTGATACATCAGTGCTTGATCCCACCTTCCCTACTGCTAGGAATATGGAGCAGCAGTACAATCTCTAGAGGGAGATGCGACTGTCTAAGGGGGAAATCTTGTTGAAGTAGAAGGATTTCCTGACAGTCGAACAAGCAGTCCTGGAGTGGGCCAACTCAGAAGATATTCTGGTGCTCCTGCAACCTGAGTATGCAGCTATGGTGCAAGATCAATCAGCAAGCACTGATGCTCAGGGAGCAAAGGACAAGGGAAAGGGAAAAGCTCTTGCAGAATCCCACTCTGCAGAGCTGCCGATGAGAGCAATTTTGGAGGACGTCCAGGTCTTCTTTGCCCCGGTTGTGGAGGCTGTAAGAAGGGACGATGACGTCGCATTTGCTCGAGAACAAATCGACACCCTGGGAGTGGAGCAGGCTGAAGAAGCTATGCTGCAACAGGTGCTGTAAGCAAGTGTTAAAAAAACCAGGATGCAGCACACTCCTAGAAGGATGCGGGGAGAAGGTAGCTCAAGTCAACATAATGCAAACTTCCCTACATACGAGCAAATGGTTGAAGGCCTCTCCAACATCGTCACTCTCGACCCTTTGGAGTAGGAGGAGCCTCAATTGGTGGACTACGGTGATTCCCCTGTACATATGGATGCTGCTGCTGCAAACTCTCAACGGGAACCTACTGCCATCATCAGTGGAGCTTACAGTGCTGAATGCTGTGGAAGCTGCAAGAAACCAACCAGACCTGCAAGAACCCATTCTTACAGCAGAAGCTGTCTAGGTTACATGATCGGTCGAGAAGATGGGGTCCTTGTTGAAGATCTCAAGCGAGGCTGTTGTTCTGAGAACACTCCCTGAGGGTGTGAAGACCTCTGATGGGGAGGTTGTTGAGACAGTACCCACAGAGAATGCTGGAGTAGAAGCAGAGATAACCCATGTGCAGTTAGAAACACCTCAAGAGGAGGTTGATGCTGCAGCTGCTGCATGCTCGATAGAATCTTGCCAGGTTACAACATAGAGGTTACTGAGGATACTGCAGCTGATCATGTCGAATTCACTAGGATGATGAAGGAGCGGAATATGGCTACATACGGACCGAAAGGTAGCGAAGCAGAACCAGTTACAATCTCATCTGGCAGAACCAGAGGAGGCAGAAGATGAAGATCACCCATCCTCAAGCTCAACAAGTTCCAAACCCTGCAACCATGAGGATGAGATTGCAACGGAGGCACCGAGACAGGATGCAGCATCGAACCCCCAAGCTGTCATTCCTTATGTTGCATCCACTGCCGCCTCAATAAGGAGCAATTCGGGCTTGATCCCTGACGAATCGATCAACACGGTGGTAGCTACTGTTAGACACCTGCTGCATGCTCTCAAAAAGTATAAGTCTAATATGCAGAACAGCATCAGGGTCGGTACCCAATTCCATGCTGAAACCATGACTGCTTAAGATGATCAAACGAACGCTCAATGATCATGCCCACAGGCTGTATATGGAACGAGTAAGGATGGAGGGAGAGCTAAAGGTCGAAGCTGCATAGATCCGTCAAGAAGTAAGGTTGTGTAAATACCATGCTGAAAATGCAGCGGAAAAGTTGCAGACTCACTCACTCGTCCTTAACACACTTCTGGACCATGTAACGAATCAATTTAGAAGAACCAGAAGTGTGGACGACCGTTTGGGAAACTTGGAGATTATCGTCGGAGAGTTGCGGGATATCATGGTCAGTGCATTCCCTCAGCATGCTCAAGCTTCCAAGGATGCCCCAGAGCCAACAAGGAGACCACGCTCCAAAGTGGTCCCAGCTGCCCCTACTCCACCCCTGACTTTTGATGATGCTAAAAAGGGGGAAAGATTTACTGATAGACACAGGAGCTTAGGGGAAGCGATGCTGAAGAAGAAGAAGATGATGATGATGACCAGCCTCTCAGCAGGAGAAGGAGGAGGTTTGGTTCATCTGCTACTACTGACATCCCCTCTCCTAAGCGCTGGAGAAGAGATGATGAAGGTGGAGTTGGAGGAGCTGGTGCAGCTGCTAGAAGCAGATCAGCAGCAGGTGCTGCACACAGCAGTGCTGCAAGAAAGTATGCAGCACCTCCCTCTTCTCATCATACAAAGAGAGGAAGAGAGAGCCAGCAGCAAGGCTCGAGGAAAAGAGTAAGTAGAGCCGAAGTTGAAAGACATTACAATGAGAAGATGACTGATGAGAATGCCTGGATGCAGAGGCTTGGGCTGATTGGAGAAATAAGGTTCTTTGCAAGAGACTTCTACCAGTACCCTCCTCAAGAAATTCCCCGACTCGACACAAACAACATATCTGCCGAAGTGTCAGTGCTGATGTATCAGAGGCCATGTAGAGAGAACATTGCATGGAGCTTGAACATCTTCAAGCACATCAAGCTGCCTACTGATCGCAACCCATCTTTCGAGATGATCACACTATACAAGAGATCTGAGTACCTCAAAAACTTCAGATTTCTATGCAGAAAGGGCAAATTCAGCAAATTCCATACGTGTCAATCTACACTAAGGAGATATGAAGAGCTTACTAGGCACGGAGAGCTTGAAATTCAGAACTTCTACACCGACCTAGTGAAGCGAGGCATGATAGTGGCTTTCTGTAAGGACTTCTGGCTGAGATGGATTCAGGTTCCAAAGATGCAGCAAATATTTGAAGAATCCTATCAAAAGTTCATTCGAGATTGGTGAAAGGGATCGAGAGAAAGAGCTGAGCAGGAAAAGTTAGATACTGAAAGTAGACCTGAAGAATCGTCATCATGAAGGTCCCTGTTTCAGTAGCTTTATATATACATGCTCTTTATACTCTATGTTGTATTTCTCTATCAGCTTTATATATGCATGCTCTTTGTACTATATGTAGTATTTCTCTATCATTTGTAAAATTTCTGTCAGCTAATGAAAAAAATTTTAGTTTATTGTTTTTGATCAAGTTCATCGATTATGAACTCTCGCATGCTTTTGTGTTTTCCTGAAGATATGTAATGAAGGAATAGCATGATGCATCTATGATGAATCCAAAATTAGAATTTATCTTATGAAAGCTTATCAAGTATATAATCCTGATGAAATATGAGATAATGTAAAACTGAAAACTTTCTTCTTGAACGAAATAGTGTAAAGGTTTTGTCATCATCAAAAAGGAAGAAATTGTTAAGATTTCAATGTTTAGATTTTGATGAGACAAAATATATATGTAATAGGAAGTCTTAAGTACCCTATTTTTCACAATGTTTAAGTAAAAGCATATACTAGATTTGAGTCTAGATATAGGTGCTGAAAGATGGAGGTTCTTATAAGTTACATTGCTGCATCAAGTATATCGAAAAGAAACTGCTGCAAGAAAGCAGTTACAACACTATAGTAAAATAAGAAAGAACGGCGTGCAGTATCGCTGTAAGAAAAGGATATAGGAGTACTGCAAGAAAAAGATACAGCAGTACTGCCCGAAGATACTGCAAGCAGGTTTTAGTTACAGCAGAACTGCAAGGATATATCAACACCAAGAAGACCTAGGATACAGCGCAAAGCTTACTGCCCAAATAGTCAAACAGCGCCTATTACAAACAAAGAAGTATCCTACAATCCGAGGAAGGATAAATGCAGTACGAGAAACAAAGATCCAAACAAGAATAAATAGAGCCGTTCCAGAGAAGATCAAAGTTACAGACACGGAGCCAATACAAAGATGCCACATGGACAGACGCGCTACAGAAAGCTGCTAGCCGCAACTGCCGCATTAAATGCTCTGAAAGAGAAAGTGAAGTCGCATTAAATGCGAGCCATGCCTTTGATCAAGTACTTTAAATTCAAAAGAGAGATATCTCCTTCAACGGATATCTTCTCGTATAAGTATAAATAGAGGATGAGAAACACTAAAGCTAGTTACTGAAACATTTGCGCAAAATCTCTCAAGCTTTCAAGTTATAACCATTCAAGCTTACTTTCAGTTTCAGTCACTCAACCTCTGTGAAGTGAAGCAAGTTCAAAGCTGAAAGATCTTTTGAAGGATTCAGAAGCTCACTTCACCGCACCAGTTAAAGAACAAAACATATATACTTTTAACCTTGTTACTGTGTGCTTAGGTTATTTTAGAGGTGTCGAACAGTTGATAGGAGAGATCCTTGCTGTTTGTATAGTTGTCTAAGTGTTAGACAGTTTTTCTATGTGGGAGTTTAGAATCCTGTGTGGGTTAGCCTTTAGAGTTTGCAGTTGTTGTGTGTACGCTGGACTCTAGTTGGTGGTTGCTTTATAAAGTTGATAGATTGTTAGGAAGGTCCTGTAATTCAATCTTGCTTAACGAAGTTCCTGCTCGAGCTAGCAGTAGAGTGGACGTAGAAGGATTACACCACATTCGTACCACTATAAGCCATAAGTGTTTTATTGTTTTCTTATCTATGCGTATTTCATATATATATATATATATATATATATATATATATATCTCATAAGCATAAAAAGTTTTGAAAATGATCATATTTGAGAAAACCAGTCTTGTGTTATAAATCGTAATTTTCCACTGCGTATAAACTTTAGTTACAACGTGCATCACTGCATCCTAGTGTTGTAAGCAGTACCTGTCTGGCGTTACAAGTTCAAGTTACTTGCAGAACAGAAAGGTTTTTCGAAAGATTTACAAAATCGACCAAGGTTCATTCACCCCTCATCTGAACCTCGGACACCACTTAGGACCAACAGATATTATGTGATTAAATGTGTGCTTATGTGCGAAGTGTTAAATAATTTAAGTCTTTAGCATATGAATTAGAGTTTTATGAGTTAAGATGTAAAATACAATTTTTATTCCCTTCATGAAGGTACAATTGATGCTTGTTTGAAAGTATACTTTAAAATTTCTCTCAAATCTATAGTTATGTGTTTATGATATAGAATATATGACATGTATGATAAGCATGTTAGGTTAGATGATTATGATATGATTTAATGATATTATAATTAATTGAAGCACATCAACAAACACCGAATCATATGTTAAATAAGTAATCAATGAAGATGAATATATATGTATGTTTATGATATAAATGAGATGTGATTGGAAGACTAAAAGTTAATGAATGTGACGACTGACGAATGCAGTACGAGACGACCGGATACTTTAGTAGCTATCCCCGCTTCAAGTCGAATCTCAAAAATAGGTAACTTCTACTCTCTACCTACATGTTGTTAGTTGAATTAGTAAGTTATGTATGAAAATCTACGGATAGAAGCACCGTAGCTATAACCGGTATGCAGCTTTCCTACTGGGCGCCGACCTTAAAGGTTAGATGATTATGATATGATTTAATGATATTATAATTAATTGAAACATATCAATAAAAACCGAATCTTATGTTAAATAAGTAATCAGTGAAGATAAATATATATATATGTTTATGATATAAATGAGATGTGATTGGAAGACTAAAAGTTAATGAATGTGACGACTGACGAGTGCAGTACGAGACGACCGGATACTTCAATAGTTATCCCCGCTTCAAGTCGAATCTCAAAAGTGGGTAACTTCTACTCTCTAGCTACATGTTAGTTGAATTTGCAAGTTATGTATGAAAATCTACAGATAGAAGCGCTATAGCTATAACTGGTATGCAACTTCTCTACCGGGCGTTGACCTTAAAGGCGAAAGTGCCTGGTCTACGAAGTGAGGTTTAGTGAGTGAGCAATCCCACTACCCTTGATGTTATATTATGGTCTGTTGGGATTTCAATGTTTAGATTTTGATGAGACAAACCAAATATGTAATAGGAAGTTTTGAGTACCTCATTTTCACAATGTTTAAGTGAATAAATAGACTAGAATTGAGTCTTGAGTCAAGTATTGAAAATAGAGGTTAAACGAGGATAAAGCTGCATCTAAGCCTTAAGGGAAGATATCGCTGCAAGAAGGCAGGATACAGTATCGCTGGAAAAAGAAAGGAACAACAATGTATATATAAGGCTATACTTCGATATAGCAAAGCAAGAAAGAACGGCGTGCAGCAACGCTGCAAGAAAAGGATACAGGAGTACTGCTAGAAAGAAGTTACAGCAGCACTGCCAGAAGATACTGCAACCAGGTCTAGCTTACTGCAGCACTGCAAAGGAGTATCAGCTGTACAAGGACCCAGGATACAGCGCAGACTTACAAGTCAGTTAAGTAATATAGCGCCAACTACAAGACGAAGTATCTTGCAAATCCTAGGAAGGATAAATGCAGTACGAGGAACGAAGATTCAAGCAAGAATAAAATAGCCGTTCAAGAAAAAGTCAAAGTAGCAGACACGGAGCCAATAAGAAGATGCCATATGGACTGACGCGCTGCAGAAAGCTGCGAGCCGCAACTGCCGCATTAAATGCTCCGAAAGAGAAAGTCAAGTCGCATTAAATGCGAACCATACTTTGGCCAGGCTACTTCAAATTCAAAAGAGGGATGTCTCCTTCAACGGACATCTTCTCCTACAAGTATAAATAGAGGTCGAGGAGAACTGAAGCTGGTGACTGTCACTATTACTGAGAACTAAAATCCATACACGAAAGTTTCAAGCTTACAAATTTCAAGCATTCAAGCCAACAATCAGTTTCAGTCACTCAACCTACCGAAGTGAAGCAAGTTTAAGCTGAAAGTTTCCCTACGGATTCAGAAGCTCACTTCGAAGCACAAGTTGAAGAAAACCTTTTTATCCTTTTAACCTTGTTGCTGTGTGCTTAGGTTGTTTTAGTGGTGTCAAGCAGTTGATAGGAGAGATCCTTGCTGTTTGTTTAGTTGTCTAGAGTTAGGCAGCTTCCCTGTGTGGGAGTGTAGAACCCTGTGTGGGTTAGCCTTTGAAGTTTGCAGTTGCTGTGTGTACGCTGGACTTCAGTAGGTGGTTTGCTTTGTAAAATTGATAGATTGTTAGGAGAATCCTGTAAATCAATCTTGCTTAACAAAGTTCCTGCTCGAGGAGCAGTAGAGTGGACGTAGAAGAATTACACCACCTTCGAACCACTATAAGCCATAAGTGTTTAATCGCTTTATTTTTCTGTGCGTTTATCTTCTGCTTTATTATCTGTCTCTCATCATAAAACATTTTGAAAGAAGCATTCTTGAGAAAAACAGTCTTGTGTTTTAAAGTTAAATTCCGCTGCTTATAAAACTCCAGGTTACAGCGTGCAGCACTGCATCGTAGCGCTGCAAGCAGTAACCTTCTATCGCTGCAAGCTCAAGTAACTTGCAGTTCAGAACGGTTGTTTTAAAAGATTTTGAAAATTGACCAAGGTTCATTCACCCCCCTCTGAACCTCTGACACCACTTGGGACCAACATGGTCCAAGGGTGAGTGTACCCAAGGATAATGTTATGGTCCAAGGGTTAGCGTATCCAAGGATAATGTTGTAGTATGAGCTTAATGATTTAATTGCTTCAATATATTAGAGATGTACTGTTATTCCACTGAGTTTCCTCTTCGGAGGAGTCTCACATTGTTATCTAAAATGTTTTCAGGTCCAATTTACGACGAAGCGGATGTGTAGCCGGTTGTACGGACTTCTTCCCAAAAGCATATGTTTTAATTTATTTTAATCTGTATAAATTTTGATATTACATAAAGTCTTTGAAAGCTTCTATGTTGGATTAACCATTCAAGTAAAATTTTCATATGTTTTAAATATATCACGGTTTTGATTTACAAATGTGGGTAGAACACGAGTTAGTTTCTTGCATGCTAAGCTTTTCGATTTAAAATAGAAAGAAAAAAAAACTCATGTTTTTAGTGAAGTCGGAGTTTCTCTATGAAAATGATTTTAAATTATTATTATATATATTTTTACGAAAATAATGAGCACATAATGTCAAGGTGGAACCTTAATCCTCTTAAGTTGGGTTATGGTGCCGCAAATATATTTCTAGAAATAGATTTTAAATGAAAAAATATTAGACTCAAACCATCACCACCCCAAGCCAAGCAAAATTCAAATTTTCTAAACAAAATTGATTTAAAATCGGATAGATTTTTAAATTGTGAAATTAAATTAAAAATTATGGTAATTATGAAATTAAAGTTGAAAAGATATTATAGTTATAAGACCAAAATGATATTTAACCCCTAGAGTATTGGTCATTGAAAGAAGATATATAATTCTCACTTATGCAATTAATTTATTTGTTTGTTGATTCAACTTAGAATTATTGAAATGGATAGTCTATAATCCATTAAAGCCTATTATTAGATAGCATGGGTTGGGCGGTTGGAGGCCTGGAAAAATCTCAAACAATCCAAATAGCTTGTGAGGTGTGTGTTAGGTAGCTAATTCCACCAATTTCTTATTTATTTTTAAAACTTTTATTTAATTTTTCTAATGTTCTAAAATAATTCTTTCCTTCTTTTTTATTTTTAGAATAACATGAAAAATATTTAAAAGCCTACACTGTTAGTTAAAGTAAATTGTACAATTACCATCCCACCATATCCTTTCTTTTTCATAAAATAGTAGATCAATGAATGAACTTTTTTTAAGAATAGTCCTTAATTTTTGATTGGATAATTTTGTTAATAAACCCTAAACCAGGAATTAGAAAAGAAAGCCCATTAAGTTGATTGGCCCATTGGGTCTTACCTTGTCAAAATAGAGTTAAAAGCAGAAATTAGAAAGCAAGGCCCATTGGGTCCAAACCAGAAATTAGAGTTGATTGGCCCATCAAGCTAAGCCATTAGCTGAAAGAATAGATCAAATAAATTAAATTGAATTAACATCCATGACGTCTTCATTATAAATTTATTACTGTAATTTCATCTAAATAAAGTATTACTATAAAATACAAATTAACAAAATTATCCAATCAAAAATTAAGGACTATTCTTAAAATAAGTTCATTCATTGATATACTATTTTATAAAAAAGAAAGGATTTGGTGGGATGGTAATTGTACAATTTACTTTAACTAACAGTGTAGGCTTTTAAATATTTTTCATGTTATTCTTTTAAAAAAACAAAAGGAAAGAATTATTTAGCAACAAGCTCTACTAATCCAAATCATCTTTTAAGTTTAGTCTATTAAAACAAGATATTTAATAAACCCTGTTTAATTAGACAACTTAATAGGTACCACCTTTAAATTTAATGTGACGAATGCTTTAATTTCTAAGACGATAAGATGAACTAGACTCCAAATTCACAAGCTCGATCCAGTAGAAATCACAACAATTCAATCCAACGGATCCTGCTTAATCAAATCATGCAATATCAATAATTAAAAAATCAAGCAACACAAATCATTCAAAAAAAAAAATAATTCAAGAAAACGTTACTATTCGTCTAAAGTAAATCAGAAATAGAGGTTCAACATCCCTTTGAACTAGTGTGCGAAATTTAGCCTCATATCTTGAGAAAAATAAAAAAAATCCTAAACTACAACTCTTTTTTCTGCATCGTTGTATGTTCAGCCGCACTCTCCACATACTTTTTCTCGTTCTGCTCCTTAGAACATATATACTTATTTTATGTGTCAAGGGTTTCATTAGAGCGCAACATGATGTGTCTTCTTTACTGAGCTTTCTTCACACACATTGGATCATCTAATGCGATCCCTAGTGAATCCAATATACCATTATTAACTTCAAGCTTTGAGGCAGTATTTGATCCCCTCTTTGTTCATTAGCTTTTATTATCCTTTATCTCCAAACAGCTTGCTCCAAAATCACTATCAAAAAAGTAAACAATTAGAGTTTTTAGATATAAAATAAAGATATGTAGAAAAATAACAAATATAAATTTATAAAATGCATTAAAAACACATTCTAAACTAATCATATTATACTAATATTTCTACATTTCAATTACTATACAGATATTTCTACATTTCAATTACTAATAAAAAAGAGTGGACATCTTTCATTCTTAGCTAGATTTTTTTTTACCTTAACTATTTTGATCAATTATGTATTAAATATATGTTATGATTGTATGATTTAAATTTGGATGATACAAACGGATATAAAAATGAATCAATTTTGTTGGTATAAGATTGTTGAATAATCTATACCTATAAAAGTAGGGTTTGGCTCTCTCACAATCCACCACATCAGCATTTTGAAAGAATCTAGAGTCGCCACATCAGCATTTTGAAGAAATATAGAGCTGCCATGTGTCCTCCTCACCTCTTCCTCTCAAATCTCTCTCCATCTTTTCATCTTCCTCTTCAATATCCCTCATTGCGATTCCAATCATTTGACTCTCTCAAACGTCTTTTCATCTTCTTCTTCAACATCCCTCATTTTGATTTCAATCATTTGAATCTTTTAAATTTCTCTCACAGTCTCTTCACCTCACCATCTAATTTCGATAAGAGATGGATCAAGAGGAGATCGATAAAGTTGTTCTGGTATTTGGATAAAAAAGATTTTAAACAATCTTGCATCGCCTTTTAGCAAGAGAAGTAGCAGCACAGCAAAGGCAGCAGCGCCTCATCCATTGTACAAATTGATCCTGATATTGCCAAACAAATCTTGTCTATGAGTGAGTGTATTGTGCAATAGGTTAGTTATATTTCTGAGTGTTGCATTATTTCCGATAATTACTATTGAACCGCAATTTTCTGTAAGGTTGGAAACCATAAAACTTGTCCTACTAGGATACATTACCATCACCATTTGGTCATGTTTTAAGCAAAAAAAAAAAAAAAAAAAACAAGTGCCCTAATTTTGATCTTTATTAGTTCCACATGATATTTTTGTTCCTTCACATTTATATCATACCAACATCATGATCTTTAGTTTTGTTCATTCACATTTATAAATAGCATCAATCTGTAAGTATGTTTTTGTATTGGAAGATTATTTTTATCTTGAGTGACCATGAACAGATGTGATATCAATTCTCTATACCATAAATCTTCAATGAAGGGATATGTGTATTAGATGTAGTTTATCTTCATGAAAACATTCTCCTTTTAGGAAACCACATTATGACTTTGAGAGAAAATCAGATTTTTTTTCTCTTTGCCAGGTACCAGAAGAAAGCAACACTGCTTGCTCAAAACTTTGTTGCTTCTTCCAATGAAGTAAATAAAAAAAACCGATAACTATATCAATATGTCTCTTCTTCTACTAATTTTTTTTATTCTTTCCAAAAAATTTGGGTTGCGCAAGAAATATTGTCTTTCATGAGAACTATCCAAGCATATTGAACAGAAAGGAAAGAATCGTAGAG
Source organism: Scutellaria barbata (assembly GCA_028654395.1). Taxonomy (NCBI): domain Eukaryota; kingdom Viridiplantae; phylum Streptophyta; class Magnoliopsida; order Lamiales; family Lamiaceae; genus Scutellaria; species Scutellaria barbata. The sequence goes on along the minus strand of CM053647.1, from coordinate 9,463,552 downwards.
GTTCTAAAATTATGTTAAAGATTTGACTATTGAAATTGGCAACATGTACATGTTGTAAACTACATTGTTAGTACATTATGTTAACTAGAGCTTGCAGCAAACTTATTTGCATTAACTGAATCAGCTTGAAGTTGAAGGGAATTTTGCTCTCGGCTTCTAGATTTTATTTTGATTTCAAATATTTCATAAACATGGGTAATTTAATTCATGAGTTTTGTTAATTCGTTGATTAGTTGTTACTCAAAAGATACCTTAATCTAATACTTGGGTTTAACACATTCTTGCCCCCAAAAGATATGTGTGTTTCTTCTTATTGTCTCTCACTTCCTCAAACATTTCTTTCCTTCTCTATAATGTTGAAGACATGATCTATAAATGTTGGCATGTTGAGGCAAAACAATAGGAGTAAATTAAAAAAAAATCAATTAAATTGAAAACACATAATTAATTTATCGTTTGAAGGTATTGAAAAATTATATATTGTACAATAAATATTTTCAAAACCATGTGTATGTGTTTTCATTGAATATTAAGAGTATCTATAGCTGAACATGTCAAAATATAAGTTTTTACAATTACATAACATATTATTATATGATCAGACTTCGGTATAAAAAAAATTGAATTTTTGGAAAATGTACAAACTTTAAGCATGGTGTAAAAAGGGAAGAGAAATTGATACATAATAAACTAAAATATATTTATTACAAAAAGTACAACTGGGCGCAACAAAAAAAATCTTTTAAAAGACATTTGTGAAAATCTACAACGATAGTTAAATCAAATAAATTTTATCTACAATCAACTAACTTTGATCATTTAAAAAAAAAACCAACCACAATAAATAAATTGACTAAACAAAATAATTACAATATATGTACATAGAATAACAAATACATAAAACAAAAAGGGAAGAGCAGGTGTAAAATAGACGAGTTAGGAAGCTCGTGCAATGCACGGGTTCAAACCTAGTACTACTTAAATTTTAATAAAATGATCCTAGTGTAAATGATTCAGAAAATGTGACAACTACAAGTAGCAACTACAATGAGAGACAACTTTGTTGGGATTTTGATGTTTAGATTTTAATGAGACAAAATGTATATGTAATAGGAAGTTTTGACTACCTCATTTTTCATAATGTTTAAGTAAATTATAGACTAGTTTCTGAGTCTAGATATAAGTGCTGAAAGATGGAGGTTTTCATAAGTTACTTAGCTGCATCGAGCCTATCGGAAAGATACTGCTGCAAGAAAGCAGTTACAACACCGCAGCAAAGTAAGAAAGAATGGCGTGCAGCATCGCTGCAAGAAATGGATACAGGAGTACTGTAAGAAAAAGATACAATAGTACTGCCTGAAGATACTGCAAGAAGGTCTAAATAACAGCAGCACTACAAGAAGACATCAGCTGCAAACAAACCTAGGATACAGCGCAGAGCTTACTGTCCAAACAATCATACAGTGCCTATCACAAACAAAAAGTATCCTGCAATTCGAGGAAGGATAAATGCAGTATGAGGAACGAAAATCCAAGCAAGAATAAATAGAGTCGTTCGAGATAAAATCAAGGTTGCAGACACGGAGCCAATACAAAGATGCCACGTGGACTGACGCGCTACAAAAAGCTGCTAGCCGCAACTGCCGCATTAAATGCTCCGAAAGAGAACGTCAAGTCGCATTAAATGCGAACCATGTCTTTGATCAGAGTACTTTAAATTCAAAAGAGAAATATCTCCTTCAATGGACATCTTCTCCTACAAGTATAAATAGAGGATGAGAAACACTGAAGTTGGTTACTGAAATATTTACACAAGAACTCACAAGCTTTCAAGATACAAGCATTCAAGTCTACCATCAGTTTCAGTCACTCAACCTCTCAAAAGTGAAGCAAGTTCAAGCATTCCTCGAAGGATTCAAAAGCTCACTTCGTCGCACCAGTTGAAGAAACAAAACCAATATACTTTTAACCTTATTGTTGTGTGCTTAGGTTGTTTTAGAGGTGTCCAACAGTTGATAGGAGAGATCATTGATGTTTGTATAGTTGTCTAAGTGTTAGGCAGCTTCCCTGTGTGGGAGTGTAGAATCCTGTGTGGGTTAGCCTTTGAAGTTTGCAGTTGCTGTGTGTACGCTGCACTTTAGTAGGTTGTTACTTTGTAAAATTGATAGATTGTTAGGAAGGTCCTGTAATTCAATCTTGCTTAACAAAGTTCCTGCTCGAGGAGCAGTAGAGTGGACGTAGAAGGATTACACCACCTTCGAACCACTATAAACCATAAGTGCCTTATTGCTTTCTTATCTGTGCTTATTTCTGTTTTATTTACATCTATCTCATAAGCATAAAACATTTTGAAAATGAGCATACTTGAGAAAACCAGCCTTGTGTTTTAAATCATATTTTTCCGCTGCTTATAAACTCTAGTTACAGCGTGCAGCACTGCATCCTAGTGTTGTAAGCAGTAACTGTCTGGCGCTGCAAGTTTAAGTAACTTGCAGAGCAGAAAGGTTTTTCGATACATTTGCAGAATCGACCAAGGTTCATTCACCCCCCCTGAACCTCGAACCACTTGGGATCAACAAGTGGTATTAGAGCGAGTTGGTACAAGATAGATATAGACCGACTTTGCACAAGTAGTTTTTTAAGTATATTTAATTGGTACAAGATAAATTGGTGCTAGTAATTTTAGTATTTTTTTAATTAACACAAGTAGTTTTGATATATGTTCCCCTAAAAATGAATATATACATATATATATATATATGTGTGTGTCACCCATGAGATTTTCATGTTGTGTGAAGATAAATATTTCTTAGTGAAGATTAATATTATATGGGGAGGGGAAGTTCTAAGTTGAGACTAACATGCTCAAATTATGCATCTACCATTGCAGGATAATGCATATGTAAGTATGAGTTGGTTCTTAAAAAAATTCATTAAAATTTTCTTTTAGCAGTACCCAAATAAATTTAACAAAAAAATTCATATGAAACGATATCACATTATAAAAAAATGATTATTTATAATAAGATTTTTTACAGATATTGTAAATTAACAACAAATTATCATAAAAAAATTAAACAAATTTATTTGTGACAACATGATGTTGCCCAATGTATTAGTGAAAACAACATTACTACAAAAATATATTTTCGAGAAGACTTTTGAGGTAAAAATTCAACGACAAAATGTTTTCACATAATATTTTTACGACAATTATCAATTTTTTCCTCATCGATATTTTATTTATTGTCGCTAAACTTTTATTGTTATAGTTTCACGACCACAATTTCATGACATCTCTATTTCCCACAAATCTATCTCATATTCAAAAACTCATCATATGGATTATAAATTAATATGTCTCATGAAATCAAAATCGTAGAACGATTTAACATGAGAATCTCCTTTAAAATTTAATAATCAAGGTACCTCTTATAAGTTAATAAATCTAATCCCATGTGGAATATTGTAATTTTGAATGAAGTAGAACATAAGAATGAATTTGTGAAATTTCACTAACTTGGACTTTAATTAGCACAAGATAAATGTTGAAATTACCCTATTATATCATTCCTTACTTAATAACCATTAGCAAAAGATGCAAACTAAAGCCAAGATGATAGATGAAACTAGAGCTGAAAGAAGAACAACAAAGGGTGAAACTCTGCCCTTATCCTTCCTCAACACCATTCCTTCAAGTAAAGGGAAATTCAAAACAATGCCAAATAGTGGTATAAAAGTTTGCAAAACCATCTCATTCCCCTTCTCATTATACAAAACCCTTGCAACTCCAATAACAAAAGAAGCAAGGTTTAGTATGTAGAGGGTGCACAATGGAACCATGAAAATAGCGGGTGCTTGAAAATCGTATATTCCCATTTGGTAACGCTTGGTAATTTCATCGTCCAACACTTTGTTCGTTGGCAAAAACAGAGCGTTTGTTAGCCCGATTTTCTCCCTAATAGCCTCCAAAGTAGCATATATGGAAGATGTCAATGATTTCATCATCCACATCCTTTGCTCGCTCAACCACATCCTTATCTGATACTTCATTATCAACACCTCTTGACCATGTTTAAGCTGAGATGAGAGGAAAAGAAACGAAAATACCAAGAAAAACGGACTTGAAACCTGCCAACCAACAAACCAATCAATCAATCACATGTTAACTATCTTTGGAAAACAAAATAAATACATTCCAACACGTACCTTAGGGTACAAAGGAATGCCACAGAGTAGACATAGTTGAGGAACGATGGATAAAATATAAATGGGGAGGAAGTAAAATGGGTAGAATGCTAGTTCCGCATAACACATGCTTTGTAAAATCGACATCCTCAACGACCCATATATGAGAGGAGAATACTTCGACAGACCTATCTGAGAAAGGCCAACGTTCCATCGTGTGTGCTGAACGAGAACTTCATTGAGGCTTATAGGGGACATCCCGAAGAAACGCGGCCTAGGTGGGTCGTAATACACCGAAATCCACCCCTCACAATGTAAATTTAGACCTGTAAAATAGTCTTCCACCACTGCAAAATATCTGAATCCTACCTGCAATCACCACATAAAAGGAAAAATACATCATCAAACTATATGCATAAAATTATATTATATATCGGCTAGTCTTTTAAAATGACCTCTTTTCCCCATTTAGTACCACTATCATAGCTACAAGAAGCTAGAAATTGCATCTCTTTCTGCAATGCATTATCAACAAATATTTTCTCATTTGAATGATTTGATTTGTAATTCTTAGAAATCGACTTGATGAACTCGTTGGATGAACCGAAACACTTCTTGAGCTCGATATGATCAACATTATCTGGACAAATTTAACAAATAGCAAAAATCAGCTACTAAAGTTCGAGTCATAACACTTTTGCAAATCCCACAAAACAAAGAATATATACACAATTACAACACCAATCTCTAGCTAATCTTTAGGCTAATCACTAGCTAATCTTTAGGCTATAATACAGGAAACTGTAACAGAAATATTACATACTTAAATTATGTATTCTATCAGTATAAATTTTGTATTACTAAAAAGTAAATCAATAATTTTTAAAATTAATTACATGCTACATATGATAATTGGCATTTTACCTTGTTGAAACTTATGAGTTCCATAGAGTGCTTCTCTCTTTATATAAAAGCCCGAACCCGATAAAATCGGGCCCCTAAGCCCGTCTAGACCTTCCCATTTTAGCTGAAATGAATTTAAACAAAAAAAATTTAGAAAAAGTAATTTTCTTTAAACAATAAATTAAAATAGAGAAGTGGTAGCATTACCCAAACATATCTAAGCTTTCCATCATAGATATCACTATCACAAACATTGTAGAATTTTTGTGGGAACTGAACAAAGGCAAGCTTTGGGGACAATTTAGAGTCTAGATGAAAGCACATCGCTTCTCGAACCGATCCTGGATCATTACAGTACATATCGCAATCGAGCACGAGAACATACGGTGAGTTGGTGATCATGGCTGAAACTCGGAGCTGCAAATTGATTAGAATGATGCAAAATCAACGGAATAATAATCTCGAAGCTAATGAGCCGCGAGACAACATCTAACAAAATTGTGTCCATGTCAAATCATATGTAACCTCATATATATGTGTTACATTACATATTTTTTCTTAATATACGAATACAAAACATCTTTTGTTATGAAATAATCTCAATTGCTTATGATTCTACATAAATTGAAGATATATCGTAGCTTAACTATAAGAAAATATCAAAATAGAGACATAATTAAAATCCCTAATAAACATTGATCTCTCATTATATTAACAATGAATTGGCAATGGAATGAACAATTATTAAAATGTTGGTTGCCAAAATTTAGAGATGAAAAAAATAATAATAATAGTTTCAATTTTGGTTCTGTACGTTTAATTGTTTTCTATTTCAGTTAAATTTTTCAATTTTAGTCATGTATGTTTCAATTTTTTTCAATTTCAATCCAATTTTGATCGAAATTTTCAAAATCGTCGATATCATGTGAGATTTCCTGACAACCATCCGATCAAAATTGGATCGAAATTGGACATACAAGACCTTTTCTCTCGGGTTTACGTACAAGAACGTTAAGTGATCCAGCTTTGAAATGGTGTGGATGAGAAGGCCTTTTCTCTCGAGCAACATAAACAAGGAGTGGCATCTCTTCAATCACCTGTCATATCATTAAAATCATCAATCTGAATAATTCAATTAAATAAAAATACTGAAATATCCTCGATGAAGCGAATTATAATCTTTACACTGAGACCAATATCACTATAAATTTTGGTCCCCATTTTGAAAGACTAGTTTATTTCTGCCCATTAATTGATATTTACTACGTGGTCCTCCATCTGACCAATTGTGGTACTATCCATGCAAACCAACTTAAATGTAACCATCAAGACATATTTAAATTTAACTTTTATCTTTAATTAGTCAAACCAAGTATGCAATAATATATAACTTGTCGCAAAATGAATATAAAATATCTTACTATGACTGACTAATTGAATGAATTAAGCAAATATAGTTGTTATATACACAAGATTATTAATTTATCAAAATACCTCAATAATGGAGGGATGATCTCTGCTGACGTGAACACTTGTCTCCATGACAATCTTTGCCACAGAATTCCTGAATTCCTCATAAGCTTTCTACGTCATAAATAAACAAACAACCACACCAAATTAAGAACAAATTATTGCAAGTAATCAGAGCCTACTATTAACACCCTCCTATCATATTTCAGTACCGACAGGGTTTAAAAGGGCTTATTGACAAAAATGACTAAAAAATAATGATACTTAACCGAAGCATTTCATTTTTAACCACTTCTGGAAGAATTTTTTTTAAATCATATTTGGACATTTTTACCCCTCTAACTTGTACCATCAAATTAATCTAGTCCAAAAATTTGGATCGCTTCATTTACATCAACCTCTACCACACCCACCCACCCGCACATATCAACAATATCAAATTAATTGTTTCATTTTCTTCATCCCATATCATTCAAACTCTAGTCGTACCATTATATCTGACCAATAGAAAAATAAGACTATAATTAATCAAAATAAGACTTAAAAGAAAAACAAAATTAACACATTAAAGCAACAAAAACAGCTTTTCTTATGAAAAAATATGTAAAGAATAAAGGTTTCCACAACTTAATTTCTGCTGGCTAAAACATATTGTTTTAAATTTGAAGGTTAATTTCACTAATTAACTCAATAATAAAAAAAAATTAAGGAAAATAAAAGAATGTTTTCAAAATTACCTCCATACCCTTCTTCTCAACCAAGAAGTCACTGCTCTCACACTTAGCCTCATCATCACTTTCTTCTCTGAAAAAATAAGCCTCAGGGCACCTATTCTTCACCTCATACTTCCTGCAAAAGGGAATCCAGAGCTTGGCGAAATCCCGGGCCCGTTTAAGGGCCTGAAGCGTCACAGACGAGCCCCCATCATCAGAAAGATAAACATGCAGCTTATGAGGAGGATAATCAAGGGCCATGGCTGATATAACTGTGTTCATCACATCCAAGCTAGGTTCTTTGCTTGGATCAGCAGTGCATATGAACACATCAACGGAGGGCAGTTTGTGACCATCATCTGCAGGTAATCTCTGAGGGTACGCAATTCGAGTAACGGGCTTCCAATTTGAGGCCAGGCTGAGGATCCAAAGGAAGGAGAGTGTGAGCTCAGAAATGAAGAGAAGAACGTGGGGTAAAATGGGAATTTTGCTCTCTGTGATGGAGGTTAGCCTGTAGTAGAACAAGGGTAGTAAGGTAACTCCATGGATGAATGCATGGACCCTGTTTATTAGTGTGTGGGATTTTCTTGAGTGGCAATCATTGAGAGGAAGTGACTGTTCTTCCATTTGATCCTTTCTTCGACACACAGAACTTTTGGTTGTGATGAAGTAAGTGACACTAAGTTTGGTCTATTTATAGTTGGTAGATGAATTTTTTAATTTGATTTTGCCATTGAATAAATTAAACACGGGTAAATCTCAAATTTTATGTCCTGTAATTTGGGTTTTGTTCATTTTAATAATATTAATTTTATGTATTTTGGTTTTATTAATTTTAATCCAATTTTACTTGAAATATCAATTTTTATTTAAGTGGATATCGAAATTACTGATGTGAATTTTTCAAACAACGTCCACGTAGGTAACAATTGACATTTTGAATAAAATTAGATCAAAATTAAAAGAAAAAGTGATAATAAAATAATCAAAATTGAAACACATAAAATTAATGTTAAAATTTTGAATAAGATAATTTATGTTATAGAAGGGAAATTATAAATTTCCTAATATCTTTTAATCAATAATAAATATAAGAAAACACAATAGAAACAACCTTGCAATTCATTCTAATCTAATTAAGTATAATATATCAACTCCAAATTACAAAACCATTAAAAATTTATCTCAAATACAACTCTCCAAATTTCAAATATCCAACATGGATAATTTTCTCCCAAAAGCCATAGATTATTCTTGTTAGTTATAAGGCTAAAACTTATATGCACCAGGGGCATGGACGCTTTTACGCACGTCCACGCGCCCCCACGCGCAGCCACACCATAGCTGGTGTGCGCCGCGCACCATCTAAATTTTATATTTTAAGGTATCACTCATTTACTCTTAAGGTATCACACATTTACTATTAAAGTATCACACTGTAACCGTTCAGGTATTAGTGTAAAAACAGCGCTGCTTTCTTCTTTTCCCTCTTTTTTTTTCTTCTCTCTCATTCTTCTTCTTAATCTCTTTTCTTATCAATTTATTATTCTTCTTATTTGTTTTGTACATTATTCTTCTTATTTATCTTCTTATTCTTATTCTTCTTTAAATCTCCATAGAGTCATTTATGAAGTTTTTTCTTCTTCTCTTTTACTCATTTTCATAGATTTAGATAATTGATTTCAAATCATTTATTACAATAATTTTAAAACATTAAAAATCAATTATTTCAAATAATATGAAATCATGATTTGCTGATTTTGAGGAAGAAGATGAAACATTTGAAATTTCATGATTTACAGGTATTACACATGTTCATTTCAAGTATTACATAAGTACCTTACAGATATTACACATTTTCACTTTAAGCATTACACATTTTTATTTCAGGTATTACAAAAGTACCTCATAGATATTGCACAAATTCCTTTAAAGTATTGCATAAGTACCTTATAGGTATTACATATGTTCATTTCAAGTATTACATAAGTACCTTATAGGTGTTACACATGTTCATTTCAAGTATTATATAAATACCTTACAGGTATTACACATGTTCATTTCAAGTATTACATAAGTACTTTATAGATATTAGACATGTTCCTTTCAAATATTACATAAATACTTTATAGGTATTACATATGTTTCTTTCAGGTATTACAAATCGTAATACCTCAAAAGTATTTTCATAATATTTTGAAGGTATAACTTACATATTATTCAATCATGTAATTTTGTAATACCTAAAGAACAAATCATTAATACCTCAAAAGTATTACTTACATATAAGTTCTTGTTTTCAGCCAAATACTTTACCTTATTTATTGTTAAAATCTTTCTCCATTGTTGACATAAGGAACCCTAGATTTTAGAACTATAAGAATCCAAAATTTGTAGTATTGTTGATTAAGCGTAGAAATGAGAAGAAATTGAAAAAAAATTATTGATTTTAAGAGATGTGAGAAAAAATTGAAAAGAAAGATAAAAAAAAAAAACAAGTAGCACAGAAAGGAGTGAGAAAAAAAGAGGAAAAAAGAAGAAAAGAAAAAGAGAGAGAAAAAAGAAAAAAAAGAAAGGAGTGAGAAAAAGAAAAAGGAAAAAAGAAGGAAAGAAAAAAGAGAAAAAAAAGGAAGAATAAATGTAAAAAAAAAAATTATATATATATGGGTGGGAACACGGTGTCCCAAAGACACATAAGTGCTTCTCTAGTTCTAATATGTCATTATTTATTTTACAACACGCCATAATTAAATTTATTTTTATGAATGATTTACTTGAGCCAAACGAGTTATAGTGAGTTAATCAGCAATCAATTCATTTATTAATTATCATGCATGTTAAATGAGTTCGACTCATCTATCCAAGAACTCATTAACCCTCAATCCAAAACCATATATTATAAATTGAATTGGTATTGGATTGGCAGGTTGGATAGAAAATGAACCATATATCAACCAAAGTCATGATCCAATATCATAAAAAATTAAAATATTTTTATATAATAACATGCGTTGGTGGGAGCATTGAATATATATACAGTTGGTGGGGGCCACGTGTTTGAAGATTGCGAGTGCGACCCGGCTCTACGTAGACTTGTATTCACATTCCAGAAAATATTGAAATTTCTATGTATATCCTTACACTACATTTACTGCATCCAATACTGTATTATTCTCTTCATATATTTTACAATTGCTAAAAAATCTTTAGAATACTATTTTGATCAAAATTTAAATGACAGTCTCTTAGGGTTGTTTAGGTTGAGTTTTATCCATTCGAATTTTGAATGAGTTCAATTTAGTTTATATTTGGATAGAGATTTATAAAATCCTACAATTATATTTTATTTTTCCAACTCTTTCTACAATTTTCGTTTACTCTCGTCATCACAAAATCTGCACTTTTATAAATGTGTGATAGCACTTGAGCTACAAGCTTGTGGTTTTCTATAATTTCAGTTTAAAATATCGACTTTTTTTTCTACAATTCTCAATGTGAATGAAATCTTAACATATCTTATAAAATCTCAAAATAAATACGAAATTTTCAAAATTCATACGTGCTCACCAAGTCCTTCTAAAGCTCAAATCAAGACTTTAAAAAGTCACATTAAGTCCAAAGCAAACATAACCTTAGGCTAACCTTAGGCTATGTTTGGAAGAGGACTCACGTGACAGAATTTTGAACTTCAAAATCTTAATATATGTTTTTTTTAATTGAATCACAAAATCTAGACACGATCATTACTATTGTTGGTCCCAAGTGGTGTCCGAGGTTCAGAGGGGGGTGAATGAACCTTGGTCGATTTTTAAAATCTTTAAAACAAACCGTTCTGCACTGCAAGTTACTTGAGCTTGCAGCGTTAGATGGTTACTGCTTGCAGCGCTAGGAAACAGTGCTGCACGCTGTAACCTGGAGTTTTATATGCAGCGGAAATAAACTTTTTTAAACGCAAGACTGTTTTTCTCAAAATGCTTCTTTCAAAACGTTTTATGAAAAGACAAATAATAATACAGAAGATAAGCGCACAGATAAATAAAGCAATAAACACTTATGGCTTATAGTGGTTCGAAGGTGGTGTAATCCTTCTACGTCCACTCTACTGCTTCTCGAACAGGAACTTTGTTAAGCAAGATTGATTTACAGGACCCTCCTAACAATCTATCAACTTTACAAAGAAACCACCTACTGAAGTCCAGCGTACACACATCAACTGCAAACTTCAAAGGCTAACCCACACAGGGTTCCACACTCCCACACAGGGAAACTGCCTAACTCTAGACAACTAAACAAACAGCAAGGATCTCTCCTATCAATTGCTTGACACCACTAAAACAACCTAAGCACACAGCAACAAGGTTAAAAGGATAAAATGTTTTTCTTCAACTTGTGCTTCGAAGTGAGCTTCTGAATCCGTAAGGGACTTTTCAGCTTGAACTTGCTTCACTTCGATAGGTTGAGTGACTGATACTGATTGTAAGCTTGAATGCTTGAATCTTGTAAGCTTTGAATATTTTGCGAATGACTTTTAGGTCTCAGTAATGGTTTCAGTAACAGTTACCAGCTTCAGTGCTCCTCAATCTCTATTTATACTTGTAGGAGAAGATGTCCGTTGAAGGAGACATCCCTCTTTTGAATTTGAAGTAGTCTGACCAAAGTATGGTTCGCATTTAATGCGACTTGACTTTCTCTTTCGGAGCATTTAATGCGGCAGTTGCGGCTCGCAGCTTTCTGCAGCGTGTCAGTCCATGTGGCATCTTCTTATTGGCTCCGTGTCTGCTACTTTGACCTTTTCTTGAACGACTCTATTTATTCTTACTTGAATCTCCGTTCCTCGTACTGCATTTATCCTTTCTAGGATTTACAGAATACTTCGTTTTGTAGTTGGCGCTGTATGACTTAACTATACTGTAAGTTCTGCGCTGTATCCTAGGTCTTCGTGCAGCTGATACTTTCTTTCAGTGCTGCGGTAACTTAAACCTGGTTGCAGTATCTTCTGGCAGTGCTGCTGTAACTTATTTCTAGCAGTACTCCTGTATCCTTTTCTTGCAGCGTTGCTGCACGCCGTTCTTTCTTACTTTGCTGTATAGAAGATTTGACTCGTTGAACTGTTGATGTATCTTCTTTCAACCAGCTGTGCTGTATCCTTATCTTCTTGCAGCGATACTATATCCTGCCTTCTTGCAGCGATAACTTCCTTTAAAGTTTAGATGCAACTTTATCTTTTTTCATCCCCCATTTTAACACTTAACACAAGACTCAATTCTAGTCTATTTATTCACTTAAACAATGTGAAAAATGGGATACTTAAAACTTCTTTTTACATATTTGGTTTGTCTCATCAAAATCTAAACATTGAAATCCCAACAATTTCCCCCTTTTTGATGATGACAAAACCTTTACATTATTTCGTTCATGAAGAAGTTTTATTTTACATTAACTCATATGGATTATCAGGATTACATGCTTGAACAGCTTAATAAAATTAAATCTAATCCTGGATTCACCAGAGATGCATCATGCTATTCCTTTCATCATAAATTAATCAGGAAAACGTAAACAGCATGCATGAGTTCATAAGAATTGAACTTGGTCAGAACAGAAAGAAAAATTTCTTCATTGACAGAGAGAAATTTTTACAAGGTAGAAAATTTACAGCATGGATCACAAGAGGGTATATATAATTTACTGAAACAGGGACCTTTTACTTGGCGGTTCTTTGGGTCTTCTTTCAGCAAATCTTTCAAAGCCTTCCCTTCCTCTAAATCCTTTCCACCAGCCCTTGATGGACTCTTGATAGGACTCTTGTAGCTTGTGCATGATCACAGGAATTTTAATCCACCTAAGCCAGAAGTCCTCACAGAATGGTACAATCAGCCCTTCATTTACTCGGTTGATGTAAAATTCTTGAATTTCAAGGCCTCCTTCCCGAGCGAGCTGTTCATATCTCCTTAATGCAGTCTTGCAAGTCTGATTCCTGCTGAATTTGCCTTTTCTGCATAGTTCTCTGAAGTGTCTGAGGTACTCTGAACGTTTGAAAATGGTAATCGCCTCAAATGATGGATTCCTGTCATAAGGCAGTCTGATCTCCTTGAAGATGTCAAATCTCCAAGTCATGTTTTCTCCTCAGGCCTTTGATCCATCATGACGGACACTTCAGCAGAGATATTTTCTGTATCAAGACGAGGAATTTCTTGAGGAGGAAATTGATAGAAGTGATCTGGAATAATTTTTCTTTCACTAATTACACCGAGTCTTTGAATCCAGGCATTAGGATCTACATCTTCTTCTCTTTGGCGCCTATGACTCTCAGACTCGTCCCCGCTCATCCTCTTCCTTGAGCTTTGCTGCTGGCTATCATCCCTTCTCTTTGAATGATAGGAGGGAGGCGCTGCATCCTTGCTTGCAGCTCTGCTGTGTGCAGCGCTTGCAACCGGTCTTCTTCCAGCAGCTGCACCAGCATCTCCAGCTCCAGCATCATCATCTCTTCTCCATTTCTTCGGAGAGGGGATGTCAGTAGCAGCGGATGATCCAGACCTTCTTCTCCTCATGCTGAGAGGTTGCTGGTCATCATCTTCTTCTTCATCTTCAGCAGCGGCAGCCCCTATGCTCCTGTATCTATCTTCTACTCATTCCCCATTTTTGGCATCATCAAATGCCGAGGGCTGAGCAGGGGCAGCTGGGACCACCTTGGAACATGGGCAACGGATCGGTTCTGGGGTGGCCGCTGGAGCATCAACATGCTGAGAGAAAGCTCGGACCATGATGTCCCTCAGTTCTCCCACAATTAGCTCCAGGTTCCCCAAACGGTCGTCCTCACTTCTGGTTCTTTGAGATTGATCACATACGCGATCCAGAAGTGTTTTCAGGACTGTGGAGTGAGTGTTTAGCCTATCAGAGGCACTCTCAGCATGACGCTTGCACACCTTGATCTCCTGGCGTGTTAGCGCAGCTTCAACTTTTAGCTTCTTCTCCATCCTGACCCGTTCCCAGTACAGCTTGTTGGAGTGATCATTAAGAGTCTTCTTGATCATCTCCGGCAGTACTTCCAGGTCCTTCTTGAAACCTGTCATGGTTTCAGCATGGAATTGGGCAGTGATCCTGAGACTGTTGCGCATGGTAGACTCATGCTCTTGGAGAGCATGCAGCAGGTGTCTAACAACAGCTTCAACTCAGTTGATTGATTCGTCAGGGGTCAGTCCCAAATTTCTTCTCGTCGAGGCAGCAGTGGATGCAGCAAATGGAATAACAACTTGACATACTGGTGCTGCATCCTGCCTCGAAACTTCAGTAGCAACCTCATCCTCATGGTTGCTGGTTTGAGAGCTTGTAGAGCTTGAGGATGGGTGCTCTTCTTCTTCTTCTTCCTCATCTGCCTCCTCTTCGCCGGATGAGATTTGAACAGGATCTGCTCCGCCAGATTTTGGCCTATGAATAGCTATGTTGCGTTCCTTTATCATCCTTGCAAAGTCGGCATGAGAGACCTCAGCTTCCAAGTAACCTCTGCTGCTGTAACCTTGGAAGGTTCTTGAAAGCATGCAGCAGCTGCAGCATCAACCTCCTCTCGAGGTGTCTCTAGCTGCATTGGGGTTACCTCAGCTTCAACTTCAATATCCTCAGTGGGTACTGTCTGAACAGCCTCCCCATATGAGGTCTTCTCACCCTTAGAGAGTGTTGTCAGAACAACATCCTCCCCTGAGGTCTTCTCCAAGGACCCCGTCTCCTCTGCCGGTCCTGAAACTTCGACAGACTCTGCTGCAAGAATGGGTTCTTGCAGTTGTGCTTGGTTTCCTGCAGCGTTCGCAGCTTTCAGCACTGTATGCTCCACTGCTGCAAGAATCTCGGCTTCCACCTTGCTTGATTCTTCTGCTGCAACTTCTTGAAGGGTGGTCGCTTGCTGCACTACTGTCGCGGCCAGTGCAGGGAGTACCGTCTCTGCAACTTCCTCCGTATATGCTTCATCGGCAATCTCAGAGATGTCTGAGATGACATCTCTGATTATGGCTGATGGTTCCCCCTAAAAATCTACAAACGCAGCATCTTCATCTTCACGAGCTGGGAAATCACCATAATCCAATAGTTGAGTCTCCTCCTCCAGAGGATCAAGAGAGACGATCGTGGAGAGACCTTCAACTAATTGGTCGTATGCAGGGGAGTTCATCAGATGCTGGCTTGAACTTCCTTCTCCCCGCATTCTCCTTGGAGTGTGCTGCATCCTGGTTTCCTTCATACTTTGTTGCAGCGCCTGTTGCAGCATAGCTTCTTCAGCTTGCTCCACTCCCAATGTGTCGATTTGCTCTCGAGCAAATGCGACGTCATCGCCCCTTCTTACAGCCTCCGCAGCCGGGGTAAGGAAGACCTGTGCATCTTCCACTGCTGCTCTCATCGGCAGCTCTGCAAGAGCTTTACCCTTTCCTTTGTCCTTTGCTCCCTGTGCAGCACTGCATCCTTCGAGCTCTTGAACTCTTGCTGCAAAGTCAGGTTGCAGGAGTGCCAGAATGTCTTCAGATTTGGCCCACTTCAGGACAGCTTGCTCGACTGTCAAGAAATCCTTCCACTTCAACAGGATTTCCCCCTTAGCCAGCCTCATCTCTCTCCAGAGAGAGTACTCCGCAGCCATATTTCTAACCGCTGGGAGGATAGGATCGAGCACTGAAGCTTCTGTTGGTAGACGAGCTTCTTCTTCAGTTGGCCCGACCCGGTGCTGATGTGGCTTCTGAAGCCGATGTGACTCATCCGCAAGGTCAACTACAACCATAGAAGGTGTAGTGAGTTGGGAATAAAGAGAGTCTTCTTTATCCCTGGGCTGATGTGACTCATCCACAACAGCAGCAGCAGCCCTCTTGCTGCGTGGAGCCCTTCTCACCAAGGGTGCGTCATCATCCAGGAAAAAGGATTCAAGTTCAGGTACAACCTTCCCTGAACTCCTCTTGATAACAAGAAGAGGACTCGGAGCGTCCTCTTCTTCGGCTTCCTCCCCGCTGCCTGCAGCTTCATCTTGCAGAGCAAGAGTTGCATTCTTTTTGTCTTTGGTTTTCTTTCTCACAACTCCTGCTCCTGAAGCTTTCGGTTGGATCTTGCCCTTCTTCTTCTCCGCGAGATACTTTCCAATGTGAATGGGGGTGGGTGCTGCAAGTTGAAGCCCAAGCTTGCAGAGCAGAGAACAGATGGTGATACCGTAGCTCCGACTCTCTGTTATCTTCTCTGCTTCCTCCCACAGCCTCTTCATGATGAACCTCGTCCAGTTCACCTTTTCTCCGGCCATGATAGCAGACATGATCCGGAACCAGAGATCCGTGCATTTGTCATAACTCCCGGTCCTTCATTCGATGAAGTATGCACAGATGTCGTGGAGTAGTTCAAATTCCGATTTGAAGAGCTTCTTAGGGGCGCTTCTCTTGATTTCAGCCCCTGCATCCCTTGCTCGAAAGAGATCTCACATCTCTTGAACCGATGCCTCCCTATATGTTGTCAACTGACTGGGGGTAAGACCTGCAGCGGAGATGCTGAAAGTGGTGGCGATGTCCCTGATAGTCAAATACTGTTCTTCATCTTCTGCACCCATCTTGAATAGGATGCAGTTCCTTTCCTCTGCCTGCCTGGCGTAGGCATAAAATCTCTGTACTGACTCCACAGAGAAGCCAGTATAAACAGTGGTCAACAACCCTAGGATCTAGGTCTGTTGAAGAGCATCAAAAATCCTTTTGATAAGGACGTTATCATACAGCCCTGATGCATAGACGTGCTCTTGGTTGATCAGCCTTCCATCCAGAACAATGGTACGTCGGGCAGCCATTGAGGATTTTTTAGAGAGAGAAAGAGAGAAAAATTCGAAGATTTGGACTTAGAGGGTTTTTCGCGAAGAACGTTTTCTTTTCTTGGAAGATGGTGAAAAATGAATTCAAAATACACGGTTATGGCGTTTATGGCGGTTCTCAAGGGATGTGTGTAAGATCGATGGTTGAGATAAATCAAGGGAATGATCTTGTGGTTCAGGAAAACGGAGATGTCAAATCGTCGCTAATAATTACCTGGCGCGTGGGTCTGACTGTGCCCTTTCCACTTCCTGACACACGCAGACATGCATTTAATACTGAAAGACATGTCATTTGTCGCCTAAATAAATGCCTTTTTAAGGTTGCTGCATTTCAAGTACGAGGTTGCAGAGTAATCAATACTCTCTTTGAAATAAATGCTGTAACCTGGTGCTGCTTGAATTCTTGATTTCTGTTGTACTGTAAGAATATAAGATGTAGCGCTGTCTGAACCCAGTGCTGTATTGACACGTAGCTTACAGTACCGTTCTTACTGCTTTTCGCAAGCATGCAGAGGTTCCCCTCGGTTCTTGCATCTTCTTTTTCTCTTCATAATTTAAGAATTCCTAGCTCGCTCCTTAGCATAGAAAACCTTGATTCACCTAAGGGCTTAATGAATATATCTGCAAGCTGGAAATCCGTGTGAACTTTCTCAAGCACAATATCCTTCTTTTCAACATGATCTCTTATAAAGTGATGACGTATATCAATGTGCTTCGTTCTTGAGTGAAATACAGGATTATACGTTATTGCAATAGCACTCGTATTATCATAGAGAATTGAAGTCTCTTTTTCTTGAATTCCATAATCCTTTAGTTGCTGTTGTATCCATAGAATTTATGCACAACAACTTCCTGCTGCAACATACTCTGCTTCTGCTGTAGAGGTTGCGATAGAAGTTTGCTTCCTGCAGAACCAAGAGACAAGTCTGTTTCCCAGAAACTGACACGTCCCACTGGTACTCTTCCGATCAATCTTGCAGCCTGCATAATTTGAGTCGGAATAGCCTTTAAGCTTGAATCCTCCTTCCTTAGGATACCATAGGCCGACTTCCTGAGTTCCTTTCAGATATTTAATCACTCTTTTTACTGCTAACATGTGTGATTTCTTTGGTGCTGCTTGGAACCTTGCACAGACTCCTACTGTAAACATAATGTCTGGTCTGCTTCTGTGAGATACAACAGTGATCCAATGAGTCGTCTGTACTTGGTTATGTCAACATCTTTGCCTTCCTCATCTTTGTCAAGACTTATGGATGTGGACATGGGAACGAACGTTGCTACTCCATTCTCCATGCCAAATTTCTTGATAAGTTCCTTCGTATACTTGACCTGACTGATGAAGGCTCCTGTAGGTAGCTGTTTTACTTGCAGTCCGAGAAAGAAACTTAATTCTCCCATCATACTCATCTCGAACTTTGACTGCATCAGGTTGGAGAATTTCTCACATAGTTCTTTGTTTGTGGAGCCGAAAATAATGTCATCCACATATATTTGTACTAGAAGTACACTTTCTCCATCCTGTATCCTAAACAGCGTCTTGTCGATCGTCCCTTTCTGGAAGTCATTTTCCAGAAGATAAAGAGATAAGGTGTCATACCATGCTCTAGGTGCTTGCTTAAGTCCATACAGAGCCTTTTGTAAACGAAACACCTTCTCTTTTCCTTGATCTTCGAAGCCCGGAGGTTGTTCAACATATACTTCCTCTGTAAGGAGACCATTCAGGAATGCACTTTTAACATCCATTTGGTAGACATTGAAATTCATGTGTGCTACATAGGCTAGAAAAATCCTTATAGCTTCCAACCTTGCCACTGGAGCAAAAGTCTCATCAAAATCAATTCCTTCTTCCTAACAGTATCCTTTGGCCACTAATCTTGCCTTGTTTCTAACAACAACTCCAAACTCATCTAACTTGTTCTTGAACACCCACTTTGTTCCAATTACACCTTGATGGTTTGGTCTTGCAACTATTTGCCATACTTGATTTCTCTCAAATCCGTTCAGTTCTTTTTGCATGGCCTGCACCCAGTTGCTATCTTGCAGTGCCTCTTCAACATTTTTAGGTTCTGACTGAGATATGAAGCATGCAAACATTGCTTCATGTGGGATGGATCTTCTTGTTCTTACACCAATGGATGGATCTCCTATTATAAGATCTCTTGGATGATTCATTAGCCATGTCCTATCTGGCTCAAAGACATGAGTTGGTGTAGTTTGCTCATCTTGTTGTTGTATTGCAGGAGGTTCTGTTGCTGTAAGAATATCTGCTGCATCCTCGATTGCAGCTTCTTCATCCTTTTCTTCTCCTGTAGGCAGAACTCCTTCTATATAAGGTACATCGTTCTCTTTCTTTGGAGCGGTCTCTTCAGGTGGTTCTTCCAACTTCTTTTTGTCACAATGTGGTTCATCAAACACCACATGAATAGATTCTTCTACCACCAGGGTTCTCTTATTAAATACTCTAAAAGCTCTACTTACAGCAGAGTATCCTAGAAATACTCCTTCGTCTGATTTAGCATCGAAAGTTTTCAGATGTTCCTTTCCATTGTTAAGAATATAACACCTGCATTCAAAGATATGCAGATAAGAGATATTTGGTGTATGACCATTCCATATTTCATAAGGTATTTTGTCAAGATCCTTGATGATTAGACATTTGTTCTGCGTGTAGCATGCAGTGTTGGTAGCTTCAGCCCAAAAGCTCTTGGGTACTTCTGCTTCTACTATCATTGTCCTTGCTGCTTCTTTGAGGGTTCTATTCCTTCTTTCAGCAATACCGTTTTGTTGCAGTGTTCTTGCAGCAGAGTATTCATGACGAATACTATTATCAGAACAGAATTTCTCTATAAATTTATTTGTGAACTCAGTTCTTCTGTCTGATCTTATCTTCACTACGCTTAAGCTCTTTTCATTCTGAATCTTCTTCATGAGACCAGGTAGCTTTTCTTGAGTTTCTGACTTCTTTGCAAGAAATATCGTCCAAGTATATCTGGAGTAGTCATCTACTATTACTAGGGAGTACTTCTTCCCACTCAAGCTTACTGGTTCTACTGGTCAAAAAAGGTCCATGTGTAGAAAGTCTAGAATTCTGTGAGATGATTTCTGAATCTTTTCTTTGAATGAGCTTTTAACTTGTTTTCCTTTTTGACATGCTCCACAGACATTCTCATTTTTGTATGCTACATCTGGTAAACCTCTCATGAGGCCTTTTCTTGCTAGCTTGTTGATAGTTTTGAAGTTCAGATGACTTAACCTCTTGTGCCATAGCCAGCTCAGGTCTGGTGGACTTTTCACAATAAAGCATGTTGAATGTGTAGAGGAGTTCCAATCTGCTAGGTAGATATTTCCTCTCCTTGTTCCTGTAGTCTTTACTTCATTCGTGGTGCTGTCCTTGATTAAGCATTTGTTGAGGTTGAATTCCACTGTGTATCCTTTGTCACAGAATTGACTTATGCTTAGAAGATTGTATCTAAGCCCCTTTACATAGGATACATCCTTGATCTTTATTTTCCCTTTGACTAGGCATCCACTTCCTTTTGTGCTTCCTTTGGAATCATCTCCAAAGATGACTTTGGGTCCTTTGCATTCTTGGAAGTCTCTTAACGTGTCTTTACTGCCTGTCATGTGCCTTGAGCAGCCGCTGTCGATATACCATACATCACTGCTGCAACCTGGCACTGTAACCTGTAACAATTTCAAACAGATTTAGGTACCCATATCTGTACGGATCCTTTGGGGTTAGTTACTTTGGGAACCCAAACTTTCTTAACAGTCACTGTTTTACTGTAAGATTTGTTGGTTCTCGAGCTGTATGCAGTTGTCTTGAAAAATTGCTTGTTAAAAGAATGTGCATTAACAATGTGTGTGATACCATCACTTTTGTAGTGCGGTCTTCCACCATACTTCCCTAAAGTATATCCTCTTTGAGGTTTAGACATGTAAGTCTCAGTATAGGTGGGAAATTTTCTTCTATGCTGCAACTTTGTTGGTTGCTGCATCCTTTTGCTGCATGCAGCAGATGACTTCTGCTGCAGCCAATTTTTAGATGCAGGTTTACTTCCTGCAGTTGAGCATTGTGGTTTCTTCCCCTTATCCATCATTGATGTTTTGTTCACTATCTTTACAGAGTCACAGAGTAACTCTTTCTCCATTGGAGTTTCAGCTTGAACAAAATTTACAGCTTTGGATGTACTTGCTGTATTCTGAGGGGTATGATTGTTGTAACCTACACCCGATTTTTCAAAAGGGTTTCTATTTTGATTTATGCAATCTCTTGCGTCCTTTGATGATTTAGTGAAAGTGCTTATCGTGAACTGCAAACTTTCCTTCTCAGATTTTAGCTTGGTGACCAGCAGATTTAATCTAGAGACCTCCTGTTGTAGCTTACTACACTTTGAGTTATCAGACTCTCGTGCAGTGAGCATTTTGGTAATATCGATATATTTGCTCTTGAGGATCTCATTATCGATTCTTAGGTTTTCATTCTCAACCTTCAGTTCCTCATGAATTGAGTTGATCTGCTCAAAGTCACTCATGATCTTTTTCAAGAAGTGGATCATGTTCAGCTCCTCACTATCTGGTATGGACAACGGTTGGTAGATTACCTCATCTTCTTCGCTGTCCTCGCCATCTCTAGCCATTAGGCATATCAGCGCTTTTTCATCAGAGGATGAGGTTTCAGTGTCACTGCTAGAGGATTCTGCAGCTTTCAGTACTTCCTTCGAAACTATTGCATCCTTGACTTTTTCCATTTCTCCTATGAGAGCCCGAAGCTTGTGTCTTTCCTCTCTTCTTTTATCTCTCATCTGCTCTCTTTATCCTTCTGGATACTTGTGCACTGCTGGATACGGACAATTCCTTGCATAGTGCCCTGGTTTCCTGCAGTTGTAACACAGGTCAACATTGCTTATATTTGATTGTGGAGAAGAGGATACCTGAGGAGGTGGTTGACTTCTTCTGAAGTCGTTCTTCTTGTTGAGGTTGGTGTTGCTGCTATTGTTGCTTTTTATAAATCTCCTGAATTCTTTAGGAGAAGCGTCATATCCTCTTCAGCAACTTCTGTTGTATCCTCATTCTGTTTACGGCAACTAGTGGTTGTTGTATCCTTGGTTCCTCTGGCCGTTTGCACTGTAACTTTGGAGCTTGACTCCTCTGACTCTTTTCTCCTTCTATTGATGTCATACTCAAATGCTTTCAGGTTGGAGAATAGGTCGAATGTGCTCATGGACTTCAGGTCCATAGATACTCTCATGGTAGTGGTCTTACTATCCCACTCCGCAGGTAGGGCTCTTAACACCTTCATATTTTTCTCTTTCTGTGTGTAGTGTTTGCCCAGAGCTTCTAGTTCATTCACTATTGATGTGAATCTCAAATCTAGTTGCTCAAGAGTCTCTTCATTCTTCATTTCGAAGAGCTCGAATAGTTGGGTCGCGTTGGAGATTTAGTTGTCTTTTATAAGCTCAGTTCCTTCACAGATTTGCTCCAACTTTTCCCATATTTCTTTGGATGTTGAGCAAGTTTTCACTTTGCTAAATGTGCCTTTATCCAAAGTAATAAATAGAGCATTATTTGCCACATTATCGAGATTGGCTCTCTTCTTGTCTTCGTTTCCCCACTCTTGACGTGGTTTGATCAGGAAGTTAGGTGGTGGCTGCTCTCCTTCCGCATGGTCTTTCCCATACATTGGATTCACCTTCATGGGGATTATTGGTCCTTCAGTTATGACCGTCCACATCTCATCATTCATGGCTGAAAGGTGTGCCTACATTCTTATCTTCCAATCGTCATATTTCTCTATGGAAAATATAGGTAGTTTGTGATTGGAGGAATCCATGATATGCTTGAAGAATGAGTTTTATGCAGAAAAAATAGCAAGACAAGGCTGGATCTGGGTAGGTGACCAGATAAGTTGGCTTTTAACCCAACTCACTCTGATACCACTTGTTGGTCCCAAGTGGTGTCCGAGGTTCAGAGGGGGGGATGAATGAACCTTGGTTGATTTTCAAAATCTTTAAAACAAACCGTTCTGCACTGCAAGTTACTTGAGCTTACAGCGTTAGATGGTTACTGCTTGCAGCACTAGGATGCAGTGCTGCACGCTGTAACCTGGAGTTTTATACGCAGCGGAAATTAACTTTTAAACACAAGGCTGTTTTTCTCAAGAATGCTTCTTTCAAAACGTTTTAAGATGAGAGACAGATAATAATGCAGAAGATAAACGCACAGATAAATAAAGTAAATAAAACACTTATGGCTTATAGTGGTTCGAAGGTGGTGTAATCCTTCTACGTCCACTCTACTGCTCCTCGAGCAGGAACTTTGTTAAGCAAGATTGATTTACAGGACTCTCCTAACAATCTATCAACTTTTCAAAGCAAACCACCTACTGAAGTCCAGCGTACACACATCAACTGCAAACTTCAAAGGCTAACCCACACAGGGTTCTACACTCCCACACAGGGAAGCTGCCTAACACTTAGACAACTAAACAAATAGCAAGGATTTCTCCTATCAACTGCTCGACACCACTAAAACAACCTAAGCACACAGCAACAAGGTTAAAAAGGATAAAAAGGTTTTCTTCAACTTGTGCTTCGAAGTAAGCTTCTGAATCCGTAGGGAACTTTCAGCTTGAACTTGCTTCACTTCGATAGGTTGAGTGACTGAAACTGTTGGCTTGAATGCTTGAAATTTGTAAGCTTGAAACTTTCGCGTATGGATTTTTGTTCTTAGTAACAGTGACAGTCACCAGCTTCAGTTCTCCTCGACCTCTATTTATACTTGTAGGAGAAGATGTCCGTTGAAGGAGACATCCCTCTTTTGAATTTGAAGTAGCCTGGCCAAAGTATGGTTCACATTTAATGCGACTTGACTTTTCATTTCGGAGCATTTAATGTGGCAGTTGCGGCTCGCGGCTTTCTTCTTATTGGCTCTGTGTCTGCTACTTTGACTTTTTCTTGAATGGCTCTTTTATTCTTGCTTGAATCTCTGTTCCTCGTACTGCATTTATGCTTCCTAGGATTTGCAGGATACTTCGTCTTGTAGTTGGCGCTGTATTACTTAACTGACTTGTGAGTCTGTGTTGTATCCTTAGTCCTTGTGCAGCTGATACTTTCTTTCAGTGCTGCGGTAACTTAGACCTGGTTGCAGTATCTTCTGGCAGTGCTGCTGTAACTTCTTTCTAGCAGTACTCCTGTATCCTTTTCTTGCAGAGTTGCTGCACGCCGTTCTTTCTTACTTTGCTGTATCGAAGTACAGCCTTATTTATACTTTGTTGTTCCTTCCTTCTTCCAACTATGCTGTATCCTGCCTTCCTACAGCGATACTGGATTCTGCCTTCTTGCAGCGATATCTTCCTTTTAAGGCTTAGATGCAGTTTTATCCTCTTTTAACCTCCATTTCAAAACTTGACACAAGACTCAATTTTAGTCTATTTATTCACTTAAACATTGTGAAAATGGGGTACTCAAAACTTCCTATTACATATTTGGTTTGTCTCATCAAAATCTAAACATTGAAATCCCAACAATTTCCCCCTTTTTGATGATGACAAAACCTTTACAATATTTCGTTCATAAAGAAGTTTCATTTTCATTAACTTATATGGTTTATCCAGACTACATGCTTGCACAGCTTTGAACAATTAAATCTAATCCTGGATTCATCAGTGATGCATCATGCTATTCCTTTCATCATAAACAGGAAAACATAAACAGTATGCATGAGTTCATAAGAGTTGAACTTGGATAAAACAGAAGGAAAAATTTCTTCATTAACAGAGAGAAATTTTTACAACTTAGCAAAAGTACAATAGGGATCACAAGAGGGTATATAAATACAGCTTAGTAAAATAGAGACCTTTTGCTTGCTGGTTCGTCTGATCTTCTTCCTGCAAACCTTTCAAGGTCTTCCCTTCCTCTTGATCTTTTCCACCAGTCCCTGATGGACTCTTGGTAGGACTCTTCCAGCTTGTGTCTGATCACGGGAACTTGGATCCATCTCAGCCAGAAGTCCTCGCAAAATGGTACAATCAGCCCTTCCTTTACTCGGTCAATGTATAGCTGTTAAATATCAAGGCTTCCTTCCCGAACGAGCTGTTCATACCTTCTCAATGCAGTCTTGCAAGTATGATACCTACTAAATTTGCCTTTCCTGCATAGTTCTCTGACGTGTCTGAGGTACTCTGATCGTTTGAAGATAGTGATCGCCTCAAATGTTGGATTCCGATCAAAAGGCAGTCTGACTTCTTTGAAGATGTCAAATCTCCAAGCCATGTTCTCTCCTTCAGGCCTTTGATCCATCAACACGGACACTTCAGCAGAGATGTTCTCAGTGTCAAGGCGAGGAATTTCTTGAGGTGAAAATTGGTAGAAGTTATTTGGAAAGATTTTTCTTTCACCAATTACTTCGAGTCTTTGAATCCAGGCGTTAGGATCTGTAGCTTCTTCGTTCTGACGTCTTTGATTCTCAGACTCGTCTCTGCTCATCCTCTTCCTTGAGCCTTACTGCTGGCTATCATCCCTTCTCTTATGATGATAGTTGGGGGGTGCTGCATCCTTGCTTGCAGCTCTGCTGTATGCAGAACCTGCAGCCGTTCTTCTTCCAGCAGCTGCACCGGCTCCACCATCTCCATCATCATCTCTTCTCCATCTCTTCGGAGAAGGGATATCAGCGGCAGCAGATGACGTAGACCTTCTTCTCCTCCTGCTGAGAGGTTGCTGGTCATCATCATCTTCTTCTTCAGATTCAGCAGCCCCTTTGCTCTTGTATCTATCATCAAATCCTTCCCCCTTTTTGGCATCATCAAAAACCGGGGGCTGAGCAGGGGCAGCTGGGACCGCCCTTGATCGTGGGCGTCGGGTCAGTTCAGGGGCGGGCTCCGGAGCATTAACATGCTGAGGAAAAGCATGGAGCATGATGTCCCTCAATTCTCCTACTATCAGCTCCAGATTCCCCAACCGGTCGTCCACACTTCTGGTTCTCTGAGATTGATCGTAGACACGATCCAGAAGTGTTTTCAGGACTTTGGAATGAGAGTTGAGTCTGTTTGAGGCATTTTCAGCATGCTGCACGCATTGCCTGACCTCTTGGCGCGTCAGAAGAGCTTCGATCTTCAACTCCTTCTCCATCATGACCCGATCGTGGTACAGCCTGTTTGAATGTTCAGCGAGATTTGACTTGATCATATCAGACAGCACTTCGAGGTCCTTCTTGAAACCTGTCATGGTTTCAGCATGGAATTGGGCAGTGACCCTGAGACTGTTGCGCATGATAGACTCATGCTCCTGGAGAGCATGCAGTAGGTGTCTAACAGCGGTCTCGACTCTGTTGATAGATTCATCAGGAGTCAGCCCCGAATTCCTTCTCGTCGAGGCAGCAGCGGATGCAGCAAATGGAATAACATCTTGACATACTGGTGCTGCATCCTGCCTCGGAACTTCAGTAGCAACCTCATCCTCATGTTTGCTGGCATGAGAGCTTGTAGAGCTTGAGGATGGGTGCTATTCTCCTTCTTCTTCTTCTGCCTCATCTTCACCGGATGAGACTTGAACAGGAACTGCTCCGCCAGATTTTGGCCCATGAACAGCTATGTTGTGTGCCTTTATCATCCTTGCGAATTCGGCATGAGTCATGTTGGCGTCCACAATAACCTCTACTGCTGTAACCTTGGAAGGTTCTTGAGAGCGAGCAGCAGCTGCAGCATCAACCTCCTCTCGAGGTGTCTCTAGCTGCACTAGGATTACCTCAGCTTCAGCTCCAGCATCCTCAGTGGGTACTGTCTGAACAGCCTCCCCACCTGAGGTCTTCTTATCCTCAGGGAGTGTTGTCAGAACAACATCCTCCACAGAGGTCTTCTCAACGGACCCCGTCTCCTCGGCCGGTCCTGTAACAGCTTCGACAGCCTCTGCTGCAAGAATGGGTTCTTGCAGCTCTGCTTGGTTTCCTGCAGCGTTCACAGCTTTCAGCACTGTATCCTCCACTGCTGCAAGAATCTCAGCTTCCACCCTACTTGTTTCTGCAGCTCCTTCTTCTTGTTGAAGGGTGGTTGCCGGCTGCACTGCTGTCGCGTCCAGTGCAGGGAGTACCGCCTCTGCAACTTTCTCCATAGATGCTTCATCGGCAATCTTAGAAATGTCTGAGATGACATCCCTGATTATGGCAGATGGTTCCCCCTCAAAATCTACAACAACAGCATCTTCATCTTCGCGAACCGGGAAATCGCCATAATCCAATAGTTGGGCTTCCTCCTCCTCCAAGTGATCCAGCATGACAATGTTGGAGAGGCCTTCAACCACTTGCTCGTATGCAGGGGAGTTTATCTAATGTGAGCTTGAACTGTCTTCTCCCCGCATCCTCCTTGGAATGTGCTGCATCCTGATTTCCTTCAAGCTTTGCTGCAGCGCTAGATGCAGCATAGCTTCTTTAGCTTGCTCCACTCCCAATGTGTCGATTTGCTCTTGAGCAAACGCGACATCATCGCCCCTTCTTACAGCCTCCGCAGCCGGGGCAAAGAAGACCTGCGTATCTTCCACTGCTGCTCTCATCGGTAGCTCTGCAGAGTCGGATTCTGTAAGAACTTTGCCCTTTCCCTTGTCCTGTGCTCCCTGTGCAGCACTGCAGCCATCGAGCTCTTGAACTCTTACTGTAAAGTCAGGTTGTAGGAGTGCCAGAATGTCTTCAGATTTAGCCCACTCCAGGACAGCTTGCTCGACTGTCAGGAAATCCTTCCACTTCAACAGGATTTCCCCCTTTGACAGCCGCATCTCTCTCCAAAGAGAGTACTCCGCAGCCATATTTCTAGCAGCCGGAAAGGTAGGATCGAGCACTGAAGCTTCTGTTTGTAGACGAGCTTCTTCTTCAGTTGGCTCGACCCGGTATTGATATGGCTCCTAAAGCTGATGTGACTCATCCACAAGGTCAACTACAACCATATTAGGTGTAGAGAGTTGGGAATCAAGAGAGTCACATTTATCCCTGGGTTGATGTGACACATCCCCAACAGCAGCAGCAGCCCTTTTGCTGCGTGGAGTCCTTCTCACCAAAGGTGCGTCATCATCTGGGGAAGAGGATTCAAGTTCAGGTACAGCCTTCCCTGAACTCCTCTTGATAACAGGAAGAGGGCTCGAAGGATCCTCTTCTTCAGCTTCTTCCCCGCTGCCTGCAGATTCATCTTGCAGAGCAAGAGTTGCATTCTTTTTATCTTTGGTTTTCTTCCTCGCAACTCCTGCTCCTGCAGCCTTCGGCTGGGTCTTGCCCTTCTTCTTCTCCCCGAGATACTTTTCAAGGTGAATGGGGGTGGGTGCTGCAAGTTGAAGGCCAAGCTTGCAGAGCAGAGAGCAGATGGTGATACCGTAGCTCCGACGCTCCGTTATCTTCTCTGCTTCCTCCCACAGCCTCTTCATGATGAACCTCGCCCAGTTCACCTTCCTCCAGCCATGATTGCAGACATGATCCGGAACCGGAGATCTGTGCATTTGTCATAACTCCCTGTCCTCCCTTCGATGGAGTATGCACAGATGTCGTGGAGAAGTTCAAACTCCGATTTGAAGAGCTTCTTGGGGGCGCTTCTTTTGATTTCAGCCCCTGTATCCCTTGCTCGAAAGAGATCCCACATCTCTTGAGCCGATGCCTCCCCATATGTCGCCAACTGGCTGTGGGTCAAACCTGCAGCCGAGATGCTGAAGGTGGTGGCGATGTCCCTAACGGTCAGCGACCGTTCTTCTTCATCTGCATCCATCCGGAACAGGATGCAGTTTCTTTCTTCCGCCTGCCTAGCGTAGGCGTAGAATCTCTATACTGACTCCGTCGAGAAGCCAGCGTAGACTGTAGTCAACAACCCTAGGACTTAGGTCTGTTGAAAAGCATCAAAAATCCTCTTGATCAGAACATTGTCATACAGCCCTGACTCAAGGATGTGTTTCTGATTGATCATCCTTCCATCAAGAACAATGGTCCTTCTGGTAGCCATTGATGATATTTTTCTGAGAGAGAATGAGAAAGAACAAGGGTTTGCACTTAGAAAATTTTCTGCGATTAAAGTGTTTCTCTCTCTGAAGATGGTGAAAAGTGAATTCAAATGGCACGTTTTGGTCTTTATGGCGGTTCTCAAGAGACGTGCGAGATCGACGGTTGAGATAAATCAGGGAAATGATCTAGTGGCTCAGGAAAAAACGGAGATGTCAAATTGACACTAATAATTACTTGGCGCGTGGGCTCTGTCAGCGCCCTTTCCACTTCCTAACACCCGCAGTCATTCATTTAATGCTGAAAGACATGCCCTTTGCCGCCTAAATAAATGTCTTTTTAAGGTTGCAGCGATTCAAGTACGAGGTTGCAGAGCAATCAATACTCTTTTGAAATAAATGCTGTAACCTGGTGCTGCTTGAATTCTCGATAACTGCTGTACTGTAAGAATAAAGTTGCAGCGCTGTCTGAATCCAGTGCTGTATTAACGCGTAGCTTACAGTACCATCTTTACTGTTTCCTGCCAGCATGCAGAGGTTCTGTGAGACCCGAGACCTTCATTACCTATTGACCAATACACTTCATGCATCATATGCATTTCTTATTGCTTATGTGCTACTTGTGACCTTGCATGATTATATTTTGCTTCCAAATATTAAATTATTTATATGTTCTTATATAATTAGTGCTGAGAGACCCCTATTATAATTGATTAAGACTCGAGTAATTTTCGAGTGCATAATATAAATTATTTGATTAATGATTATATAAATTTCGTTGAACTTTTCAAAGAAAGTAAATCTAAATTATATATATATATAAACAAGTATTATATATATATATTAGCTTAGCCGTAGGTATACACTATATATATATATAAGTAATGCAAAAGTTAATGAAATATTATTATAATATATATATATATATAAGTGATGTTGCGTATATAATAATGGTAAGTAGCATATGTAACTTAATAATAATAAAATATGTATTGTTTATATATATGGATATATGCATCTCTAAAGCATAATAAAGGATATACATTAGAATTGGTATACACGTGTATGCAAGGACCTTTTTCATCACATTAATTAGGATAATGATAAAAGAAAGGGGAACTTACCAAGGAAGCTAAGAAGAGGAGGTGGACTAAGGCTAGTATATACATAGAATTTCTTCATTCACTGGTGGAAGGAGAAGAAAAAAAATAAGGAAGAACACACCCCTTCTTCTCTTAATCTTAAAGGTATTTGGCTTAAAAATTTTAATTCCTTCTTTGAATTTTCATGTTTTTTACTTTTAGCATATATTATGAAGTCCAAAGATGTTCTTTGGGGTTAGGGTTGAGAATAAATTGTTTTCTTGAATGAAACAAAATAGGTTGCTATGCTGTAATCTCGGTTATGTTCTGCATCTCTGTTCCGAAATATTCTGGGTGATGTAGGAATTGAATTAAGCTAAACCCTTTTAACATAATCTAGTATATGAAGTGTAGAATATGTGTGTCAAATTTCAGAAGACTTGGAGTTAAAATCAATTTTATATGATTTTTCTAAGATAAGCTGTTCGGAGACAGTTTTTATCTTGTTTTTGAGTCCGAATCAAATTATGTTTCTGAACTGTATACTTCGAATTTATATATGATCTTTTACTATGTTTTAGAACCATTTCTCAGGTACGTACAGAAATTTAGTATGCAATTTTTGGAGTTTTGTACGATTTATGCTGAATTTTACAATATAGTTGGTTTTCTGTGTTGATCATGTCCTGTTTTCGGTCTTGTTCTAAATATCATAACTAATTATTGCAACCATATATATATTCCATATTTGACTATGTTGTAGTACCAGTTCTGATAGAGATGTAGAAATTTACCTTGTAAATTTTTAAGCCTTGTACGATTTATGAGAAGTTTTACAAGAAAATATGTTTTCACCTTATAAAGTACCCTGTTTTCAGCAAACTTCGAAAATTCATAACTAATTATGTAAAGCTTATTTTTAGTTGATATTTTTATATGTTATACTTCAACATGTTTGTTAAATTCTGTAAAAATATGAAATTATTTTATGAAGTCTATAATATTTGATAAATTTTTAAATATAGACTGAATTTTGAGTTGAAATTGAGGTGAAAAACTAGTTTATAAATTTAATTTTATTCTTTATGTTATAATCACTATAATAACTAAAATTAATATTATTAAATCCAAATAAAAGATGTTTTAGGTTATTAGAAGTTATTTTAGTTTAATATAATTGTCATTGATTTGATATAACAGTTTATACATTATTTTTGTTTAGTGGTATTGACACAAAAGAGACGAGAAGTTGAGAATAACAATTTTACAAGACAAGGTAAGTAGAAATTCATTTGCAACTACAATGCATAAACATAGTATTTTATGTGTTTACTTGCATTATATGATAATAGTGAAGTTGCGCTTCTTGATATTGGTGATTAGTTTTTATGTGTAATTAAAGATGATACGTGAGCATTGAATTTTGTACATATCATTCATGAGCATAGATAGGTGTATGCATAGAAGACATGATGAGTCTGTATGCACATCATAATCATACAAAGAAACAAAGTTAAAGCAAAGTTGACCGCTACTAGTACATCGAGGTCGATGACATGCAAGACATGGATATGGCTTAAAAGTAAAAGTGTGCCTGTGTGGCATGCGAGCCGTGGTTATGGTTCGAAGATATTGGGCCATAAACATGACTTTAAAGCAAAGTAAAAGTGTGTCTGTGTGGCATGCGAGCCGTGGTTATGGTTCGAAGATATTGGGCTATAAACATGACTTTAAAGCAAAGCAAAGTAAAGTACAGAGATTATTGAGCTAGCTCCTTTCTGATGTAATGTAGACGGGTCAAGGGCCCAACATAGTAAAAGATATCAAAGCCATGCATTCACGTTATTCTTAAAGTCCTTACAACTATTTGTATGACAATGCATGCATGATTTTTGCTTACTGAGCTTTAGTTCACCTAGTTTATGCATTGTAGGTGAGCATGACAACGTTTGATGAGCTTTTGGGACTTGCTAGCATGTTTTGGCGCTCCAACTGTGTTTTGGGACGGTGTACATGGATGACGACCTGCGGGGCTAAAACTTGGGCTTATTTTGCTTTTGACCATGTTGCTTTTGTACAAATTTTTGGGATATGTTTATAATCGTTGCGCCATAATGTTATATGTTTGGTTTAGGAGAACTCTGATAACACTTTGGTTTAAGATATTGGCTTATGCTCTGGTATAGATGAGGTGTTGATGATGATATGTCGTTTTTGTTATTTTGTTATTTGTTAGCTAAAAATATATATATATATATATATATATATATATATATATATATTAATGTCACATTTTTCAGAGTTTTGTATTTCAAAAGTGTTATAAAATTTAGGACGTGAAAATTTAGGATGTGACAGGTTCCCCCTGTAATCTTGCATCTTCTTTTTCTTCACAACTTAAGGATTCCCAACTCGTTTCGAAGCATGGAAAACCTCGATTCACTCAAAGGTTTTGTAAGGATATCTACAAGCTGTAGATCCGTGTGAACTTTCTCTAGCACGATGTCTTTCTTCTCAACATGATCTCTTATAAAGTGATGACGAATGTCAATGTGCTTTGTTCTTGAGTGAAATACAGGATTATGGGTAATTGCAATAGCGCTCGTATTGTCACAGAGAATTGGAGTCTCTTTTTCTTCTATCCCATAATCTCTAAGTTGCTGCTGTATCCAGAGAATCTGCGCACAGCAACTTCCTGCTGCAACATACTCTGCTTCTACTGTAGAGGTTGCAATTGAGGTCTGCTTCCTGCAGAACCACGAGACAAGTCTATTTCCCAGAAATTGACACGTCCCACTTGTACTCTTTCTATCAATCTTGCAGCCTGCATAATCTGAGTCGGAGTAGCCTTTAAGCTTGAATCCTCCTTCCTTAGGATACCACAGGCCGACTTCCTGAGTTCCTTTAAGATACTTAATTACCCTTTTTACTGCTAAAAGGTGTGATTCCTTCAGTGCTGCTTGGAATCTAGCACAGACTCCTACTGCAAACATAATGTCTGGCCTGCTTGCTGTGAGATACAGCAACGATCCAATGAGTCGTCTGTACTTGGTAATGTCTACATCTTTACCATCTTCATCTTTGTCAAGACTTATGGATGTGGACATGGGAACGGACGTTGCTGCTCCATTTTCCATGCCAAATTTCTTGATAAGCTCCTTTGTATACTTGACTTAGTTGATGAAGGTTCTTGTAGGTAGCTGTTTTACTTGCAGTCCGAGAAAGAAGCTTAATTCTCCCATCATACTCATCTCGAATTTTGACTGCATCAGGTTGGAGAATTTCTCACATAGCTCTTTGTTTGTGGATCCGAAGATAATGTCATCCACATAAATTTGTACAAGAAGTACACTATCTCCGTCCTGTATCCTAAACAGCGTTTTGTCAATTGTTCCTTTCTGAAAGCCATTTTCCAGAAGATAGAGAGATAAGGTGTCATACCAAGCTCTTGGTGCTTGCTTTAGTTCATATAGGGCTTTTTGTAACCGAAACACCTTCTCTTCTGCTTGATCCTCGAAACCAGGAGGTTGTTCAACATATACTTCCTCTGTAAGGAGACCATTTAGGAATGCACTTTTAACATCCATTTGATAGACGTTGAAATTCATATGTGCTGCATAGGCTAGGAAAATTCTTATTGCTTCTAGTCTTGCCACTGGTGCAAAAGTCTCATCAAAATCAATTCCTTCTTCCTGACAGTATCCTTTAGCAACTAATCTTGCTTTGTTTCTTACAACGACTCCCGATTCATCTAGCTTGTTTTTGAATACCCACTTTGTTCCAATTATACCTTGATGGGTTGGTCTTGCGACTGTTTGCCATACTTGATTTCTTTCAAATCCGTTCAATTCTTCTTGCATGGCCTGCACCCAGTTGCTATCTTGCAGTGCCTCTTCAACATTTTTAGGTTCTGTTTATGATATGAAGCACGCAAACATTATTTCATGTGGTATGGATCTCCTTGTCCTTACACCAATGGATGGATCTCCTATAATGAGATCTTTTGGATGGTTTCTAAGCCATGTCCTATCAGGCTCAAAGACATGAGTTGGTGTATATTGCTCATCATGTTGCTGTAATGCAGGAGGTTCTGCTGCTGTAAGAATGTCTGCTGCATCCAAGGTTGTAGCTTCTTCTTTTTCTTCTCATGTAGGCAGAACTCCTTCTATGTATGGTACAACATTCTCTTTTCTAGGAGCGGTCTCTTCAGGTGGTTTTTCCAGCTTATTTGTGTCACAATGTGGTTCATCAAACACCACATGTATAGATTCTTCTACCACCAGGGTTCTCTTATTAAACACTCTGAAAGCTCTACTTACAGCTGAGTATCCTAGAAATACTCCTTCGTCTGATTTAGCATCGAAAGTTTTCAGATGTTCATTTCCATTGTTGAGAACGTAACATCTGCATCCAAAGATGTGCAGATAAGAGATATTAGGTGTATGACCGTTCCATATTTCATAAGGCGTCTTGTCAAGATCCTTGATGATTAGACATCTGTTCTGCGTGTAGCATGCAGTGTTGGTTGCTTCAGCCCAAAACCTCTTGGGTATCTCTGCTTCTGCTATCATCGTTCTTGCTGCTTTCTTGAGGGTTCTATTCCTTCTTTCAGCAACTCCGTTTTGTTGCGGTGTTCTTACAGCAGAGTATTCATGACGAATACCATTGTCAGAACAGAATTTTTCTATAAACTTATTTGTGAACTCGGTTCCTCTGTCTGATCTTATCTTTACTATACTCAAGCTCTTTTCATTCTGAATTTTCTTCATGAGACCAAGTATCTTTTCTTGAATTTCTGACTTTTTTGCAAGAAAGATCGTCCATGTGTATCTGGAGTAGTCATCCACTACTACTAGGGAGTACTTCTTCCCGCTCAAGCTTACTGGTTCTACTGGTCCAAAAAGCTCCATGTGTAGAAGATCTAGAATCCTGTGAGATGATTTCTGAATCTTATCCTTGAAAGAGCTCTTAACTTGCTTTCCTTTTTGACACGCTCCACAGACATTCTCCTTTTTGTAAGATACATCTGGTAATCCTTTCATGAGGCCTTTCCTTACTGGCTTGTTGATAGTCTTGAAGTTCAGGTGACTTAATCGTTTGTGCCATAACCAGCTCAGCTCTGGTGGACTTTTCACAATGAAGCATGTTGATTGAGTGGAGGAATTCCAATCTGCTAGGTAGATATTTTCTCTTCTTGTTCCTGTAAGCTTTACTTCATTTGTGGTGCTGTCTTTGATTAAGCATTTGTTGAGGTTGAATTTCACTGTATATCCTTTGTCACAAAATTAACTGATGCTTAGAAGATTGTATCTAAGCCCCTTTACGTAGGATACATCCATGATCTTTATGTTCCCCTTGACTAGGCATCCGCTTCCTTTTGTGCTTCCTTTGGAATCATCACCAAATATGACGTTAGGTCCTTTGCAATCTTGGAAGTCTTTCAACGTTTTTTTACTGCCTGTCATGTGCCTTGAGCAGCCGCTGTCGATACCATACATCACTGCTGCATCCTGGCACTGTAACCTGTAACAATTTCAAACAGATTTAGGTACCCATATCTGTACGGGTCCTTTAGAGTTAGTTACTTTGGGAACCCAAACTTTCTTAACAGTAACTATTTTACTGTAAGATTTGTTGGTTCTCATGCTGTATGCAGTTGTCTTGACAGACTGCTTGTTAAAAGTGTGTGCATAACCAACATGTGTGTTACCAACACCCTTATAGTGTGATCTTCCAGCATACTTTCCTGGAGTATATCCTCCTTGAGGTTTAGACATGTAGGTCTTAGTATAGGTGGGAAAGTTTCTTCTATGCTGCAACTTTGTTGGTTGCTGCATTCTTTTGCTGCATGCAGCAGATGGCTTCTGCTGCAGCCAATTCTTAGATGGAGGCTTACTCCCTGCAGTTGAGCATTGGGGTCTCTTCCTCTTATCCGTCATTGTTATTTTGTTCTCGATCTTTTCAGAGTCACAAAGTAACTCTTTCTCCATTGGAGTTTTAGCTTGAACAAAATTTACAGTTTTGGATGTATTTGCTGTATTCTGAGAGTCTTGATTGCTGTAACCTATGCCTGATATCTCAAAAGGATCTCTGACTCGGTTTATGCAATCTCTTGCGTCCTTTGAAGATTTGGTGAACGTGCTCATCTTGGACTGCAAGGTCTCCTTCTCAGATTTTAGCTCGGTGATCAGCAGATTCAATCTAGAGATCTCTTGTTGCAGCTTACTACACTTTGAGTTATCAGACTCTCGTGCAGCGAATATTTTGGCAATGTCGATATTTTTGCTCTTGAGGATCTCATTATCGATTCTAAGGTTCTCATTTTCAACCTTCAGTTCCTCATGTATTGAGTTGATCTGCTCGAAATCACTCATGATCCTTTTCAAGGAGTGGATCATGTTCAGCTCCTCATCAACTTGTATGGACAGCGGTTGGTAGATTACCTCATCTTCTTCGCTGTCCTCGCCATCTCTAACCATCAGGCATATGAGTGCTTCTTCGTCAGAGGATGAGGTTTCAGCATCGCTGTCAGAGGATTCTGCAGCTTTCAGTACTTCCTTCGGAACTACTGCATCCTTGACTTTCTCCATTTCTCCTATGAGAGCTCGAAGCTTGTGTCTTTCCTCTTTTCTTTTATCTCTCCTCTATTCTCTTTCTCCTTCAAGATACTTGTGCACGGTTGGATAAGGACAGTTCCTTGCGTAGTGTCCAGGCTTCCTGCAATTATAGCACAAGTCAATATTCCCTGTATTTGACTGTGGAGAAGAAGATACCTGAGGGGTTGGATGACTTCTTCTGAAGTCATTCTTTTTGTTGAGGTTGGTGTTGCTGCTATTGTTGTTGCTCTTAATGAATCTCCTGAATTTCTTTAGTAGGAGCGCCATATCCTCTTCAGCAACTTCTGCTGTATCCTCACTCTATTTACTGCAACTGGCGGTTGCTGTATCCTTGATTCCTCTGGCGGTTAGCACTGTAACTTTGGAGATTGACTCCTCTGATTCCTTTCTCCTTCTATTGATGTCATACTCGAATGCTTTCAAGTCGGAGAATAGGTCAAATGTGCTCATGGACTTCAGGTCCATAGACACTCTCATGGCAGTGGTCTTGCTATCCCACTCCGCTGGTAGGGCTCTCAACACCTTCACATTCTTTTCTTTTTGTGTGTAGTGTTTGCCTAGAGCTTCTAGTTCATTCACTATGGATGTGAATCTCAAATCTAGTTGCTCAAGAGTCTCTTCATTCTTCATTTCGAAGAGCTCGAATAGTTGGGTAGCGTTGGAGATTTTGTTGTCTTTTGTGAGCTCAGTTCCTTCATAAATTTGCTCCAGCTTTTCCCATATTTCTTTGGATGTTGAGCAAGTTTTAACTTTGCTAAAAGTGCCTTTATCCAAAGTAATAAATAGAGCGTTCTTTGCCACATTATCCAGGTTGGCTCTCTTCCTGTCTTCGTTACCCCACTCTTGACGTGGTTTGGTCAGGAAGTTTGGTGGTGGCTGCTCTCCTTCTGCATGGTCTCTTCCATACATTGGATTCACCTTCATGGGAATTATCGGTCCTTCAGTTATGACCGTCCACATCTCATCTTTCATGACAGAAAGGTGTACCTGCATTCTTATCTTCCAGTCATCATATTCCTCTATGGAAAACATAAGTAGCTTGTCATTGGAGGAATCCATGATATGCTTTAAAAAAAATGATTTTAATGCAGAGAAAACAGCGAGACAAAGGTGGATCTGGGTAGGTGACCAGATAAGTTGGCTTTTAACCCAACGTGCTCTGATACCACTTGTTGGTCCCAAATGGTGTCCGAGGTTCAGAGGGGAGGGTGAATGAACCTTGGTCGATTTTCAAAATCTTTTAAAACAACCGTTCTGCACTGCAAGTTACTTGAGCTTGCAGCGATAGAAGGTTACTGCTTGCAGCGCTAAGATGCAGTGCTGCACGCTGTAACCTGGAGTTTTATACGCAGCGAAAATTAACTTTTAAACATAAGGCTTCTTTCAAAACGTTTTATGATGAGAGACAGATAATAAAGCAGAAGATAAACGCATAGAAAAATAAAGCGATTAAACACTTATGGCTTATAGTGGTTCGAAGGTGGTGTAATTCTTCTACGTCCACTCTACTGCTCCTCGAGCAGGAACTTTGTTAAGCAAGATTGATTTACAGGACTCTCCTAACAATCTATCAACTTTTCAAAGCAAACCACCTACTGAAGTCCAGCGTACACACAGCAACTGCAAACTTCAAAGGCTAACCCACACAGGGTTCTACACTCCCACACAGGGAAGCTGCCTAACACTTAGACAACTAAACAAACAGTAAGGATTTCTCCTATCAACTGCTCGACACCACTAAAACAACCTAAGCACACAGCAACAAGGTTAAAAAGGATAAAAAGGTTTTCTTCAACTTGTGCTTCGAAGTGAGCTTCTGAATCCGTAGGGAACTTTCAGCTTGAACTTGCTTCACTTCGATAGGTTGAGTGACTAAAACTGTTGGCTTGAATGCTTGAAATTTGTAAGCTTGAAACTTTCACGTATGAATTTTTGTTCTTAGTAACAATGACAGTCACCAGCTTCAGTTCTCCTCGACCTCTATTTATACTTATAGGAGAAGATGTCCGTTGAAGGAGACATCCCTCTTTTAAATTTGAAGTAGCCTGGCCAAAGTATGGTTCGCATTTAATGCGACTTGACTTTTTCTTTCGGAGCATTTAATGCGGCAGTTGCGGCTCGCAGCTTTCTGCAGCGCGTCAGTCCATGTGGCATCTTCTTATTAGCTCTGTGTCTGCTACTTTGATTTTTTCTTGAACGGCTCTTTTATTCTTGCTTGAATCTCCGTTCCTCGTACTGCATTTATGCTTCCTAGGATTTGCAGGATACTTCATCTTGTAGTTGGCGCTGTATTATTTAACTGACTTGTGTGTTTGCACTGTATCCTTGGTCCTTGTGCAGCTGATACTTTCTTTCAATGCTGCTGTATTTTAGACCTGGTTGCAGTATCTTCTGGCAGTGCTGCTGTAACTTCTTTCTAGTAGTACTCCTGTATCATTTTCTTGCAGCGTTGCTGCACGCCGTTCTTTCTTGCTTTGCTGTATCGAAGTACAACCTTATTTATACTTTGATGTTCCTTCCTTCTTCCAGCTATGCTGTATCCTGCCTTCCTACAGCGATACTGTATTCTGCCTTCTTGCAGCGATATCTTCCCTTAAGGCTTAGATTCAGCTTTATCCTCTTTTAACCTCCATTTCAAAGCTTGACACAAGACTCAATTCTAGTCTATTTATTCACTTAAACATTGTGAAAATGGGGTACTCAAAACTTCCTATTACATATTTGGTTTGTCTTATCAAAATCTTAACATTGAAATCCCAACACATACACATATCAAACATACACATAGAAGCACATTTATTTAACAAAACACTTAGTTGCAGTTCTCAACTGCCATGAAAGCACATCTTATTTGCACATATGCAAATATTAACTTCACATCATTCTTCACCTTTGCATTCATAGTAAAACATTCGTAATTCATCACTTGCTTTAAATCATTCATCAATCACATTCTCATTTAATAATAATCTTAGCTCAGAGCACTTAATTCACATAGCATGTATATCGACCCAACGTCATTTAAGTATAATATTCACATTCATCGTATCATAACATTATCACACATAATATCTCATGCATTCAGCACGTATACCCAACTCATTTAATAATAATCTTAAAAGATTGCATAAATTTTATGATATCTTAATTTAAAGAATTTACCCCCACCTTTCGAAGATGATGCTTGTAAAACGTTTACTCTTATCCAAGCTTAATCTTTCCTTCTTTCGTATCTCCTACAAAATGTAATTGCTCGCTTTAGAATTTAATCGAACTTTTATTAATTAAAATACATTATTAATTTAGAACTTTTTCTGTTAACAGACCATCTAACAGGGTTTTAATGAAATTATAATGACAATGTGTTTATTAAAATATTATAAAAACTTAATTAGACTTTAATTAGATTTTAGAAGATTTATCTTAGATTCAGGAAATTAATTATAAATTTATGATTTAGGTTAGATCTTGAAGATTTGATAATAATTCTAAACAAGTAAATTATAAAGCTTTTGGCTTCAAATAATTCTTGAAGACCTTTTAAAATAATTTTAGAAAATCTAATTATGTAATTTATGGTTTAACTTAAATATTAAGAAAATTGAATATATTTATGATTATGACATATTTAGATTGACTATATAATTTAATTGCTAAATTGAATTCAATTAACTAAAATTATATGTTAATTTAGGAAATATATTTAATTGCATAACATGTTTAGTTAATTATTATTTAAGAGAATTAAAGTTGATATTTAATTTGATATTCATGTTGGCACTTGACTTCGAGAAATTTACTTGTAAAGTTCATAATTAATTTAATATCATTAGATCATTTTTAACATTATAGAGAAATTTATTTAAATATTTAATATTTATAATTAGGCCTTTATTTCGTTTATTAAATTATGAGGGTCAAGTTACAACTTCTATAATTATATTTAGGACAAAAATGTCATTTAAATTAATAGAGATGATAATTATTATTTTTAATGTTATATTACGACCTAATTCACTTGTTTGGGTCAAGAAGTAATATTAATGACTTATACGGTCCATTTCATAAACTTAATTAATTATGAGATATATCTGTAATTTCAACAAATTTTAGGGATCGTTTTAGCAATATAAAGAAATTCTAAAAGAAATACTTAATATTATTTATCTATAAGTTACATAATGTAATTTTATAAAATTCAGGGGTCTGATATCATTATTTATAATTTATGATATTTAACATAATTTCATAGACTTAAGGGTAAAATTTATAATATCTCTAAAATTAATTTATATCCTAATTCATTAGTTTGGATCTAATTCATTATTTTACATATATATTAACTCTCTAAAGCAATATCGATAATATCTAAAGTCCGGTTTACTATCCCAACTAATTATAGGTAAAAATACAACTTTAGCAACTCTAGGGTCATTTTAACAATATCAAACAATTCTAATACGCAATATCTAATATCATCAATTTTTAAGGGTACAATATGTAATTTCAGCATAATTGGGGTTTCGTTATCATTATTCATTAATTTAGGGCTTAAAACATATTTTCATAATCTTAAGGTTATAAAATGTAATACTTAATCTATTGGGATCAAAGTGAATTATCAATAATTATGGATTCTTGCAATTAAGCCCCTATCCTTTATCAATTCCCAAAATCAGCCCCCCTTCTCTTTCCCCTTTTCCCCTGTTCCAGCTGCTGCGTCCAGCCACCACCCCTCCATCTTCAGCTTTCAGTTTTTCCATGGCCGGCGACACCACGTCACCGGCAAAACCCAATACACAAACCCCACCTCGTCACCACCACACATATACGCCAATACACATACACACACGCATATAACAACACACACAACAACTTTCCAGCAGCGCCGCTGCTCCTCCGACGGTACCACCAAACTCAGCCGCCGGCGCCTCCTGCTCCGATTTGCCGACCCCCTCCCCTACACACACACAGATACCAACACATACTCACAAAAACACAGCATACACACAGCCATATTTGCAGTAGCAAATCATTTGCTTGACTCCAAGAGTAAGCAAGCAGAGCATGCTCACGAATCTGACCATCCTTGGAAATACCAGTTGCGTCCATCTTGTTACAGCAACAACGACAACAAAAATAATTTAGAAAGACACATGGAGAGAGAGAAGAGGAAGAAGAGAGAGAAATGAAGAGAAGAGAAAAAAATAGAGAGGAAGAAAGAGACGTGAGAGGAGAAACTTCCTTATTCTTTGTTCAATTATTGATTCTTCCTACACTAGACTAGATGAGAACTAGACTAGGCGAGAAAAGAATGTGTGCATTTATGATTAAGTGATAGAGTAGTATTGATAAAGACTTAATTATATTTATCACCTTATAATATAACACTACCTTAATAATACTCTATATATCTTATATTATAATGTAATATTGTTTTAAAAATAATTTTTTTTTAGTTGTTACAGTTTGGGCGGGAAAATGGTATTCTTGTAATTATTCCCAATTGTCCTGTTATTAGTATAGTATAGATTTTTTAAATTACAATTTCAAATTTAACTATTTATTATTTTAAATTTATTTTTAATGTATGAAAT
The DNA here is from genome assembly GCA_028654395.1 of Scutellaria barbata. Classification (NCBI taxonomy): domain Eukaryota; kingdom Viridiplantae; phylum Streptophyta; class Magnoliopsida; order Lamiales; family Lamiaceae; genus Scutellaria; species Scutellaria barbata. The sequence goes on along the minus strand of CM053647.1, from coordinate 9,421,202 downwards.
ATTGAATTTACTATGCTTATATATAATTTTAGCTGTTATTATTTTTATTTTATATTTGTAATTTTGAAGGAAGTTGAGCAGTGGGGTATGAGGTTTTATATTATTTTAGAAAAGAATTGCAAACAAATTTATGGTGTATTTCATTTAGTTCAAGTGGATTGAATATTGGGTTAAATCTAATTATTTTCAATATATTCTTTAAAAATAGATGGTTAGGAGATTTTAGGATATATAATGGGTTGACAGTGTAATTTTTCTTAAACTTGGAATAATTGAGCTATTTGTGTTTGGATGTATCAAAATTTCATATATATATACATATATATATATACTATTGTTATGAAAATTAATAAAATAATTTCTCTATAGTGAAATCACATATTAAGTATATAAACAATAATTTATACAAAACATATCCATTTATTAGTCTAGGTACTTAAAAAAGTTAAATCTATATCAAGTACTTCAATACTCCAATATGGGTTAAAAGCTTCTTCTTCTTTTTTTTTTTAATTTAAATTTCAGCCTTTCAGCTATCTTATAATATTATAATGCAATTTTTTTTAGTTAATTTAATTAAGAATGATTTTTTTATAATTGATGGTTATACAAGAATGATTTTTATTTGTGACAATCAGAAATGGTTCAACTATAAATGTTTTGTATAATGAAATCTTTCAAAATTTATAATATAATTGGTCATATAGATTCTAACAATCTAATATATACTTTTAACTTAATTGTTTAAGTAATTTGTAAATTTGTGCGTTATTGATTGTTTATGAGGAAATCTTCTAAAATTGATATTGTTAATTGGTCAATTTGTTGTTTAACTTATCTATAAATTCATATGCTATTTTTTATATTCCAAATTTCTGTTTATCAGGTAATGTACATTTAAAGTTAAAATATTTAAATTATTATTAATATAAAATATTAATAGTATTGATTATTTTATGATAAAATTATATACCATTATATATTATGTTATCAAATAATAAACTTATTAAATAACATATGATAAATCATGCAACGTTGGGATATACTGATAGTATATATAAAAACATAATCACAAGGAAAAATAGCATAATTAATTTTTCTCCCTAAAAATAGTTACCATAAATAGAAATAAAGAAGTTAGATAATAAAAAATATTAGAAAAGTAAAAGTTTTACTAATTCACAGAAAAAAAAATTGTTTTATCCTTTAACGAAAGCAAAAAGGTTATCTATATATTGGAAAGGAGCCGATAATAATAATAATAAAATTGCTCTCTGAAATATTACTGAATTCAACACTTTATTATATAAACTTTAAATTTTTTCACTTCAAAATTATCATTTTAATAAGCAGTTTATATAAGGCACACATGATATATTTGAGTTACGAAAAAAAATAAAATAAAAAGTGGTCAGAATCGTCTATTAGTAAAGTGAAAATTTCATGTACAATTTATCAGGCAAAGTGAGAGGAATTAAATTAATTTATACAATAAAGTGCTAAATGACTAATTATTTTAGATGATAAAATATATTTTTTTTCATCCTAAATTAGTATTTCTTGTTGGAAGAAAATGACAGAATAAAAAAATGGAGAAGGCCGAGGACTGTATAAGTACAGTTTTTTTAAAACAGATTCACCGCCTTCTATGGTGCTTGAGGATTCACCGTTGTCCGTTTCCCAGGATACAACGGCTACAAAGCTCAGAGCTAAGCACTGACTCTTGCTAACGGCAAACTGGATTAAGCCCGATTGATATCATGGAATCAAGAAGAAACGAGAGCAAAAATGAAAGCTGTGGAATGGAATGATTTCTGATGATGAGTGATCAATCCAGAGGGGGAGGCTCCTTTTATAAGCACTCCAAAAAACCGTTTCAAAACGGCTGCAATGATGGCAAAAACGTGTCTGACAGTGTTGGAAGTTGGAAGGCCAACAGTCACATGTTTCTGGACAAAAAAATTGACAAAAGGAACGTGGTCGGGCCCGCCGCTTTCCGGACCGACATTCGTGTACGCAGGTCGCGGGTGCACACAAGTCCATGGTCCGAGAGCCCGGATTGGACCGTGATTTGCACCCCCCCTACGCGAGAGAGAGCCTACTTGCCAAACATTCTTAACCTCCACCAAAGGAAAAACCAATATATATTGAGAAAATTAGCTTAAGTTTTCCGATGTGGGATAACTCCTCATAAAATGGATCCAAACATGCAACTTTGAGACACAATTTCTTATTCACCTTTTATCCGTTTAGGCGTACAATAGCCCGCCATGAACCTCTCACGGAGGTGAACACACTCCAACTTTACTTTGCCACAATCGAATTTAAAACCCATGTGCAATTAATGCCTAAAGTAAGGCAAAAAATTCTGAAAAAATCCAGAATTTCCAACATTTCTTCCATATGTTACACGAATTGTCATATTTTGTAGTTACATTTTAACGATTATTCTAAAAGATTTATAAATTTCTTCTCATATGATAAAAAAAAATTATTAATAAAAAGTTGTGTTATTAATATTTTTTAACTTCATATATTATAATTTTATTTCATTTTTAAAAGCAGAAATTAGAAAGCAAGGCCCATTGGGTCCAAACCAGAAATTAGAGTTGATTGGCCCATCAAGCTACGCCATTAGCTGAAAGAATAGATCAAATAAATTAAATTGAATTAACATCCATGACGTCTTCATTATAAATTCATTACTGTAATTTCATCTAAATAAAGTATTACTATAAAAAAAAATTAACAAAATTAACCAATCAAAAAACTAAGGACTATTCTTAAAATAAGTTCATTCATTGATATACTATTTTATGAAAAAGAAAGGATTTGGTGGGATGGTAATTGTACAATTTACTTTAACTAACAGTGTAGGCTTTTAAATATTTTTCATGTTATTCTAAAAATAAAAAAGAAGGAAAGAATTATTTTAGAACATTAGAAAAATTAAATAAAAGTTTTAAAAATAAATAAGAAATTGGTGGAATTAGCTACCTAGCACACACCTCACAAGCTATTTGGATTGTTTGAGATTTTTCCAGCCCTCCAACTGCCCAACCCATCCTATCTAATAGTAGGCTTTAATGGATTATAGACTATCCATTTCAATAATTCTAAGTTGAATCAACAAACAAATAAATTAAATTGCATAAGAGCATCTCCAACCATTCTATCCAACTTTAGGTTTTTTTGTTGCCACATCACTGTCACTTCAAAAATATAAAAACCTCTACCTTCAAAAAATTACCTCACCAACCATTCTACCCAAAAAGTAACTATTCATGGTTCCACTATCAAATCACTCATATATCATATAAATCTTTATTAATTTACCATCTCTATTTATTATTTTATTTCATAATAAATAAAATTGAATACTATTTCAATGATGTAATTAAAATTTTAATTTTAAATATTTATTTAATTTAATAATACATAAAATAAAATTGAACAATATCTTATCAAATTTATTAGAAATAAATAAATGGAATAATACAATAAAAAAAAAAATACATTTATAAAAATTGTAAATTACATTTTTAAATTAAAAAAAAATTAATTAATTAAAAAATAGTAACAAATTGCATTCTTTTTAAATAAAAAATTAATTAAAAAAAAAAGGAAATGAAAGTGAAAAGGTGCGGCTCCCTCTCTGTCTCCTCTCCCTTTCTTCTTCTCTCTCTTTATTCCTTCTTCTCCCGTTTCTTCTTCCCAGGTAGAGCTTCCACTACCCATCTTCTTCTGCCTAAACCTCTTCCCACCCTTCCCAATGATTTACTACCCATTTCATTGGGTAGCAAAAATTGCCATGTCAGCATCTTCCTCACCATTGGAGATGCTCTAAGTGAGAATTATATATCTTCTTTCAATGACCAATACTCTAGGGTTAAATATCATTTTTGGTCTTATAACTATAATATCTTTTGATTTTTAATTTCATAATTACCATAATTTTTAATTTAATTACACAATTTAAAATTCTGTCCGATTTTAAATTAATTTTTCTTAAAAATTTTGAATTTTGCTGGAAAATCTACAAGTCAAATTCTTAATGGTGGAATATCAAAATCCTAATAAAAATTTGACACAGCATTTTTTTGGAGAAAATTATTAAAATTGGACCGAAATTAATGGATAAATTTTTTAATTATAAAATTAAAGTAAGAATTATGATAATTATGTGATCAATATCCAATGAAGAAGAGTTATGAGATAAAAATGATTTTAACCCCTCCTCTAGAGAAACAAACTTTTTATTTTTAATAGTGATCAATCTTGTTTCCTCGTGGCTCATGTTATTTCATGGTTTTGTGTCCTCGTGGATGAAACAACCATTTTATAGATAAATACATATTTTGTGTGTTCTCGTGGTCCATGCTCTTCCTTCTACTTTTCCCTTTTATATTACAAACGAACAAATTAAACATATGTTGTGCAGAACAGATGATTCATTCGCATCCGGATCCGCTCCGGCCTTTAGCTAGAGTTGAAAATTAGATCAAACTATTCGATATATGATTTGAGATCGTTTGCTTGTTCAGTTCAACTCGATTTGATAGATATAAACCTTGAACATTCTTTTACTTTTGATAACATCTAAAGGTTGGCTCTAACTCGAGTCAAGTTCAGTAAGTATAAAAACATAATGTCCGACTCGACTGATACTAATAATTTATAAAGCTCGATAACATTTCAGATAATTTAAAATAGTTTAGTTTGACCGGTCGGACCTAATTTATTCACATACCTACCTCCAACACAATTCTCCTTTTTGCTATAAATTAGTGATAGACATGACTTTCTTGTTTAAGAAAAAAAAAAGGTAGAAACATAAAACAATGGGGAAAAACCCTAAACTCCCACTCCACATTTGCAATGTCAAAAGACAGAAATGATCATAAAGAGGCTCCACATTTTCTTGCATGGAATAGCATTGCTAGCCCTCTTTTACTATCGCATCACCACTCTCTCTCACATCATCAAAACCAGGGACTCTCCCTTTCTCTCTCATATCCTCATCTTCCTCTCCGAGCTCCTCCTCTCTCTCCTACGGCTCCTCCACCGCTCCTCCAAATGGCGGCCCGTCAAACACGCCGCCTATCCCAACAGATAGCCAGACGATTAGAAGCTTCCTCCAATCGACATTGAGTTCTTTATGCCTTGTCGATATTGTTTCATTTACGTTATCTGGGAAACAATACAGAGAGAATGGGAAGGGTTGGATGGACTGACAGGGCCAACTATAACTGGCAGCAACTTTTATATCTAGATAAGTTTCATATATTTTGATATGAAACTTAACTTTAGATAATTTGTAAAATTATATATAATAAAAAAAATATCTTAGCAAATATTTTTTTAAGTATTATTGATATTAATAGCAACTAAAATTGAAAGAAAAAAACATACAATTTACTACATAGAATAGACGTGCCCAAACGGTTCGAAAAACCGAAACCGGGACGGTTCGAACCGGCGGTCAACGGTTCCGAAATCGGAACCGCGGTCAACGGTTTCAAACCGGAACCGTGAACCGTCGAAGTAAGGTTCGGTTTCGGTTCGCCTTCTCCAAAAACCGGTAACCGGCGGTTCGAACCGGCAGTTTGTACATTTTTTTTTTTTTTGGATTTCTTAATTTTATTAAGGATACATAGACAATTTCATTCAAAGTTTGGAAGTGTAATTTTCATTTCACATTCAAACTTAAAATGAAACTCAAGCTCTTTCAATTTATTTTTTCCTCTTCTTTCATTTATTCATCATGATCATTGTAATTGTAATATATTCAATTGTACATTGTAGAGATGCGATAATTGCCACAACTAATGATTGTGTTCCATTCCAATAAAATAAATAACGTCGATACATCGACAAAGGTGGAAACTAAATAACAACCTAGAATATAAGATAGCGTCGATACATCGACAAAGAAGATATCTAGCTAACAATAAAAGATATACTTATGATTTATCTATATCTCTAAGATACATTATAAGTGTCATTTTTCAAAGAAAATCAAGGCTGTCCAATGGTTTTTCAAAGAAAATCAAGGCTGTCCAATGGGGCACGACCGTGTCGTGTAGCACGACCGTGCCCTACTTGACAGAACCGTGTCCTGCTCCACAAAAAAAATCAAAAAAAAAAAAAAAGGAAAAAACCGGGAAACCGGCGGTTTGAACCGCCAGTTCCGGTTAACCGCCGGTTTCCAAACCAGAACCGGAACCGAACCCCCCACGGTTCGGTTCCGGTTTGCTCCCCTCGGTTTCAAAAACCGCCGATTTCGAACCGGCAAACCGGAACCGGAACCGGAACCGGCTGAACATGTCTAGAATGAGATGAGTTTGGAAAATAAAAAAATTAAAGAATGATATAAAATAAGAAAAAATTGACATGAATAAAAAAATTATTTAAAAATGAGATAAAATAAGAAAGAATGATACAGAATAAGAAAAAATTGAGATGAATAAGAAAAAATATATTTTAAAATGAGATGAATATACGTGTATTGATATGATTTATTTAGAAATGTAATAAAATAAGAAAGAATGATAAATTCTAAATTAAATTAAATTAAAAAGAAAGAAAAAAAAAAGAAAAAAAACTACATAGAAAATAAAAAAAAATAAAAGAAACTACTTAGAAAAGAATATCACGTTGAGTAAGAAAAGAATATGACGGTACGTAAAAAAAATAAATTATATAATATACATGTATTGCCACATAAGCCTGATTGACTCCATAAGAAACAAACAGTGGGTTTTTTTATTATTACTATATATATATATATATATATATATATAAACTTTAAATATTATTGGAGGATAAGATTTCAATATATCAAAATAATTTAATCAATTTCTAAAAATCCACACATGTTTTAACTATGATGTAATATATCCCTAAAAATTTTGGATGAGAATAATATAATAAAAAATGACAAAAAAAAAAAAAAAAAACAAGTGGACTTTTTTTACTTTTGGCAGGATTTTACCATTTTGGAAAAATATTTTTAGGTGATTTTGTTATTATATATATAGATATAGATTGTTGTACACCAATTAATACAAAAATCATTGTAAATTAAATTTTGTATCACAAAAATCTTTTAGCCTCTGTATGTTATGAATATTATATTTTAAATCAATAAATTATTTAATACAAATTTATGATTACAAATACAAAAAATTAAAATTATTCATTATTAATATTTTTTATGATCCTCTAAAATTATAATAGTATTAAATAGTAACAAAATTCAATTAAATTTGCAACTTAATTATCATATATCACCAAAAAAAAATAATGAGTAAAATGTTACATATAAATTTATACATAGTTACTTCCTGAAATCTATTCTACTTGATTCTGAATTTGATTCTTCAATTCAATTTGACCAAAAAAAAATTAATTATTTGATTTTATCACAACATTCGTTCCGAATAAACTTAAACAATCAACAAACACTTATCAATTTGAGAATGTTTTTGTTCAAATTCGAATACGATTCAATTACTTTCGAAAACCATACTCACCCATAATAAAAATGATCCATTATTTCATCGAAAATTTTAGATATTAACAAAACACACCTCCACTATTCACATAAAACCCTTAACATCAAACTTCCCAAAAAAAAAAACCAAAAAAATCAAATCTCATCAACTCTTTCATTTGCCGATTTTGGGAATAAGTCCTTCAAGAATGGGAAGGCTGAGAAGGAGGACATAGAGAGAGAAAAGCCCCTGTCCGAACATCGCCGCCGCCGTGTCTGCGCCGCCGATCAGCCCTTTGGCGCCGCCGATGAAGCAACCCAGGTTGAGCAAAACCAGCATTGTCAATGGAATCATGAACATCTTGGCTCCCTGGAAATTGAACTTGCCTTGCTCGTATTTCTGCAGCTTTTCTTGATCGATTGCTTTGTTGGTGAGCCTGAAACTTGCTTTTGCAACTCCTATATACTTCATCAACACATCCATGCATCCAAACAGGCATGCTGTCACTGATCTTATCATCCAGATTCTCTGCTCGTTCCACAGTGTCCGCAATGAGCCCCCGCTCGAAACGACCTCATATAGATGCTGGGCAAATGAGGATGCAAACACTACTGCAAATGCTGCAAACCAGGGGTTTGTAACCTGCAAGTGATCATGAACAATGTTGGGAAAAATTCATATGAATATTTAGGTCTCATACTTGGTTTTCTTTTTTTTTTTTTTTTTTTTTTTTGCTTTTGCCTCTTATACTTTACTTTTTTCGCCCTACAATCTTTCTAGTTTTGTTTCTTAAAATAAAGGGTTAAAAGCTTAAAAGAAAAAAACAAACTTGAAGTATGACTATTTTTGCATCTTGTAATTTTTTATTTTTTTTTACCTCAAAGTTCACATGTTTTTTCATATTGCAATCTAAGCCCATTCTCTTATCATGCTTTCTGCCAAAATCATAATTTTTGTTCGATGTTTTCTATAATTTTAGCTTGAATGGAATGAAAATCAGAAAAAGATTTGAGACTTTTGTTTGGTTTGAGATTTTGGAAGTGTTCTGGTATATGTTTTATGTATTTTAATTAAACAAAATAAGACATCAAATTCGATTTAATTTGACTGAAAAAATGAAAAATTCGTGAATATCAGGGTGCAAGAGAGTAACAATGGCTTAGGTTGCAAAATAAAATATGGGTTATATCTCAAATTGTTTCTTTAAAATTTTAATCCTAAAATAGAAAACAAAATGGTGAAAAATAGAAAGTTCAAAAAAACAAAATATGGGAGACAAAAGTAAACACAGAAAGTCATTGGGACAAAAACTCACCCAATGTCAAAGCATAGGAGAAAAAAAGTAAACCAAAATGAAAGCGCAAGTTGAAAAATTAAGTTAGAAATTTACCTTTGGAAACAAGGGGATTCCATAGAAGAAGCAGATTGGAGGAACTATGCCATACAACAAGCATGCAACTGATAGAAGGTGTGAAAGTGCAAAGTATCCATAGCACATGCTTTGAAGGACAGGCATTCTTGACATCCCATAAGTGAGCGGGCTGAATCTCGAAAGCCCGACTTGAACCAGGCCCGAAGCCCATTTCATGAGCTGCACCAGAGCATCTTTCATGTCAATGGTTGTGCACCCAAGGAAGCATGGCCTGTCAGGGTAAAGATACACCGACTTCCAGCCCTTGCAGTGCAAGAGATAGCCTGTGAACGTGCTCTCTAGTAAACAATCGTACGAATAACCAATCTGTCGATGATTTCAAGTCTAAGGTTGTCACATTCTTGATCGAGAATCATATATAGAAAAAAGGCAAAAAAGCCAAAAATAAAAAAAATCCTCGGGTAATTGCTATTTTTAGCGAATTATATAGAGTTGCGAATATAGCCATGTTTTAGCCGCTTAGTTGCAATTTTAATTAGCAAAGTTTTAATCTTAGTCAAATTTAAGTGATATATGTCCTATATGGCTGACATAGTACATGGAAAAGAAGTCTTAGTAAAATGAATTATTCTATGTCCATGTGTATCTGCATCTATATTAAGATGTCTGCCACACAGACATTTACCCCATAATTTTAATTAAAATTGAAATTTGACAAAAACCACAATTAATTTGATAAAACATGGCTAAATTGACAATTTTCAAAGAATTGATTAAAATGACAAAAGCGGGTAAAAAATTTGGATTTTTTTTGCTATTTGGCAATGGGAAAAATGATCAAATGAAATTAATTAAGACTTACCTCTTTTCCCCATCTGGTGTTTTGCTCATATATGCAAGATGCTAGCTTCTTGGCTTCTGAAATAGTTGCATCAGATATATGCCTTTTGTAGGTGTTCTTTCGACTAAGTTCTTGTACGGAATCAATCAGCTTTCTTGAGAAACCAAAGTTCTTTTCTGCTTCTTCAAGGTACTCATCTGTTCAATATAAATTATTCCAAGAAATCAACACATTTTAGTCTCTTGTGTTTTCTTGAAAGCAATCAAATGGAATCAAGAGAAGTACCATGTTGATCGCGACTAGAAAACAATGTCGTTTTCTTCACATAATAGCCCGTCCCCGCGCACACTGTGCCCCCTAGCCCATCCATGCCTTGGTACTTAGTCTGTCAAGTGGTTCAAGATCAATGAGCTGAGCTCAATATTGTGACAAGTTTATTACCATTTAAGTACCAAAGGTTTGGCAATTTAGAATACTATTTAGTTGGGCTGATAATTTAGAACATTAATTAATGATATGTGACGAATTTAGGACAATTTGAATTCGAATGCACCAATTGGGCTTAATCCACAAGTGATCAACTGATTTTGGTTTTTTGATAATTCAGAACTTTAATTAAAGAAGACATTTATATATTTAGGACTTAAGCCCGAGTGCAACAATTGAGCCTAGTCCGCATGTGATCATCCGAATTCAAGTTTTTTTTGGGCTTACAGTTAAGAACATGAATTAATGACATGACGTGAATTTAGTATAATTTCGTACAAACACATGCAAATTAGGCTCAGTTGGTGCATTCGATAGCATATTTAGGGACATATCAAACCCCAAATGTAATTGGGCAAAATAGGTAATGAGAGAGAGAGAGAGAGAGAGAGAGAGAGAGAGAGAGATTTGACCTTATAAGCAGCTCTTGCTTGGCCATCATAGATGTCATTTTGACTAACATTGTAGAAGATTTGAGGGAATTGTGCATATGAAAGAGAATCAGAAAAGTTGGGGTCGAGATGAAAGCACATAGCCTGCTTGGCTGAAGTGGGATCATTACAATACATGTCACAATCCAAGATTAGTGCATAAGGAGCATTGCTCATTATCCCTGAAACTCGAAGCTGCACCAACAATATCAAGTATACCTTTATCAATAACCATATGCAACATTATTTTCTCACAAACAACATTATCAAGGACTTGTAAATTTCTTACTATGAAAAATGAGAAATGGGCTATGGCAATTATATAGTCAACTGGATGTTGTACGAAAATAGTCTGCTGAGTTAAAACTATCAATTTTAATCATATGTATGACTCCAAAAATTGTTCAATCTCAATTCTTTTCTCATCAATTGTGACGACTTAGAAATATGGGTATTTTCAATTTTTTTTTTCTTTTGCAAATTTTTGAATCAAACCCAGTAAAATTGTGTCACATATCCCAAATAAGTGGCTAGAAATCCCAAATTTAAAAACGTTAAAAATTGAAAATGAATAAATTTTGGAGTTTCGGTTTCAAATCTCTTTCAATAATGATATGTGCATTATGAGTCATGAACAAAACACGTTCAAAGATTTATGGCGACGTACTAGGGCATTGAGTGCTCCGGCTTTGAAGCGATGAGGGTAAGATGGTCTTTTTTCGCGGGATACATAGACAAGAAGTGGTAGTTTAGAGTGACCATCCATTGCTCCTTCATTCTTCTTGTTATCATATATCACCTGCACCATATATATATATAGATATGAAGGATGAATATGTGATTTTTTTTTTTATAAATCTTTGATTTTGTGGGTTAAATAGTCTCATAAATTTAGTTACATGACACAGAAGAAATTTGCCTAATTGCTGACCTCAACATGAGAAGGTCTGTCGTCGTTGACCCAGTCTTCTATTTCTGCCACCTTCTCCACATTTTTCTTGAAAACTTCATATTTTGACTGGACAGTGTAAATATTGCAAACCATCAAAATAATATGTATATGGCAATTACAATATATGTATTTGATAGCAACATGTCATTTATGAACAAAAAATTCTTGCATGGGTGATATCATATCCTCAATATTAATTCAAATCAAATAAGATCTAAAATACTGTGTGTTACTAATATTATGTCTTAATTGTAACATCATCATATGTATTTTATTATACCATGTTTCATGTCCAATTCTAAATAATTGTTGACATGTTGGTTGGAAATTTTGACGTGGCCGTTTGAAAATATAACGTGTCATCCAAATTTTTACAACCACGTCAGCAATTTTAAAATTTTACCAAAAAAAGATTGAAATTGGAAAAAAATTAAAATATAAAGGACCAAAATTAAAAAACAAATATTTAGTTGTCATAAAATAGAAAATGTCTTACATATAAAATTAAAATTGAAATTAACCCTAATTTTCTATTATACTCATATTTAATAATCACTATATTCTCCATAAAAATTGCAAACTTAGAATAATAATTTTTCATCAATCAGTATTTAGAAATACTAATTTTTCAGTTCTCAAATTTAGGCTTTAACTATTTAATTTGAACCAACTTATAACACATTAACCCGAAATTTCATAATTCGGACTATATAATTATTTTTATATACCAAGTACATGGATCTTAGATCCATAGAATTGGGTTGACCCAACCCGAAAGTGTATTTCACACGTCCCACGCGTGCCTCATGCGCCTACATGCACCCCCATGCACCCAAACCCTAATCCAAACCTTAACCCAAACTCTAGTTCTGCTGTAAAAGGATAACCTTTTAGTTTAGCGAACTTTTAGTTCTATCTTTATAATCTTTTAGTTATATACACATAACATTTTACAGTGTAAAGTAGTGAAAAAAGTATAAGTTATTCACTGAAAAAGTTATGAAATTTGTACATAAAAGTTATATCATTACAACATAAATATTATATCATTACAACATAAAAGTTTTGACTATATTGAATTTTTATAGTGAAAAAAATATAAGTTATTCTTTGAAAAGGTTATGAAATCTGTACATAAAGGTTATAATATTACAACATAAATGTTATATTATTACAATATAAAAGTTTTGGTTATATTACATGAATTTTTATAGTGAAAAAAGTATAAGTTATGCATTGAAAATGTTATAAAATCTGTACATAAAGGTTATACTATTACAACATAAATGTTATATTATTACAATATAAATGTTATAACATAAATTAAAAAAAAAAATTGAGGGCAGATCCGGATTAAACCGGACCTGATCCAACCCTCGTGCCAAATTGCATGGATTATGACCCATGCATTTGGTGCATACAAACACTGCCGGAGACTAAATCACTAAATCACATGTTTAATATGCATGCCTACTTAAATCAGACTTTTCGAAAATTTCATTCCAAATATTATAACATTTGAAAATTAAAAAAAAAAAAACTAACTTTATACATATACATAGAGTATATTAAATTTGAAACAATAACTTATTGATAAATTACCTGCACTTTATCTTCTTCAGCCTTGAATTCATCACTAGCAAGAACTTCCCTTTCATCATCACCAAAGGATGAAAAGAAAGCCTCAGGGCACCTAGTTTTGACCCCATATTTCCTGCAAAACGGCAGCCACGACCTTGCAAACAAGCAAGCCTCCTTCATCGCCAACAGCGTCACGGCGGCTCCGCCATCGTCCGACAAGTACACCGCCAGCTTCTCCGCCGGATAGTCCAACGCCATGGCCGACAAAACCGTGTTCATCACCTCCACCACCGGCTCCTTCTTCGGGTCCGCCGTGCATACGTACACGTCGACCCTCGGCAGCTCCTCTTCCGGTGGGAGATTCTCAGGCGCCGCCGTGCGCACCACCGGCTTCCACCGGAAAGCCTGCGACAGGGCCCACACGAAGGTGAAGATTGCCTCGGAGAGAGTGATTAAACCCCACGAAAGACGAGGCACGTTGCCGTGAATGAGGGTCGAGAATCGGTAGTAGAGCAAAGCCGACACGGCGGCGGAGTGGAAGAGCATGTGGAGGCGGCTGAGGGCGGCGCGTGGCTGTTGGACTGTGCATGTGTTGAGAGGAGCCATGTTTGAGCTTCGAGAAATGGCTGCCATTTTTGAGTTTAGTTGAGCTTGATGAATTATTGCTTAGTTAATAAATTTATGTTGTTTATATATAGATGATTTGGATGGTAAAGAACAAGGATGGGAACATTTGAGTGTTCATAATGTTGGATTAATATTTTGGTTTGATTGAGACATTTATTTTAGTTATTGTTGAGAACACTACAATGGCCGAATTCCATGATAAATGACAAAATAAAGCATCCATCCACATATACAAATATACACATTAGTCAGAATTTTTTCATACTCTAATATTTTAGAGAAAATACTGTAAAGTGTATCAAGGTGATTTATTTATGAATGGACAATAATTTTTCGAATTCTAACATTGGGCCATCAATTATTCAATGCGGATGATTTAAGGATAAAAAAAAAAAGTAAACTATTTTTTTACCCCATAAAATTAGTGATCTGGTAATTTTGGATTATTTTTTCGAACTAGCTGATTTGAATAGTATTTTACAAAAATGTGCAACGTATGTCAAATTTCAGCTCGAATTGTTTAATTAGGCTGAAATTGCACGTGACATGCATGTGTGGACGTAATTTCAGGTTGACCGAACCTAAATCGGACATGCTGGTTATTTTTTACTATGTGACATTTCATAAAAGAATTGCATTTCCAACCCTCAAAATTCGGTCTTCGAAAAGAACCCTAAACCCCAAGTTCTCAAAATTGAAGACCCAAATCAAAAAATGAAAAGAACTCTAATTAGCTAGGATTACGAAACGCCATTAACCGTTGCTGATATTTTTGAACCCAACAGGCCAAGCTCCTCCAAATAATCTCTCATCGCGATAAGTATTGAGATTTTATAAGGATTCAAATTGTATAAGAATTTCAATTCGAGAGAATGAAAAAGTTACGATTGTGAGTATATTGGTAATCATGAATTATGTAATCTTAGTAATCTTTAGGGACTTATATGTTTCACAACATATGAATCAACTGCCTTCTTGAAATCCTCTCTATTACTAAAAGTTAACTCAACACAGAACATGGGATTATATACACAATCATAGTTAAAAAGAGGGAAAGTAACATGTCCATTCTCACCATCACTGTCTTTGTATTCATCAAATATGAACCCTGTATGAACTACATCAAACTCACCATCTACCCCTCTTAGTTCAGGTTCACCAGTATCCACCCCTCCTACTTCAGGCTCACCAGCCCCTACCTCATCTAGACTTTCATCAGATTCATGCTCTGGATTCATGCAATAATTAGACTCTTTCATTACATTATCATCAGATTCATTAATTACATCAACATCACAATACAATTCATGCATAAAGTCATCTACATGATCATTCAATGATTTATCAACTCCCATGAATTCAGGAAAGTCATTTCATATAACCTCATATACCCCATCTACTCCATCATCAATAACCTTTTCAAGCTTTTAACCTTTTCAAGCTTTTCAACTTACACATGAAAACACTTAACACTAACATGGTTTAAAGCTAATTCCTTAAATAATGCATTAGTATGTAAAAGCCTAAAATCACTATTTTGAATGAAGTAGAACCTCCTATCTCATTCTCCTAATTCAACCTCAATCCACCTTTACAAATCCTCTAGACACACACTTTCAACTTCTACATAATCATAGTTCATAAAGGTTCCACCCCTATATTAAGATTCAATAGAAGTAATAAACTCACCTTCAAAGTGAATGACAAGAGTAATGAATTGGTACTCCTTGTCTGCCAATTTACAAAATGAAACACAAGAATTAACTAACTTTTAACAGAATATATATTTCATCATTTAATAAAGCCCACAGTGGATCAAAACTTTGGCATATCTATCTAAACCCAAAATATGGAATTGAAAAAATATATAAAATAACATCACTTAAGACCACAAAACCTCACCCCCACCCACCCACCCTTCAACACAATTAAGAAATCTTACCCACACCCACCAACACAAAACATAATAAAGAGATATTGTATTCTACTCTACATGTCTGGAAAAGGCCCAAATCATAAGATAGTGTATATATAATGTGTAAAAAAAAAGATGAACTCTTTTAGTATTAAGCATTCGATGATAACTAACCATATTTGGGAGGTGGGAAATGTAGAAGTTTCCTATTGCGTTTCTTCACCATCTTCCTCTAACAGATGATGCTTCGCAGACAGTAGTGTGTGGCGACCTATCAATTTCTAGCAACAACAGTTTTCTTCTCTAACGGGATGATGGTAGAGTGGGTGTTAGGATTCTTTTTATTTTTTGATTTGGGTCTTAAATTTTGGGAATTGGGGGTTTAAGGTTCTATTCAAAGATCGAATTTTGAGAGTGGGAAATGTAATTCTTTTATGAAATGACACGTAATAAAAAATTACCAGCATGTCTGATCTAGGCCCGAATAGCCCGAAATTACGTCCGCACGTGCATGTCACGTGTAATTTCAGCCCAATTAAACAATTTGGGCTGAAATTGGACATAAATTGTACATTTTTGTAAAATACTGTCCAAATCAGCCAGCCCAAAAAAAAAGTCCAAAATTGTCAAACCACCAACTTTATGGGGCAAAAAAAGTAGTTTACTTTAAAAAAAAATTCCAAAATGATGAGTTTCAGGCTAAATCACATGAATTTTGAGCCAAATCACATTAGCAAAAAATTCAAATCTCATATAATTGACCCGAAATTTGTAATTTTAGAATTTTTTTTTTACCCTAAAATCACCAATTAGTGTCCTAATGTCGGAACCCGAAAAGTTAGTATCCTTCATTGAATAGTCTAAAAATAATGTCCTAAATTTACAATTTTTCTTACTTTAGATGACATGCTCGACTAAATATGATATAAATTTGACATGATTTCATAAGATAAATAAGTGACAAATTGATGTAAAAATTATAGAAATGTCAATTGTCATTGGTGTGGTCATGGTAAGCATGATTTTGGGTCTTTCACAACATCTTAATTATTCATAGTATGTAGAATTTCAAGTAAAATTGAGGATTTTAGGATAAAAATCTTCCATGATTGAATACTTTTTATGGGAATTCATTCTCTATGTTGGTCTCAGTGGTATAAGGTTAAGAGGGGGTGAATTAACCTTATCAAATTTTTGACTTTTACTCCAAGATGTTAAGTTCTTCATGAACAGGTAGCTAGTAAGCTTGCTGCTCGATAGGTTGCTGCTTGGGCAGTGACCTCATGACTTAGTCAAAGACTATAATGCACAGCGGAAATACTTATGATTTTCGAAACAGACTTTAATGCAGAATGCTCAAGGTAGTAGATAGATGTATATAAAGTTGTAAAGAACACAAACAAGCTTATAGAGGTTCAAGGGTGGAGTAATCCCTCTACGTCATCTCTACTCCTTCTTAGGGAGGAACTTTGTTAAAGCAAGTTTGATTTACAATAGACTCTGCTAACACAAACTATACTCTAGACAAAACTGTTAGCTCTATCCATACAGGTAGCTGCACAGTGACCAACTAAGCGACCCACACAGGATCTCCACACAGGTTATCCGACCCACACAGTATCCTTTCTCTTCTTCAGAGAGATTACAACTTAGCAGGGTAAACTCCTGCCTAAGCGACTCCTAAACAGTTCGTTTGAATAAGATATGAAACAACAAACGATCGAGTACAGCAAGCTCTTTAAACTTCTGGAGAACACAACGGTAGCTGGCTTGCTGCTGCTTTGACTGTATATCTTAGATATGAAAGTTTTAGCTTTTAGGAGAGTTGCTTTGCGTAGGATATTTCAATTCTTGGTCTGTCTACCGGTCTCTCCTTCTTGGTGCATCCAGTCTTCTATTTATAGGCATCAGAGAGTATTCTGCCCGTTGGGAAGGCAGTCTTTTGCTTGATGAGGTGTCTTGCTTTGATTGGTTCTGTTGATCTTCTGACACCTACTCTGAAATGCCTTTATTCTGTTCTGCTACTGCCTTGTCCTTTTTGCTGCGCAACTTCAGACTCCAGTCTGCTGTACTGTGTCCTTACTGTTTTTTCACACATGACAGTCTCTGATTTGCTGGAACTAGAGTGACTCTACTGGCTAGTTAGGTTGCGCTGATTTTGATGTATCTGGTAGTATCCTCTTTGAGTAAGTGAGTCAGCTTCCTTGACCTTCTCCAGGTTCCTTGTAGCATCCTTTGATGCTTGGTTACTGGTTCCTTGTGGCAGCATGCAGGTAGCAGGGACTTGACTCTAAGGTTCCTTAGCAGAATCTTCATATCTTTCCAGCATCCTTGCCTTAGCTATTTTACATATAGAAACCTATCCAGATAACTAATGATCTAGTCTATTACATGTTTTGTCTCATCAAAATCTATTACAATTTATCCTATCAATTTCCCCCTTTTTGATGATGACAAAACTCCTTAACAGGATCAAAGAACCATATTTCATTAATTTGGAACAAAAATGCAGAAGAATATAAACATTCATAAACATGCATTAAGTTCACAAGGTGTGAGCTTTTCAGCAAACAAAATCATTGTATTTTTCATTGATCAGAAGCAAGAACAGAGCATAGACAAAATAAACAGAGAGCTAATACAGATAGGATTTCAAGCAGGTAGATACATCAACAGAAACAGAAGCAGAGAGCATGACACTATGTCTTCAACCAGCTGGCTTTCTTCTTTCTTTCGAATCTTGTACCTTTCCACCAGTTGACTATGGAGTCTTGATAGCTAGGTTCCATCCTCTTCACCATCTCCTCAGATTCTTCAAACCTGAGCCAGAAGTCTTCACTGTATGGTATGAACTCATTTCCCAGTTTCTGCCTTAGCTTAACTTGGATTGGAAGTCCACCTTTCTTTGTCAACTCCAGAAACCTCTGCAAGGCCTCCTTGTTTGTTCGGAATCCTCTGAAGAGAGCAGATTCCTTGCAAAGTGTGGTGAAGTACTTTATCAGCTCCATTCTCTTGAATGCTTCAATTTGGAAGAATGATGGATTGACATCAGTGGGAAGAGTGACCTCAGGAATCCTTGGGGTGACGAACTTGTTGCCCTTTGGGTCCGGGTTGGCTTCTAGAAAGGTCTTGAGAGATGCACTTGCTGCGCTGTCAGGATTCTGCATGTTCTTTTCCAGCTCAGCCATATCAGGCAGCTTGTGCGGTGGGAAGATTTTGTCAAGAACAATCCTTGGATCTGTTGAAAAGACAGCATCCAGGTTGCTCTTCAGATCAGCTTCAGTCCTCCTCCTCTTCTCATCTCTTATCTCAGCACCCTTCCTGAAGCCTGGATGAACTGACCCCGAGACAGCTTCTGATTTTCTCTTTAAGCTGCTGTCTGAGAGGCCCCTTGGTCCAGCTCCCCTTTGTCCCCCGTCTCCAGTGTCATCTCTTCTCCTACTCACTACCATCTGCTTGCAGGCAGTAGGATCCTGTCCAATCTTCTGTCGGCCTTCTATCCTCCCTTCCCCCTTTTTGTCATCATCAGATCGTCCAACCATAAAACTTACCATAGAGTGAATCTCAGATAAGGTGCCTGAGTGGTCTCTCAAGATTTGTGATTGGTTGAACTGCTCCTTGTCCATCCGGTCTACTGCAGTGACAAGAGCTCTCTGGTTGGTTTCAAGGGAGATCATCTTCTCCTCTTGTCTGTTCAGCTTCTCCATAACGCTCTTGACTACCTCCACTGCAGCATCCTTCTTAGGGGGTCGTCAGGCAGTGATCATCTGAGTAAACTTTGACAGAGTGATGTTGAGGGAGTCCATGAAGGAATAAGTCTTGACAGAATGGGAGCGGGTTTCCTTGCGGAGTTTCCTGCTTGCTTTCACTAAGGACTTCCCCATCTGCTCAATAGCTGTCAGCACCTCTTCATTTGATCTGGCAGGTTCCTGGCTTTCTCCTACTGGTACCTGTTCTGAGGAAGCAGATGTTAATGTTTTGGATTTTTCGGCTCCGGTGTCACCCTGTTCACTGGGTGACCCATCATCGTTGTTGGAAGGGTTACTGGATCCTCCATCTCCTGATCCAGTGTCCTTAACTGGGGCCTCCTCTCCGGCCTCTTCACCTCCAGCCTCCTTCTCCTTATCCTCCTCAGCTCATTTTCCTTTGCCAGCTTCCTCCTGCTTGCCAGCTTCCTCATCAGCCTCCTTATCCGCCTCATTTTCTTTCTCAACTTCCTGCACTTCAGCCTCATTTTCTCCTTCTTTATCTCCTCCTGCCTCATGTACTTCCTCCACCGGTTCCTCCACAGCTACTTCCCCTTCAGTGACCATCTCTCCATGGTCCACTGGCTTAGCAGGTGTTGTTTCTCCACCTCCATTGGGACAGCTGCTGTAGGTAGCTCTTTTTCTGTCGGGGTAGGATCCTCCAACACTTCAATAAGAACAGGTGCCTCCTTCTCCTGCACTTGTTTCCCCTCAGCCTCTACCTCAATTGGTATGGGAATGGATATTTCTGTGGTGTCATCGGTGGCCGCTGCTACGATTGAATCAGTGAGCTCTAGGACAGCGTTCAGTGATGCCACAACAGCGAGGGTTTCCAACTCTTTCGCCTTGGGAAAGTTAGTTGGTGTCGAGCTCCTCTCCTTCATCGGCGTCTGCACAGGGACTTCAGGCAGAATGATTAGATCAGTAAGGTAGGAAAATTCCTCACCATTTTTCTCCGTTGGTGAAGGTGACCACCTGCTGATGGGTTCGACCATGAGAGCCGAGAAGGAGGATCCTTCACCCATCTGGGGTTCTCTTACTGGTCTCCTCATCCTGGTCTCTGTCAGGCTGATGTCAGCTGCCTGCTTCAGCATCCTCTCTAGGGCTTCATCCTCTCCAAACCTTTCTACTTATGTTGCAGTAAAGGCCATGTCATCGCCTGCTCTGACCTGGTCAGCAGCAGCATCCAGAATCACCTCCTTCCTGTAGAAGTCTGGCTGGACTACGGCTTCTTTCCCCTTCAGGCTCCTGGGGCCAGGCAGCTGTTTGGCAACATCCTTCTGCTTTCTAGCCTCACATTCAGCGGCGATCTCCACATTTTCAAGAAATTCTGGCCACTTCGCCTTCCTGAGATCCTTCAAAATTTTCTTTTGAAGGATCTCCTCCAAATCATCCATGGCAGCCCAGTTCAAAGCTCACTTCTTCTCTGTCTTCCAGTCAACCCACTGGATAAGCTCCTCTCTAGGCAGGTGCCTGTACTGCCACCAGGTGGTAAATCTCTCCATCATCTTACCGAACTCTTCCTCCAGCTTCGGTATGCTGATCATATACTCCATCACATCCTCCTCATCCTCTTCTTCCTCAGCATCTTCATCATGAACAGCAGCATCCTCTGCCTATTCATCGCTCAGTGGAGAATCAATCTCTACTTCTACTGCGGGCTTCTTAACAGCCCGAGTAGTGGTGCCTTCTGATTCATCATCAGAGATGACCAGTCTCATCTGCACATCCTTCTTGTGCTTAATCTTCTTTGGCACTTCAGGAGCTGGTGAGGGTTCCTCCATTCTCGAGCTACTTTCCGACGAAGATGAGGCGTTGCTGATCCGGCGGAATGCCTTCTGTGTCCTTGGAGCACCCTTGGAACCCTCAGAGACCTCCCTGATTACTGGGGATCACCGAGCAGTGGTCTTCTTGGCAAACACCCTACTCGCACCTATGAACTTCCCCTTCTGAATAGGCTTTCCCTAGGATAGGTCCACCTTCAGATGACCCAGGAGGGTGTTCACAATCAGCCCATAGGTAGGCTTTCCAACCTTCTTCTCCACCTCCTCCACCAACCTAGAGAGCAGGTAGCTGGCCCAGTCCACATTCTCCTTCTTTACTATGGCCATCATCATCCTGTACCTGAAGTTGGTGCATTTATCAAAGGAACCAGAGCGGTTCTCTATGATATGGCAGCAGATGTCATGCAGCATCTCAAACTCCAGAAGGAAGACCTTCTTGCTGCAACTCCGGGACATCCCCGCCGTGTCCTCCCTATCGGTGAAGGTTTCCCAAAACTCCTCCAATTCGTCTTCTCCGTATGAGGAGAGGTCACTGGCGTCCATGCCGTCGGTGGGGAGAGAGAACACCTCTTCCAGCAGCCCGGTGTTCACGGTCACTATCACTCCACCAACCTTTAATCGGATCTCTGACCGATCTTCAAAGACCTTCACCCGTCTGTAAAACTTTTCCACTTGCTCTTCCACGTAAGGAGTCTTGTGAAAGGAGCAGAGTCTGAGGAGTCCAGAGATGCAAAGACATCTCAGAATGCTTGTCATCAACTCCGTGGAGTTTCCTTCCTTCTTCACCACTTTGAGAAGAACCTCTCGGTCTACCAACCTGCCGTCAACAACTTGTGACAGTTTCGGTGCCATTTCAGGAAGAGAGTAAACTGGTACTGGAAAGCTTGAGGAAGAAAACGAGAAGTTAGGGTTTGTAGAAAATGGAAATGTATAAGTGTGAGAGAAGAGTGAGGAAAGACTCCCTTATATTTGAATTTTGGTGAGTTTTAATCGAACGGTCCAGATTGATCTTGAATTTGAAAGGACTCTTGATCCATTGGCTGAGATTTTTGGCGCGGCGTACGTGCGCTCAAGTACTCGATTGACATTTTGTGGATATCGAGGGGTTTCCTGCAAAAACGACTGCTTGACTCGTTGTAACTGTTCCTCTTTTCACGCGTTTCAGTTACTGTGTCTTGTAGGTAGCTTGATGACCAGTATCATCATATCTAGTAACTGTCTAGGGACCTTGAGTAGTAACCTTTAGGTTGTTGTTTTACTCTTGTCTTACTTGTAGTTTCCCCTGAGCTTTATAGCCATTTAAGCAAAAAAAATGGGTTATATATATAGATGATTAGTTCAGGTTTATTATCCCTAGCTCGTTTCTTAGAAAAGAAAATCTTGATTCACAAAGGGGCTTCGTGAATATGTCAGCTAGCTGTAGATCAGTATGCATTTTTTCAAGAGATATATCTTTCTTTTCAACATGATCCCTTATGAAGTGATGTCTGATATCAATGTGGTTGGTTCTTAAATGAAGAACTCGATTGTGTGTGATAGCTATTGCACTTATATTGTCACATAGGATGGGTGTTCCTTTTTCTTCAATTTCATAATCCTTCAGTTGCTGTTGAATTCATAGAATTTGTGCACAGCAGCTTCCTGCAGCAACATATTCGACCTTGGCTGTTGAGGTTGCTATAGAGGTTTGCTTTCTGCAGAACCATGATACTAGTTTGTTCCCTAGTAGCTGACAGGTACCACTCGTGCTCTTTCTGTCTATTTTGCAACCTGCAAAATCAGAGTCAGTATAGCCAATAAGTTTAAGTCCTCCTTCCTTTGGGTACCATAGGCCAGCTTCCTGGGTTCCTTTAAGGTATCTGATGATTCGTTTAGCTGCGATCATGTGTGATTCCTTTGGAGCTACTTGGTATCTGGCACACATTCCTACTGAAAACATGATATCTGGCCTACTAGCTGTTAGGTAGAGCAGTGACCCAATGAGTCTTCTGTATTTTGTGATGTTTACTGCTTTACCATCATTATCTTTGTCTAGGCTTCCTGAGGTTATCATCGGTATGCTCACTGTGCTCGCATTTTCCAAACCGAATCTTTTTATCAATTCTTTGGTGTATTTCACTTGATTGATGAAGGTTCCATTGCTTAGCTGTTTGACTTGGAGACCGAGGAAGAAGCTTAGTTCTCCCATCATGCTCATTTCAAACTTGGATTGCATGAGACTTGAGAATTTCTGGCACAGTTCCTTGTTTGTTGATTCGAAGATAATATCATCGACATATATTTGAACGAGCAGTATGCTTTCTCCATCTTGAATTCTGAATAGTGTCTTATCCACCTTGCCTTTCTTGAATCCATTGTCCAATAGATACTTCGAGAGAGTCATACCAGGCTCTAGGTGTCTGCTTGAGTCCATAGAGAGCTTTCTTCAATTTGAAGACCATATTCTCTGGATTTTCTTCAAAATCGGGAGGCTGCTCCACATAGACTTCTTCAGCGAGCAGTCCATTGAGAAATGCACTCTTAACATCCATTTGATAAACGGTGAGATTGTTGTGAGCTGCGTAGGCTAAAAAGATTCTGATAGCTTTTAGTCTTGCTATTGGTGCAAAGGTTTCCTCAAAATCTATTCCTTCCTCCTGACAGTAACCTTTCACCACTAGTCTTGCCTTGTTTCTAACTACTTGACCTTCTTCATCGAGCTTGTTTTTAAATACCCATTTTGTGTCTATTACTCCTTGGTGAGTAGGTCTTGGAACTAGATGTCATACTTGATTTCTTTCAAATCCATTAAACTCTTCCTGCATTGCTTGAATCCAGTTGGTGTCTGCTAGGGCATCCTCTATGCAGCTTGGTTCTGTTTGAGAAATAAAGCAAGCAAACATTGCTTCATGGGGGTTGCTTCTTCTTGTTCTTACTCCCGAGGTGGAATCTCCTATGATCTGATTTCTTGGGTGATTCCTTAACCACTTTCTTCTAGCTTCTTCAGCTTGCTGCTCATTCGGGTTTTCAACAGGTTGCTCTTGATCAACCTGTGCAGCTTGCTGATTTGGGTCAGGCTTTATTTCTAAGCGTACTTCCAGTTGAATTCTTTTAGGGTGATGTATCTCTTCTTGAATCACTGGTGCTTGCTGGTTTGGAGTAGGTTCCTGTTCTCCAGGTTGCTGAGTTGGTACAGGTTGCTGATTCTGAATTGATTCTATATTTTGGATACTTGGCAACTCCGCATCAATATATTCAACACGAGTATTGGTAATGCGAGTTTTTCCAAAATCTTCATTAAGTTCATCTATATCAGCCTTAGTGCAATGTGGTTCATCAAAGTCCACATGCACTGTTTCTTCTACAACAAGTGTTCTCTTGTTGAAGATTCTGAAGGCTTTACTTACCGAAGAGTATCCTAAGAATACTCCTTCATCTGACTTTGAGTCGAATGCCTTCAGGTAGTCCTTCCTATTGTTGAGCACATAGCACCTGCAACCAAAAATATGGAAATGTTCAATGTTTGGAGTATAACCGAACCATAGTTCATAAGGAGTTTTATTCAGATCCTTGTTGATAATGCATTTGTTCTGAGTGTAGCATGTTGTGTTGATTGCTTCTGCCCAAAATCTCTTGGGTAACTGTGCTTCAGCTAGCATGGTCCTGGCAGCTTCCTTCAGGGTCCTGTTTTTCCTCTCTGCAACACCATTTTGTTGCGGCGTCCTAACTGCTGAGTATTCATGCTTGATTCCATTGTTAGAGCAATACTCCTCAATAAACTTGTTTATGAACTCTGTGCCTCTGTCTGTTCGGAATTTTATAATATTCAGGCTCTTTTCGATCTGCAGCTTCTTAAGTAACTCCAGTAACCTCCGCTGAGTATCAGACTTCTTTGTTAAGAACAAGGTCCATGCGAATCTTGAGTAGTCATCCACTACAACAAGTGTATACTTTCTTCCACTCATGCTTACTGGATCTATTCGTCCGAATAAATTCATGTGAAGTAGATCTAGCACCCTTTCAGTTGATCTTCGAACTTTGTTTTTGAAGGAGCTTTTGGTTTGTTTTCCCTTTTGGCATGCTTCACACAAACTCTCTTTCTTGTATACTAAGTCAGGTAGTCCTCTGACCAGTCATTTTCTGGTTAATTTGTTGATTGTTTTGAAATTCAGGTGACTCATCCTTTTATGCCATAACCAGCTAGCTTCTGATGATCCTTTTGTGATGAAGCAGGTAGTTGTGGTTACTGAGCTCCAGTCAGCTACACTAAAATGAAATAGAAAATTTTATCTCCTTCTTATATAATGATCGTTGAGCCACCACTCAAGATGAACTCGTGTATGTGATGGCCCAATGAGGAAGCAAAAACAACTGCAAATGATGCAAACCAGGGATGTGTAACCTGGATTTGATCAAACAAGATCATTTATTTCACATTAGTATTTCATTTGGTATTTCAAAGTAATCACTACACATTTGATGTAAAAGATGATATCATCAATTTACATATATAATAAATTAAAAATAATAAAATATAAAATAAAATATCAATTTAAACTACAAAATCCAATCCAAATTTTGATAAGAACAATATCAAACTCGACGTATACATTTGTAAGATTTTATTCGATTCTTTAAAAATTGTAAATTCTATCCATGTTTGAGTCATTTGTTAGATGATTGCAAAACTAGTCGACAGTATATCTTATTTTAATGTTTGAATCACATGTCATACTCTAGAAAGAAACCGAATCTAATTCGAATTCCAATTTATGTGACCCCTAATTCAGAGTTTATTATTTTTTTTGTCCCATAATTTAGAGGGTCTGACAATTTAAAACTTTAATTTTTCGGGTTGGTAATTTAGGACTTTAATTTTACGCACTTCATGAATTTTGCCCAATTTCAACCCGAATCACTCAATTGGGCCGAAATCGCACGTGAAATGCACGTGATACCCTTAATTTCGAGCTTTTCAGGCCTAATTTGCTGATTTGGCTTTTAATTTTTAATTTTATTTTTTTAATTGAAAAAAATGAAAAAACAATTTAAAAAAATCATAAAAAAAAATAATTAACAGCAGCAAAACTATAAAAAAAATGGAAAAAGAATAAAAAAAATAAAAAATAAAAAATTGAAAAATCACAACATTCATCTTCGTCTTCATCTTCATTGTAAACTGACGATAGTTGGAAAGATCTTGTGAGGAAGAGAGGACATGCGGCGGCGACCGCGCGATGGTGGAGGTGGACAGCACGACGGCGAATTGTAGCGAACTCTACCTTTATTTCTCCACCACCATCTTCACTTCCGACCGCCACCACCTCATCTCACCGCCGCCATCTCCTTCACACAGCAACACCAGCGAACCCCTTCACTCCGACGAGTCCCGCGATATGCTGGTTTTCTACGCACGATACCACTCCATGGAGAACCCCTCACTCCGGCGAGTCCTGCTAATCTGGTGCTCGATTCCTACTTCAACTTCCTCATGGAGAAAGCCAAGGAGCTTCGCCGGAGAAACCAGGACAGCGCTGTTCTTTTATTAATGTTATCAAGCTCTCCCTTCGTTTCCATATTCCAATCGAGTCTCGCCGTCCTCTCTCCGGTGAGATTTTTTGATCTTTCCCTCAATCGAGTCTCCCTTCGTTTCCAAAACAATGGTTAAATCGTTGTCGTAGATATCTACCACAACGATTAATAACCGTTGTGGAAGATGTTGTCGTTTAGCGTTTTTTTTGTAGTGCATATGATTTGTATTAAATGTAATGAATCATAAAATGACAATCAAATATAATAGAGGATATTGTGTACTTGTGTTAATTGACAATTATCAACATATATTCATATCATCGTGTCAATTTATTATTTAGTAAAATTACAGAAATTAAATGGCCTTTATAGACAGAGAGAGAGGCAATGCCAAATCCAATTCCAATTCCAATGCTAATGCCATCAGTATCGATTAGAAATATACCCAGTGCCATCTTTTTTTTTTTTTTAGAATTATCTAAAATATCCCCTAGATGTTTAAAAAATAAAAAAATATCTTAACTTTATACAAAGTGTTTTTTTTTTCTTTCTCATTTTCAAATTAACATTTTTCAACTGTCACTTATTATTTCCATTAAATCGGGCATTTACTTTCACATTTATTGTTGTTATAGAAAAAAAAAATTAATAACCAACCATGTGTCAACATCTATCTTTGGACAATGATTCTAACTACAAGGTAAAAAATAAAAATAAAGGTATAATATATCGTAAGTTAAAATCTTCAATTGTTTTATTGATATAAGCATTCTCAGTTTTGCATTGAAATTTCAATTAGTTGTTAGATAATTTAGATGGATTTCTCATTTGTGATGGATATCGTGAAAATACAGCTTGCAACCGAATGGGTGATGAATGATAATTGGATGGTTTATCTTGAAAATGATATATTCAAGCACGTCACTAATAAAACTGTCATTCACAAGTTTCAAAATATGGTTAACGATCAATTATGCAGATATCTTCTCATACTTTTTTTGGTCAACAGAGTGTATAAATTGAATTTTTGAAATCACTTTGTAAGTGAAATTTTGTATGAAAATTTAGGTGTCATCTCTTTAAAAAAAATCTAAATCCACCACTGAACATACTCCAACAAAATCCTAAGACACAACAATCTGTATTAAATTATTAGGTTTCAAACAGTGTGTTGCACGAGCTTTATGACTCATGCAATTAAGATTTTATATGTAGTTTATTTTTTATATATTTTTTAGTCTATTTATATATATTAGTTCTCTCTTTTTCTTTATTCTTTTCCTTTTTATGAGTTACAATTGGAGGATAGGGGAATTCAAACATGAGATCTTGTATAGATTGACAAAAAAAATTATCCCTCTTTTTTCTTAAAATAAAAGTTCTCCTTGGTTTTATTTTCATTTGATTTTTGTCCTAAAAATATCAAAAAATAGTTTTTTTTTTGTAGGTGACATTGTTGTGTAGGTTTCTGGCATATGTTGCCTTGAAAACGTAACGAGTAACTCTAGTTTTTGTTCGTCGAAGGCATTACTTATGTACCATGGGCTGTGTTTGCTCGCCCTTTAAATTTTACTTTCAAAAAGTCTCCAAATTGATAGAAACGATTGCTCATGGTTTGAGTGCAGTTTGAACTTTTGTTTATATATATAGAATAATAATATTTGGATATTACTTAAAAGTTATTATTTTAATATTGGATTAACTATTTAAACTCAAACGAAGAATTTTGGTATTTAATATTGACAGCCTGAAAATATTAACTTTTAACTTTTGATTTATAAAAATTAAATATACGAAATAATAATAGAATAATAGTTATAGCTTACAATGTATGAAGCATTTAACTAGTAAATGCTTACAAATAAAATGTGTACGTATATTATATTGCAATTTATGTAATTTTTTATCAGTTTCATCAATGGAATTTTCTTAAAAAAATATGAATTCTCAATATCCAACTTTTATGATATTTTGTATAGAAAGATTAAAAATCAAATGATTGTGTTGTACGATTATTTTTAAATTTTGAAACTTAAACCTTCAACTATTTTTATACATGTCATTGTAATGAAACTATAAGCTATGAATAATTCTACTATTATAAATTATTTAATTTTATATGTTAAATTTGAATATTATGTACATTTTGATTCAAATTTTATTTTTAAAATATAAATATAACTTTTTTAAGAAATTGCAAATTTAAAACACAATCTTTATGTTATTCACCAATGAAAGATACTAACTTTTCAGTTTAGGGGATTTTAGGACAAATCACAAGAATTATGGACCAAATCACTTAAAGGCCTAAATCTCATGTAATTTGACCTGAAATTCGTGATTTTAGATTTTTTTTTTCCTCAAATTGCTCAAATTGAAAAGTTAGTGTCCCAAATATTGGGACCTAAAAAATTAATTTCCTTCAATGATAAATGACCAAAACATAGCATCTAAATTTACAAATTCTCCCACAAATTGTTGATAGAAACCAACTCCCTCTTCCTACATGACATCCAAACCAATTTAAAGAGACTTGCACAATTAAAGACATATTTCAAACAAGGATATTCGGACCTAAAACCCAAACCACCAAAGTAAAGAATCCCTATCTGATTAGATTCATTTTTAATCATTCAATCATATTATCCTATCTACCGCAGACACATTAATATATGTTAATTATTGATGTTTAAAATATCTAGCCTAGTCAGTGTTGGTCCCAAGTGGTATAAGGTTAAGAGGGGTGAATTAACCTTATCAAATTTTCAAATTTTTCCTCCAAAAATGTAAGTCTTTCAAGGAGCAGGTAGCTTAGAGAGCTTACTACACTGAATAGGTTACTGTTTGAACAGTTACCTCAGGACTTAAAAGAGTTTTAAATGCACAGCGAAAATTATGTGTTTTTCGAAGAAGTCCTTTTATGCAGGATGCTTGATGGGTAAGACAGAGAGATATAGAAATAAAACAATAAACACACAAACAAGCAGGTTTATAGAGGTTCGAGGATGGGGTAATCCCTTTACGTCCTCTCTACTCCTTTTCAAGAAGGAATCTGTACTATACTAATAACAGGACAGTTGGGAATAATTACAGGAATGCCATTTTCCCGCCCAAACTGTCCTGCAATAAATATTATATATTTTTTTTTAGTAATTGTTTTGTTAATTAATTTTCAAGAATAATTACTAGATATAATATAAAAGATATTTTTTATTGCATGAATGCTTACTTTTGAGGATTTCAAGACATTTTTTTATTGTATCAATGTTTACTTTTGAGGATTCCAAAATATTTTTATTGTATCAATGCTTACTTTTGAAGATTCCAAGACATGTTTTATTATATTAATGCTTACTTTTGAGAATTTCAAAACATTTTTTATTATATCAATATTTACTTTTGAAGATTCCAATACATTTTTATTGTATCAATGTTTACTTTTGAGGATTTCAAGATATATTTTATTGTATCAATGCTTACTTTTAGAATTTCAAGACATTTTTTTATTGTATCAATACTTACTTTTGAGGATTCCAAGATATTTTTATTGTATCAATGCTTACTTTTAAAGATTCCAAGACATTTTTTATTATATTAATGCTTATTTTTGAGAATTTCAAGACATTTTATATTATATCAATGCTTACTTTTGAGAATTTCAAGACATTTTATTGTATCAATGTTTACTTTTGATAATTTCAAGATATTTTCTATTATATCAATGCTTACTATTGAGAATTCTAAAACATTTTTTATTGTATCAATTCTTACTTTTGAAAATTTCAAGACATTTTTATTATATTAGTGCTTACTATTGAGAATTCCAATACATTTTTTATTACATTAATGTTTACTTTTGAGGATTTCAAGACATTTTTTATTGCATCAATGTTTACTTTTGAGGATTCTAAGTCATTTTTTATTGCATTAATGTTTATTTTGAGGATTCCAATATATTACATATTAATTATCCAATAAAAAGTGACTTGATAAAAAATATTTTAATAAATTAAATGTGTGTTCTTGATTTTTGAATATGGTTTCCTATTCAATCCACTTTTGTTGCTTCTTCTTCAAGATATTGATGTGTGTATATATAAGCAAAACTCATTTATAAGACCTTAAAACTTGAGAAACCCAAAATTAGAATACAATTCTAAATAATTTCTCTAATTTTTAGATAGTACAAAGTTGAATACAATCTTATTCGATAAGATTGGAAGAGGCATATAAGTTTTGTTAAACAAAGATGTTTTGTTGAAGACACATAGAAAGGAAAAAAAAAAGAGAAAAAAGAAATTGGAAGAGGCATATAAGCTTTGTTAAACAAAAATGTTTTGTTGAGGAGACATAGAAAGGAAAAAAAAGAGAAAAAAGAAAGAAAAAAAATTGTCGATCTCTTGAAAGGAGAAGGGAGAAAGAAAAAAATACGCAAACTTAAAATATGGAGATGAAAAAACATCCACCACACTCTAATCTATATCTTTACATCTCTTTCAATATATATTCTCATCTATCTCTTTATATATCTTTAAATATATATATATATGTACATGTATGAAATAATATAAATTTTTTCAAGAGAAGATAATAGGAAGAAGAAATGAAAGGAAAAGCAAAGAAGAAGAGGAAGTCGATTTGAGTTGACGGGTAGTTTCACGATTCATATGAAAGTAATGGCGCACTGAAAATGATTAGAGATGATGACGGATGGTATATTGTTTATAATAAAGAAATTTTTAATAATTTATAGTATGTTGTGAAATTTATTATGTTATATCTTTTGATGGATCTGATGTATGATTTGGAAATAATTATTTAATTTAGTTGTTTATGTTGTTATTTAATAATGTATATATATACATTAATGTTTAATAGTTCTATTCAATATTGATGTGTTGTGTATTTATAAATTTAATTTAATTATATTAAAATTATTTCGTTATATAACAATACGCGCAACGCGCGGGTACACTGCTAGTTTTATTAAAGAGAGCTTGATTTACAAAAACCCAGCTAACACAAACTCTACTCTAAACAAAACTGTTAGCTCTACCTACACAGGTAGCTGCGTAGTGACCAATACACTTCGACCCATACAGGATCTCCACACAGGTTTCTTGACCCACACAGGATCATTTCTCTTCTACAGAGAGTACAAATACTTAGCAAGAACAGCCTCTACCTAAATAACTCCTAAAACAATCTACTAAAACAGATAAAGTTTTTTTTAATGATTGAATGCAACAAGCTCTTTGAATTTCAAATTAGAAAGGTAGTTGGCTTGCTGTTTCATAGATTGAGTGACTGAAACGAATAAGCTTGAGATAAGTTGAATCTTGAATGATAGCCTTGCGAGATGAATGTTTCAGTTTTTGTTCCAAGTGCATTCAACTCCTATTTATAGAATTTTGAGAAATATGTCCGTTGAGGAGGCAGTTTCTTCGAGGTGAGGTGTCATGTGTCTATTAGGTCATACAAGATCTTCTGACACTGTTTCTATTGCACCCTTTACCTCTGCACTGCGCTCGCCTTACTTCTGAAATGATCAGTGCTCAGTCCTCGTTCTTTCCAGATGGCATCCTCTAATTGGTTTGGATTACAGTGTTTCTACCGACTCTTCGGAGAGCGCTAACTTTGATGAGTTTAAAGGTTGACTTGCTGCTTTGTCGCCTAACTACAAGAAATTTGAGAAATAGTGACGAGAAAATTTGTCATTTAAATGCTATTTTTCGTCACTAAAAGTATTTGGTGACGAAATCTTAGCGTCGCAATGATCGTCGTTGTAGGTGCGTCACAAAAGAAAAATGTGACAATTTTTTAAATTTGTCATCAAATAGTGAACTTTTAATGACGCTAAAGGTATCATCACTATATTTTATTACTTATAGTGACATTTAACTCGTCATTTTTTCCTTAAAATTTTTGTCACCTATTATGTTATATCGTCATTTAAATGGTTAACTTTAAATGACAAATGTCTTATTGTCATGAAAACATTGAACTTCAGTAACAAAATCAAATATTTTACTAAACTCATCATTATTTGGTGACGACTTTATTGTCATTAAAATATTAATTATTTCATCATCTTTAAATAATTCGTCATGAAAGAGTTACTAGATGATGACAAAATTTTAGTCGTCAGTTAATAAATATATCATGTTGTCGTGATAAATTAGCATTTGATGACAAATATTAATTGTCACCGAAAATAGAAGTATTATGACAACATATTGTTTTCGTCAAAAAAATATATGACGATTTTTATCCGTCACAAGATATACACGTACGGTGACAAACAATATTTGGTGACAAAATATTATATATCACTAAATGAATATTTATCATGACAACTAAATCAATTCATTGAGATAAGATTAGTTTTTTCATGACAAAATAATCATCGTCATTAACTTATTGATTTTATGTGATGACGTTCACAATTACATAAAAAAAATTAACATATAGAGACAAATTGTTATATTAATGTCATCTTTTGTAAAATATATTTCATTATATATTTGTGACAAAATATATTATTGTTACCCGGCTCTAGTTGTAAATATTTTAAATTTAGTATTTAATAATAATTATAACTATACCAAATTTATTTTCATTATAAGATCACAAATTTATTCCAAAACCAAATTGTGCACAAAACTAAAAGAATATACATATTCAAGTACCAAAATGAATGTAAATATTTAAAAATACTAAAAGACAGTGGCGAATATCCAAGTTTGACCAATGAAATTAACAATCTTAGTTAATATAAGAAAATGAAACAAGAATGATCATCACTTAAAAGGGACCAAACTATCTAGATAAATATTAGGACTATAATCCTAAATCTTATTTCCTTTCTTGCTTCTTTCAAAACTTCAAAGTGGCAAGAATGAAAACTTCTCGTGAGGAGATCCACAACCATCTGAATATAGATTCACCTGTATATTCCAAATCAATATTAGTATATTAAAAGTAAATATACTCGAAACAATGTATATGAAATTTTTTATTCCTCAATGACACATAACAATGGTTGAAAAACACAATTACAAAAGCAAACTTTAAGAAAAAAAAGTTAGACAATGAATAAATACGTAAACCATATAAATCATACACCTAAACAAAATTAAATTAAAAAAACATATAATAAACTAACAAATAATATACAAATAGAAAACAATTTAAACTAACCTTGAAAATATTTCAGAGCTCAATTCCTTTAGCAGCAAGATATTCCATGAGTTTATTGATATTTGCACCTTGTTGAGATAGTTGGTTCGAGTTTATTGATATTTGCACCTTGTTGAGATAGTTGGTTCTGCTTATTGATATTTGCACCTTGTTGAGATAGTTGGTTCTTCAAACTAGTTACTTCGTTCTCAAATTCAACCACTTGTGTTTTCACTTCGTTCACTTGTGTTTCAGACTGTTGTAGTTGTTCCTGTGACTCTTGAAGATTCTTTTGTAGTTGTTGGATAGATGATTCATATAAAGTGTTTCGTCTGCGTGGAGGTTTTGGACAATACCCTAAGCCTTTTACATAACCAGATCGATGTCCAAGGACCTCAAAAACTATCTCATCAGGACTCTTATCAATTCCTTCTTTTTA